>JABMCL010002109.1:752500-807500 GCA_018857735.1 Alviniconcha marisindica | reverse complement strand
CACAGAGCCTGACATCTTCCTTCAGCACACATTGCACGGCGTGGCGGCAACACAGAGCCTGGCATCTTCCTTCAGCACACATTGCACAGCGTCGCAACGCAGAGCCTGACATCTTCCTTCATTGCACATTGCACAGCGTGGCAATACAGAACCTGGTATCTTCCTCCGCACACATTGCACAGTGTGACAATACAAAACCTGGTATCTTCCTCCGCACACATTGCACAGTGTGACAATACAAACCTGGTATCTTCCTCGCACACATTGCACAGTGTGACAATACAAACCTGGTATTTCCTCGCACACATTGCACAGTGTGACAATACAGAGCCTGGTATCTTCCTCCGCACACATTGCACAGTGTGACAATACAGAACCTGGTATCTTCCTCAGCACACATTGCACAGTGTGACAATACAGAACCTGGTATTTTCCTCAGCACACATTGCACATGTGTGACAATACAGAACCTGGTATCTTCCTCAGCACACATTGCACAGTGTGACAATACAGAGCCTGGTATCTTCCTCAGCACACATTGCACAGTGTGACAATACAGAGCCTGGTATCTTCCTCAGCACACATTGCACAGTGTGACAATACAGAGCCTGGTATCTTCCTCAGCACACATTGCACAGTGTGACAATACAGAGCCTGGTATCTTCCTCAGCACACATTGCACAGTGTGACAATACAAAACCTGGTATTTTCCTCAGCACACATTGCACAGTGTGACAGTACAGAACCTGGTATTTTCCTCAGCACACATTGCACAGTGTGACAATACAGAACCTGGTATCTTCCTCCGCACACATTGCACAGTGTGACAATACAAAACCTGGTATTTTCCTCAGCACACATTGCACAGTGTGACAATACAAAACCTGGTATTTTCCTCAGCACACATTGCACAGTGTGACAATACAGAACCTGGTATCTTCCTCCGCACACATTGCACAGTGTGACAATACAAAACCTGGTATTTTACTCAGCACACATTGCACAGTGTGACTGTACATTCTGCCTGGGATCGTCCTTCAGCACACACTGCACGGTGTGGCAACACGGAGCGTAACATGTTCTCAACCAAAGTATCCGAAGACGACAAAACAACAGCTCTCAACAGCTGAAAATGACTACAGTGACAATGCCGATAATGAATAATATGAATACTTATAACACAAGACACAACGGCAATCTGAACAAAGTTGACTGCTAGCACTCTGAAAGAAGTTCCAAATACACAAAAGCTTAAAAAGAATGCCGATTTTAATATGCCACACAAAACACGCGCTTCCGCGAATCAAGTTCTAGCGTACTAGAGAGCAAGTGAAAAGAGTACAGGAAACAGGAAACTAATGCTTGCGATACAACGTGAATGAAGACTTGAGGTGAATGACAATGGTTGAATGACAAAAAACACGAGACGAACAAAAGATTGCAGTCGCTGAAAAACAATCCCGAATCAAAGTAGACTGCTAACGTTCTGAAACAAGACACAACAGCTACGACCGCAAGAGGTCGAAGTAAAAGGATGGGGAGCATAAAACGAGGAGTTTCAAGTAAGAAGTGAAAGCGCGGTTGGGATTCTAAAGACAATATTAAATTGTGAATCCTCTGCTGAATATGTAGTACTATACACGATTCTTATAGTACGAAACGAGCAACTGTTCGTCATAGTGACGAAGACGACTAATCAGGGATATGCCATGGAACATACAAGACGTTTTTTGTTTGAACTCGTCAGATACTCAAAAGGGGGACCCTCGGCAAGCCTCGTGGCAGCAAAGGAACTACCACAAACATGAATGATACCAGAGTAATCCGGAAAAGTACTTACCTGCGTCTAGACTATGGACAGCATCGAAGACGGCTTGAAAGTCAAGCAGGGTCTCTATTCCATCTTCTGCTATCGTTCCAATGTCTGAAACGAAAATTTTAAAGGCGCATACTGTCGTTTATTGCCCTGAACGACATAAATTTAGCCTATAACAGTGTAGCAGTTATTCACAACTTTTTCACCTGCCCTGTGTTGATGTATGGGCGCTGCCAAGTTTGACCTTGGCTGATTGATTTTAACTGTTGTTGCACTGAGTTCTTTCACGCTTTCTCGTTGACTTCCCTCCCCCCCCCCCCCCCCCCCCAATGTATCGCTCATAAAACCGGAAGTCTCGTCCAGCCCACTGTTCAAGGCAATTCTTTATTCACCGTCATGGGTCAGGAAACTTGTGAATATCACGCCTTGGAAAGTAATGGCAGCTCATGCCAAAAACAGGGCTTGCAGCTATCACCCATTCGGTGCCACTGAAGTGTCTAAAACAATCTCTTCAGATGTGCCTTCAAATTGTCAACCAAACAAGGGCGATCTTTCTTGTGCTATCAGTATGAGTTTATGTGTAGCACTTTTAACTCTCTCTCTCTCTCTCTCTCTCTCTCTCTCTCTCTCTCTCTCTCTCTCTCTCTCTCTCTCTCTACATACCACACACACACACACACACACACACACACACACACACACACACACACACACACACACACACGCACGCACGCACGCACGCACGCACGCACGCGCGCGTACACACACACACACGCACACAACGAGAGTTTCCTTTCTTCTCGATCGCCCAGGTATTCTTTTTATCTTAAGTCACAGTTTAAAAATTAAACATTCCTCGCATTACCAGTTTAAAAATTAAACATTCCTCGCCATACCAGTTTAAAAATGAAACCTTCCTCGCATTACCAGTTTAAAAATGAAACATTCATCGCATTACCAGTTTAAAATGAAACATTCCTCGCCATACCAGTTTAAAAATGAAACATTCCTCGCCATACCACTTGGCTTGAAGTGACACATGGAACTACAGTTGATATTCACGTTCATGCGTGTAGCACGGAGACAGCAAGAAACAGACACACAGACAGAGATAGAAAAACACAGTTGCGCCAAAATTAATGACAAAACGTTCCAGTGTAACAAAACGTGCCAAAATGTGCCGGGGTGACAAAACGTGCCAAAACGTAGATGACAAAACGTGATAAAATGTACCAGGGTGACAAAACGTGCCGGCATGACAAAACGTGACAACACGTGCCGCAACAAGCTACCTCTAGTCAACACAAAAATAAATCCTATATAAATAAATTCACTTACTTCCAATGTCTTTTAACACGGCTTCCTGGATGAGGCTGTAGAGATCTATTACCAAGTAATCGAACTCCTGTGAGATAGAGAAAAGAAAAGAAAAAAAGCATCAGAACTGACGCAGAGTCCAGACAAAACACCACCAGAACTCGTCCCGAGCAGATTTTACCGTACGTCTTTCAATGATGATGATGACTGCTTTTATATAGCGCTATTCTCCGCTCTCGAGCAGACTCACTGCGCTCGCATGTGATTCTACATGAGTGACTAGCTTATTTTATAGCGCGTTTTTTAATATCCACCGAAGTGGTGTACTTACAGCGCTGGCATGGCTGATGCCACATGAATCTGCTGCCGTCTCGGCGCGTTCTGTGTACACCATACAACCATGCATCGTGTCACTTCATGCAAAGCCACACACGTAAGGTGTATGCGTGTTTAGCTGTAACCTGCCACCTGCACTTTGGCAGGATGACCGGGATCTTTTACGTGCTACTGTTACCGGTAAAACGGGGTGGAACGGATACCGAAATAGGAGTCAGCACAGAAAGTTGATCCTGGAGAAGAAAATTCTCCCGCCGCTCCCGCAGGGATTCAAACCCGCGACCTTTCAATCACGAGTCCGGCGCTCTAACCACTGAGCTATCCCCGCCCCCCAAAAATGAACACTGTATACAGCAACTGGTTGTTCAGTATTGCAGGATCTAAGACCGTATGTGCAATGGATTTTTTTTAAATAAGGACAGCAAATAAAAGAAATAGTCTCAATCTGATTTCTAGACCTCTGTGCTGAAAGGCAGTTATCGCTTGCCCGAAATGGCGGGATGGACACGTGTGTGTGTGTGTGTGTGTGTGTGTGTGTGTGTGTGTGTGTGTGTGTGTGTGTGTGTGTGTGTGTGTGTGTGTGTGTGTGTGTGTGTGTGTGTGTGTTTGTACGTGTGCGTGCGTGCTTGTGTGTGTGTGTGTGTGTGTGTGTGTGTGTGTGTGTGTGTGTGTGTGTGTACCTAGATTGTGAAATTGGCAATTTCACGAAATAAGCAGCCAATCAGCCTAATTCATGAAATAGGTAGCCATTTGTCTAAAGTGTGAAATGGTCTCCAAAAGTTGCCTAATTCATAAAATAGGCAGCCTAACAGAAATAGCCAAGAAATAGGCAGCCTACTTCATGGAATAGGCAAGTTACGTATGTTAAGAAGCAGGCTGTCATGGCAGTGGTATGTAGGTTAGCGTGCGTACGTCCGTGCGTATGTGTGTGTGTGTGTGTATTTTCCACCCCAAAATTCAGCAACAACTGCCACATAACAAACAAGGGAATTAGTTAGCGCTCGAAATACGTAACACAAGTACAACAACAAAGACCCGAGTCGCCTACGGTAACTCTCACTGGCATGCGTGTAAATACGAGGTACATAAACTCCACCAGACGATGTACACGCATGCCAGGTGAGAGTTACCGTAGGCCTCTCAGGTTTTTGTTGTATTACGTATTTCGAGCGCTCATTAACTCCCTTGTTTGTTGATTCTGCACAAGCGCTCTGGGCCTCGTTCTGTTATAGATTTATAACCGCCAGATAAGTAGCCAGATTTCAGATCATTCACATCATAGTTTGTTAATGTATTTTCCGTCTGTGTGTTGCTTGAAAAGGGTTGTTTGCATTGTGTTTGCCTATATTTATAGTTCAAAGGTGAAGGGTCAAGAATAGGTCCAAGAAAATGGCAGGCGTCATGCAACTACGTCAATGAATGTACGTCACTGATAACGTCATTTATCATAATGAGAAAGGACTTACAACCCAAAGCCATCCGCCTGGGGCAAATTCTGAGCAGATCAGAATGCCGGATATTCCAGCCCTGTCCTAGCTCGTCTGTGACTATGCGGCTAGGTCGGTTGTCAGCCACCGACATGGGCCACGGAATTGAAGGCATGGGCCTCTGCCGCAACGCTTCACTCCATTTCCACCGCGGTGCCTATCAGCTGGTCATGGGCCACTTCAGTAGGACCACGCACCCGTAGCTGGCAGCGATCAAATAGCCTACCTATGCCCACAGAAGCACGGAGCGGATGCCTAGTCACGAGAAGGGGTTTGCAGGTTGGCCCAGAATTGATAACGATAGTTCCAGGACGACAGCAGCATGACATCGTCAAGCGGTTCGACACCTGTGAGAATGAGGGTTGGACAAAAGCGTCACGTTTACCGCACATGCCCGGCTCATGAAGATTCAGGATCGCCCACACAGGTATATCTACTGCAGGCACCTGCTCCAGGACCATGCTATGACGGATGCCACGTCCCTCGGACACCATGCAATGACGAATGCCACGTCCCGCCAGCACAATGCAATGACGAATGCCACGTCCCGCCAGCACAATGCAATGACGAATGCCACGTCCCGCCAGCACAATGCAATGACGAATGCCACGTCCCGCCAGCACAATGCAATGACGAATGCCACGTTCCGCGAGCACCATGCTACGACAAATGCCGCGTCCCGCCAGCACCATGCAATGACGAATGCCGCGTCCCTCAGACACCATGCAGTGACGTGTGCGGCCCCCCGCAGACACCATGCTGTGACGTAAGCTCCGCGAAGTCTCCGTATGTGGGTTTTGCGGACTACCGCCCAGGACAGGTTGTGAGTCGCAGGTCCCGGCTGCACTTGATAATCGTAGACGGCAGGTCTATGCGTGATGTAGACATCGTTACGCTGCAGAACCTCTTGGGCAAATACGTCTGCAGTCTGCTCAACACCGTCGATGGAGGGATAATCGATTATGGCGTCAATGCCTTGGGGGTCGTGAGCGGCTTCTGGTGTTCACGTCGCACGAAGAACAAAATACGTTTGTCCCTGGACAAAGCCATAGCTCAGTGCATTGAACCTCGGGTCCTTGCGGATGTCTGCACCATACGCTTCATCCCAGTGCGGCACAACCCAAGGTGGACCACAGGGTACCGCGTCATGGAGATAGAAGTATGGCCGCCGAATCTTCGGGGATCGTACCGGTTTCTGTACAAAAATGTCTGCTACGTTGTCGACCGTGACGGAAGGGTTCCTATTCCTCTGGAATGGAGATGCAGAAGAAGTCTTCCTAGAAGGTGTGCGAAAGGTTGTGAGTCAGGGTGTCCAGCCAAAAGAGACAAAATGGCCAGACTGGAGCAGAACATCGGCGCACTGAGCAGCTTCGTGTCTTACTTAAGCCAAACGCTGGACACTTACATGCGCCGTCACAATTGTGGCTGATGATGACAAAGAACTTTACAACACGGCACTGTCTCCACTACAACAGGGGGCGGGGAGGTCTCGAAGAGCTTTACAACACTGTACTCTCTCCACTACAAAAAGCTTAAGGGGGGAGGGGGGGGGGAGACTCAAAGAGCTTTACAACACTCCTGCATAAACAAATACAAATAAATACAGACAAAAAATGGCTAAACAAATTTTTACAACACTCCCGCATAGAGAACTACCAACAACAACAACAAAAACGATCAAGGAAACCTTGCAACACTTTCGCACACAGAGTGTAATAAAACTAGCTCAACAAATTTTGCAACACACCCGCGAGCAAAGTGGAAAGGTAGGGGAGTTGGGGTGGGGGGCGGATGGCTCTACGGCTTTTGCAACACACCTGCATAGAGAGGCAAAACCGCGCAGAACATGCTTTACAGCACATCCTGCATAGAGTGTTGGGGGGGGGGGGGGGGGGGGAACTGGCTCTACGAACTTCACACATATGTAGCATTGATTGAAAATTCCGGGGAGGGGGGTGGAGGGGGCGGGGGGGGGGGGGCACGGGCACTGGCAATGATGGGGAAAATGTCATCGCCACATGCCGTTTCAGTGGAGAAAAAACAAACAGTTCAGTTCAGATATTAAATGTAATTTACAACGTTTCCAGTATGATTTTTTTCTTCTTCCTTAAACTAGTTAAAGACATTCAGTGAAACTGGCTTTTGGTCTGTTTATTAACTACCTTGATTTTGTTTGCTGTGCATGATGAAGGTAATTATGGTATGTTCAGAAGCTCCAGCCTCCACACAAAACAGGTAGTTTTGTTTCTGAAACCGGAAATCCTCTTTAGTCACCCCAATGGGCTGCGCGTTCTGGCAGCAACAAATTATGCCTCGTTCTTTCATAGTCTCCTTGACAGTCAGTCGACTTTCTCCTTGCTGTTCTTGCATCGGTTAACACAGCATGCAGATGTGTGGCGTCTTCTTTTCAGGTGATCATTCAGAACACCTCCCAGCCCCCACACTCCACCCCTACCGCCCCCCACTCCCACCCACCCCCCCAAAAAAATCGCAACCCTCGATAAACGATGTGAGATATTTTGCACTTTTGTATTGTAGGGAGAAAATATATTTTTGTCCGTCTGATCGAGTGTGGAGGCCTTAACAGAGTATGGAACCTCTGCTGTCTTGATCTCGATCTGCTGTCTGACAGTGCCCAGCAGTTAGTCTTTGGACTTCAACGCCCGCTGGGTTAGAGCTTTTTTGAAGTTCTCATCGCTGCGTGTGTCTGCATGTTGCGATCTGGTCTGGGTTAACATGCAACTTAAGTCCAGGGAATAAAACAGTGAAATTTCGTCAGCCTTTTGCTGAACTGCAGTGTAACTCTAATTTGCTTGCTCATAGGCTAGACCTTACTTAGCTGTGACCAATACACTGCGATGTGCTTCGTGCACTTCCATAACCGGAAGCGCACACAGTGCGAACAGAAAACGTTATTTTCCTTGTTCCGGAAAATCAACGGTAAGATCTGGAACAGACTCACGTGTCAGACCGTCCTCTGCTGTCTCGCCTGCTGGGCTACGTTCTTTCGTTCTCTTGTGAGTTCACCTTGTCCGGCGCTCTTGGTTGAAATTGAATGCTTCCCTGCTGAGTTTCTTCGGCATTCCCAGCAGTAAGCTTTGTCCGTCTGACTGGCCGGCCATTAAGAGAGGTCTTACAAAGTAGGTAAACCCTATTTTGACTTTGCTTAATTGGCTCAGATGTTATATAGATAGCGCTATTCTTTGTTTCTTTTGTCTTTTTCCCGTCCCGCTTTGATTCACTCAAAACGTCAAGCAGACGACAACTTACCTAGTCATGTTTGTGTCCTGATCTCTGCGCATGTCTGAATGTGTAATGTCGAAGAGCATGTCGAACTGGCTCTTACTTCAACGTATGCTTAGCCTGTGCAACTGGACCAAACCAGCCAAGCTACCTCCGCAGTCCGTAAAGACATGAACTGGTTTTGCGTATCCCTGATGGACTTACAGGAAGATTTCGTTCAGGTGGTAGGTAAGCACAAACCATGTTTTGAATCCTGGTGGTAGGCTAGGTAGCCTAAGCACAAACTGACTATGGCTACTGATTTGTTGCAAGTTGCAAAGTTCCAAATAACTTTTCTTGGTGATGGACACCAAAGAATGCTTTCATTCCCCTGTTCCATTTTCATATCTGTAACTAATGAACAACAGTTCGTTTTTGTTTCACGCAGCACGCGCACGCACATGCGCGCACACACACGCACGCACGCGCACACACATACGCGCGCCGCGCTCACACGCTCACACACACACACACACACACACACACACACACACACACACACACACACACACACACACACACACACACACACGCAAGCACGCACGCACCGCCACTGTGTTGGTCATGTACATGTCAATGTCGTCGAGGTTGTCGGAGGTGGTGCTGTTGGCGAAAGACAGGGCGTTGGTGAACTGGTCGTTGGTCACGTACACACAGCATGCTGCAGCACTGGAAAACACGAAAACCTTTTCTCTTCTTCTTCCTGATTATTTTTTATTTTTTATTTTAATTTTAATCTTCGCCGTCTGTCGCCTTAAAACGCGCCGTACATCGTGGGTCTCTCTCTCTCTCTCTCTCTCTCTCTCTCTCTCTCTCTCTCTCTCTCTCTCCTCTCTCTCTTCTCTCTCTCTCTCTCTCCTCTCTCTCTCTCTCTCTCTCTCTACAATCACTCAAACAACACACACACACACACAACCACACACACACACACACACACAACACACACACACACACACACACACACACACACACACACACACACACACACACACTCAGCAGCATGTAAATGACATTGTCTCATCAAGGTGTGTGTTTTTTGCCGCTGCTGATTTAAACTCGTTTGTTTTCACACTAAAACCTGAGCGAACACTAGAAGAAAATGATTTACATCAGACTTTTAGCCTACATACACTGGAATAAATTTAATCACTCACAACATGCAAGCGGACATCATGAAGAGCATCTGCCCGTAACCCATCCGTTTGCATCCCTCGTTTTCGTCAAAGTACTGCAAAGGAAGAAAAACAATTAAATTATTCATCAAATCAAATCAAATCAAATAAATCTTTATTATTCATCAATATACAAAGCATAAAAATGTAAATTTTCCTTTGACACATGGGCTCAAGACTGAAGAAGGTACATTTAAAATAACAATATGCGACACATCAAGGTGTGATAAGCAGAGGTAGGTGGCGCTCTGTTGCAGACGACAGATTGTAAGACTGCCCCAAGGCAGTGAGCTGCTAGACCAGTTGTTTGGTCTAGAGGGATAGGGGGTAAAAACAGCCCGCGCATGGAGAGTAGGTAACAATTAAAATTGTCTTTATCGGCATCTTACTGTCCCCAGCCAGAACGCTGGGACTAAACTGAAGCAAAACTTTTGTTGTGTTAAGATTTTCCGAGTCTGGATCACTCTCAGCTATAGTAATCTTCATGACATAATTATGACAAACTCCATTACTGAAATTCAGAGCGAAGTTGCTGACTGAAGTGGCGTGTAACACTGCACTTGTATCAGTAAAAGTATACAGGCGTAGGGAAATAGTTGTACACGCTACCTTCTAACCCAGCATTGGGTGAACCTCGGGATTTGGGGTTGTTTTTGTCTTTTTAGCTGAGGAACGCAAACAAATGGCAACAACAGGGGGTGGCCTGGCCGAGTGGTTAAAGCACAGGACTCGGGGTGAAGAGGTAGCGTGTTTGAATCCTGGTCAGGACAGTGCTCTCTCTCTCTCTCTCTCTCTCTCTCTCTCTCTCTCTCTCTCTCTCTCTCTCTCTCTCCTCTCTCTCTCTCTCTCTCTCTCTCTCTCTCTCTCTCTCTTTCTCTCATCAGTAGCTTAGCAAGGACTGTTTCTCTCTCTCTGTCTGTCTCTTTCTTTCTCGTCTCTGTCTCTCAGTATCCGCCTCTCTGTCTCTCTGTCTCTGTCTCTGTCTCTGTCTGTCTCTGTCTGTCTGTCTGTCTGTCTGTCTGTCTGTCTGTCTGTCTGTCTGTCTCTCTCTCTCTCTCTCTCTCTCTCTCTCTCTCTCTCTCTCTCTCTCTCTCTCTCTCTCTCTCTCTCTCTCTCTCTCTCTCTCTGAATCTTTGCTGGAATGTTTTGATATGATTGTTCATGCACATAAAATGCCCCCCACCCCAGCCTTCCCCCATCCACCACCTTCCTGTTTGACATGGGCGGACGCCTGTTCAATAAACTCTCTTCTCTCTCTCTCTCTCTCTCTCTCTCTCTCTCTCTCTCTCTCTCTCTCTCTCTCTCTCTCTCTCTCTCTCTCTCTCTCTCTTCTCTCTCTCTCTCCCCCTGAATTGCTGGATGTTTTGATATGATTGTTCATTCACATAAATCCCCCCACCCCCCGCCTTCCCCATCCACCACCTCCTGTTTGACATGGGCGGACGACCTAGTTCAATAAACCTCTTCTTCTCTCGTCCTCTCTCTCCTCTCCTCTCCTCCTCTCTCTCTCTCCTCTCCTCTCTCCTCTCTCCCTCCTCCCCCCCCCCCCGCCCCCCCCCCCCCCACCGATTTCATATTTGATTTAGTCGCGGGAAGAGTGGCGCTTAAGCTAACAAAAGTAAAGCAGGGTGGCGGATGTCAAGTCAAATAGCTGATGGCGGTCCCTACCTGCACGCCATCGCCGCCACAGTTGCCGCAGCAGTTCCGGCAGCAGCAGAAGCAGCAGCCGCACATGGCGAACAGCACGACAAACAGCAGGCCGATAGCGAAGCACACCGCGAATCCCATGGCGTAGTTCACCACCTGAAGCATCACCACCGTCATCATTATTGTTATCATCTTCGTCGTCGTCGTTGTCATCGTCATGTCGTTGTGACTGAGCACACAGCCAATCCCTTAGCGTAGTTCACCATCCGAAGCGTCACCACCGTCATTGTTATTATTATCATCATCGTCGACATCATCATCACGTCATGGTCATTGAACATACCCAGAATCTCATAGCGTAGTTCACCACCTGAAGCATTACCATCGTCATCATTATCATCAGCGTCATCATCGTTATGTCACTGTCACTGAACATACGGCGAATCCCATAGTGTCACAATTTTATTGTCTGAAGAATCACCACCTATCATCATTATTACCATCAGTATCTTAATATCTTTTTCACTGAAATCAAATCGCCATCATCACCATCAGTTTTCATCACCATGTATCACGTATGTCGATTCATCATGAGGGAGACAGGCATCGTAAACATAGATGAACTAGCTTAATTAGTATGCGTTGGAACGTAGAGTGGACCAATAAACATATCCGTTCTGGCAAACAGGGGGGCTTGCCTGGTGGGGTGAAGGAGTAGGGGTGGAGTCAAAATCACTGTTCAGCTGACACAGTTGAGGCTATTTAACACGTATTTTCGGGTCGGCGTTCAGTTCCACGTCGTATATAGATTGTATATGTCTCTGTGACGTCGATGGATTCAGTTTCAGTAATGAATGAATAAACCTACCTCCATATAATCTTCGGCAAACTGGAACTCTCCATTCACCATCCGTTTCAAAATATCTGAAATTATGTGAAATATAAACCCGTAAAACACAGTCATACAATTGCATACTAATCCACACCACCACCTAGGATTACTTGTACCGATGGAACTTAGATGGATTGGACCAGTTAAACATAGGACTAATGACCCACCCATATAGGGTCGGACTAGTGAAAGGTAAGGCTACCAAGTCATTCTGGGAGGGTGGATGGGGGGAGGGAGATTGTGGGGATGAGGGGGGGGGAGGGGGGGGGCGGCTGAAGCATGAGACTACGGAGTCATCGAGGGATTCGGACCAAATCAGTGCAATGCTGGGACTATCGAACATACAAGGTAATATAAAAAATATTTATTTAAAAAAAATATGTTAATGGTCGCACACGGAATCCTCTCACCCTATGGAATGTATATTATTTTTATATATGTCAATGTGCAATTTCATGTAACATACCAGTGACCCACACAGTGTTCAGCTGAGAAAGGCTACAACCTCAACAAAACAAATGTGTTGAGGCCACCCAAGCAACACTATCCCCTGCTGCGTGTACATCGCTAGAGACGATCACTCAATCAGTCAGTGTTTTATTTTACGTCTGTCCACATCAAGGCGGTATTAGACCACGCTAGGGACTTGGGATTATCGACACTTCCGGGGGAAGGAGGGACCACTGAGAGACGCAGGCCTTTCACATCGCCAGAGACGATCAATCAATCAGTGTTTTAATTTATGTCTATCCACAGCAAGGTGATATTAGACAACGCTAGAGACTTTGGACTATTGACACTTCCGGGGAAGGTGGTGAAGGGGGAGGAGTGTCAGACCATTGAAAGACCCAGGCCTTTCACATCGCTAGAGACGATCAATCAATCAGTCAATGTTTTAATTTATGTCTGTCCACAGCAAGATGATAGACAACGCTAGAGACTTTGGACTATTGACACTTCCGGGGAAGAGACCATTAAGAGACGCAGGCCTTTTACATTGCTAGAGACGATCAATCAACCAATCAATGTTTTCATTCTTGTCTGTTCACAGCAAGATGGTATTAGACAACGCTAGAGACTTTGGACTGTTGACACTTCCGGGGAAGGTGGTGAAGGGGAAGGAGTGTCAGTCCATTGAGAGATGCAGGCCTTTCACATCGCTAGAGACGATCAATCAATCAATCAGTCAATGTTTTATGTCTTTCCACAGCAAGGTGATATTAGACAACGCTAGAGACTTTGGACTATTGACACTTCCGGGGAGGGTGGTGAGGGAGGATGAGTGTCAGACCATTGAGAGATGCAGGCCTTTCACACCGCTAAAAACAATCAAACAATCAATGTTTTAATTTATGTCTGTTCACAGCAAGGTGATATTAGACAACGCTGGAGACTTTGGACTATTGACACTTCCGGGGAAGAGACCATTAAGAGACGCAGGCCTTTTACATTGCTATAGACGATCAATCAACCAATCAATGTTTTAATTTATGTCTGTTCACAACAAGGTGACATTAGACTACGCTAGAGACTTTGGACTATTGACACTTCCGGGGGAGAGACCACTGAAAGTAGCAGGACTTCCACTACATCGCTAGAGACGATTCACGAAGCTAGAAACTTGAAGCCGCTTACCGAAGGGGAAGGGGTCGGACATGACGGTGTTGATGAAGCTCCTGGCGAAAGCGAAGAGGACGCCCAGCCCCAGGTCGTCGTACTCCGTGTTCGTCTTGTAGGTGCCCGTGCCCACGGGCACCGGCCGCACGAACACCACCGTGCCGTTGTCGTACACCACGTTCCCGTAGGCGTCAGACACGTACACGGCCGCCTGCACTTGCACGGGTTTCACGTGCAACAACAGGGCGAGGACGGCGCACAGCGCTGTTAGTGTCGCCCACTTCCACACCGGGGTAGCGCTCCTCTTTGATACTGGCACCATATTTTTATTTTTATTTATTTATTATTTTTTAATCAGGATTATTTTATCTCTTGATCTTCGTCGTTTTTTGTTTTGTTTTTCCCGGTTGTCGATTTTTTTTTTTTAAATCCCGTCTTTCTTTTTCTTTTTTCGCAACCGAAAACGTATGTTCTCCGTTATGTCAACCCGTAGTAGGCTGTATTACTCCATACGGTATTGACTAAATAACGGAACGTCAGCCGTTAGCCGAAAATATCAACTACAGGTGGAAAGGTGTACGCGACTTTGTTATTACCGAATTAAACCAAAGACCTTGTACGACGTCGGTAAAATCCAAGGCCAAGGAAACGACGACCACCACCAGAACTTGGCTTCCCCGAGAAAGGCTGGGTAGTGTTTTGTGTGTGTCTGTGTTTTTTCACACACTGTTTCACCCAGCCTCTATGTGCAAGGTTGTCACAAAACCCATCACTCTCCACACATAAACATATCCGTTCGTGGCGATTCAGTACGAGCTATTTGTTTAGGTCTGCCCTGAAATTAGACTGAACGTACTGCACTGGCACAATGACGTGCACCAAAGCAGACCAAAAAATTGTTCCGGCTTTCGTGCATGCAACCGCCTAATCCGCACTTCACTAATCGGTTAATCCCTCTGATCGCTGCTTACAGCACTATGCCAGTCTTCGTAATACATACCTGCCAGTGTTCGCTGGTGCTAGCCGATGTGTGTTAATCTGCTCCTGTGCAGCTGCCGCGGTGAACGTGTGTGAAGAATAACGGATGTTTTCAAACGCTATGAATTAAGATAATTATTCTCTCCGCTGACTGACTAAGCCCCTTGATCAGGTACCGCGGAAGCAGAAATAATTCCAAGGTCCTCTAGCTCTTCTGAGAATCCAGAGCTCTCGAAGGTTTCCTCTTTTAACTCTTTCAGAGCCAGGGAGAAGTAAACATGTGCAAGGTTCCAACAGGGAAATGAATATAATTATATATGCGAGTTCTCAGTGGTGACTGAAACTTGAAGTTTGAAAATATAATTATATAAATTTGATGTTTGAAAATATTTGCACTCTCTCCGTCTTTCGGCAAACTTTGATCTTCGGTTGGGTTCCACTTTGAGCCAATACGCGATGCAAGTGAAAGCAGAGAGGAATGACCCGAAGCGGTAGACGATTCACAAGTAAACTGAAGCCAAAAGCCGAAAGAAACTCAGAAACTCTAACGTATGTTAGAAAATTCTTCACACTGCACTCAAGACGAAAAGGGAAGCATCTTGGATATTGGGCGTGACGTCCCGATATGTTGGACGATTGGTTTTTCACACTAAAGCAGTGTTGGACGATTGGTCTTTTTTCACACTTAAATAGTGTTGGACGATTGGTCTTTCACACTAATGTTGGACGATTGGTCTTTTTCTTCACATTAACATAGTGTTGGACGATTGGTCTTTCACAGTGTAATTAACTCAAACCACAGTGAAGCAGCAGAACGGTAGTATTTCACACACACACACACACACACACACACACACACACACACACACACACACACACACAAGCATACACTGACACGCCAACACAAGCTATATATATCTAAATAATACAGAAAATGGTACCCAAACACGGTTGTCAATCCATGCGAATGCCAGATCTTGATTTCAGTTGATAGTTTATTCATCTTTGCCATGACTATATAAACATACACAACACGAGGAAAACAATCATCTGTGGCCCTGTAAGTGTCCAAATAAGTCAGTAGTTACTGATCGTACCAAATGAACTACCGTCAAAAGTAAAAAAGGACAGCCATGGAATTGGTGAGGTGTATTTTTGTTTGAATGTATTTTACAAAGAAAGTCAACTCCTAGCAGTGTGTGTAATGGAATGCCACTAAAACTTGTGCACTTTACCTTTCCATTTCTTTTAATCTATAGGTTATTTGCTGCAGTGCAAATTTCAGTAAATATGTACAACTACTATGCCTTCTTATGCAGTCTATAATTCTTCCTAATCTTCATGTAAGTAAGTAACTTGGTGTTTTACGCCCAGCCAACCATTACGGTTATATCAGGGTGATTCCTAATTTTCCCAACATCCTTATAAACCAGAATGTTCTCGTGGGGTGAAAGAAGCCAGGAGAGAGGCTGAGAGAGACAGAGAGAGAGAGAGAGAGAGTCAATGGCTGAGACAGAGAAACAGACAGACAGAGACAGACAGGGGAAAACGCACATCCAAAAATGAGGGAAGGCAGGTCTAACACACACACTCACACAAAGAAAGAAGAAACAGAAAAAGAAAAGAAAAAAACAGTAATTCAACAATGATTAAAGTTCATAAGGAGACTGTTATACTCCTGGAGGCAAGGATTTTTTTCTTTCTATTTTGACTATATGGGTGACAAAAACTGGTTTTGCAAGAGTTCATCAAACTGGCTTTATGGTGTAACAACTTTGGAACATCTAAATTCTCGTCAGCAGAAAACAAACTCTGCCACCCAAAATGACAGCAGACTAATTATTCAGACTCAGAGGTCATGTTTAAAAGCAGCTCGCTCCAAAATTAGTAGTGAATCTACATCCTGAGCACAGAACACCTTTTTTTTTTATACAAGAAGTTTGATTTACAAGTAGTACTTGATAAAAATTATCAACTATAGATTTTATTATAAAATTATATATAATTGAAACATATATTCATCACTGCGTAGGTTTCTGCAATTATCAAAAAAGACAAATCATTCAGAAAACCAAACAAACTGCCAGGCAAAAAACACACACAAAAATTTGCAGTAATTAAAGCGGTCACTATCACTTCAAGAATTTACAAAAAAGAAGGAGGAAATAAAGATCAAATTTGGCAACACCAACGAAGACGTGAAAACTGGCACGTTACACAAATGCATCATAAATAATGGATTTGTTCCTCTTCAATCACCAATTTTGAGGTGACCCTGTCACCTGTGTGGTTGACAGGATGTAAAACTCCATTTTACCAGTCAGTTCTTGGGTTGTAATGCTGACCGCAGAGGGATACTTCAGGAAGAATCCAAGAACTACCCACCAGCTGAATCATTTTTTTCAAGGATAACACTATCATCAGCAGTATAATCTTACAATTGACATTAATAATATATACACAAATTCAACACACCAAAAAAACAAATATGTGAGATAAAACAAAATATGGTCTTGTTGCTGTTCTTGTGGAGTCAAAGTTTTTTGTGACTGTTCCACCCTCCTCCTTGTGCATGCCCCCTCTACTTGCAGCATAACCGTCTAACTAGAGAAGTTGGCTGCCCTAGGAGAATAAGTTATTATGCAAACTTCCAGCAGAAAAAGCCCTGCCCATCCCCTCTCTCTCTCTGTGGCTGTGGGGGTTACCAGAAGCAAGCGACTGGGAACATCACGGGCAGCAAGATAGCCTGCTTAACTCAGACAAATCGGGAGTCTGTGACTGTCAGATAGGCTTCCATCCCTGTCAGACATCCCAGCGTCTTGAAGGCAATCTTCACTGGGTAAAAATTCAAATGTAGACATATAATTTTTCTAAGTTTAATACACTGTGATTTTTTTAATGATTTTCTATATAAATATTTTTAATACACAAAACCCTACATGAGATTCAGTTTCTTTGATGAACTCAATATCTGTACCATATCAGTACCATTTCTGCTTGGGAACAGGGCTTCCCGAGTAATCCACACTGCAGATCCCACAATGATGAGCAAGCCATCCAAGAACTGAGTCCTGTCATCGTTTCTTCAGCATCCCAAGTCCACACCAGCCTTTTTAACAGTTTGGTTCTCCCCATGGAGGATCTGGCATCCAGATGGCCTCTCACTGCAGCAGAGGATCTGGCATCCAGATGGCCTCTCATTGCAGCAGAGGATCCGGCAGCCAGATGGCCTCTGTCTCACTTCAGCAGAGGATCTGGTGGTCAGATGGCCTCTGACTGCAGAAGATTTGGTGGCCAGATGGCCTCTCACAGCAGCAGAGGATCTGGTGGCCAGATGGCCTCTGACTGCAGAAGATTTGGTGGCCAGATAGACTCTCACAGAAGCAGAGGATCTGATGGCCAGATGGCCTCTGACTGCAGCAGAAGATTTGGTGGCCAGATGGCCTCTCACAGCAGCAGAGGATCCGGTGGCCAGATGGCCTCTGACTGTAGCAGTCATCCACAGAAGGTCCTTCTGTACCAAACACAGTCCAAACCCCTTTGTACAATGCTATATGCACCCTTTCCACACTTCATGCCAGTGCTGCATACACAGTACACATTCCATAGCACAATTAAGCAGGGTAAAAAAAAAAAAGCAAATCTACTAGTAACAATGTCCATGCTAATGAACCAATACCATGTACACTTTATCTGTGTGATGAAAAAATCCAAGACCCCCCTAACAATTCAGTCTGAGTCTCTGATGCTGACTGAAGTCAGGTAGGCACTGCTTCTATCACATCCTACAGACAGTCTCACAACCTACGCCACCAGGAGAACTAGCACAGATGATAACAGAATCCCAGCAGCTCAGCCTCGACCGCTGCACCACTGGGAAGAGACCTTTCACACACACACCGGGCAAAGGTGTTAAAGGGAACCCCCAGCTAAGAAGCAATATGGGCCCTATCAGTATGAATGGGATAAAAAAAATATATAAAAAATACACTAGCAGCAATTTTTTCAATCAGTTCATATTGCAGTTTGTTAAAAATTGATGTCTGAAAATTGCAAAAACACAGCCATGAGTGCTGCCAATTTGACCAAATCTGTGATGTCACAAACAAGGCTGGTGGCGTGTGTGACAAAAGTGTACATGACATCATGAGCAAACCTTTTCTTGTGCTCTTTGTTGGTAAAGAGTGAGCTAAGGAGCGATAATTCAAACTGGAAAAAAACAAAAAAACTTCTGCTGTGTAAACCTAATTAGAACAGTCAACAAAACCTGCAGATGGAAATATCTGCACACATTCTACAGTTTCAGGCCAACTTGAGTGTCCGCTTGGGGTCCCCTTTAACCTCCAGAACACAGTCCAGTACATCTGTTTGTGATTATGAATAATGATTTCATCGTGGCTTGCAAAAGCCATAGAAGATGCTCCTGCAAGTTTGTCAGCTGAAGGCTGACCAGACAACGTGTGTCCAGCATGGCAAAGCACTATTAACAGCACCACCAACACGCACAGGCCACCACATCTTGCTGCCATCTCCGCATGCATGTGCGTAGCTGGCATCATGTCACCTCATTTCGCAACCAGCGTTTCAACATGCCACATCATGGCCGCCATCCTCTCTCACACAGTAGGTTTGGGGCTTGTTCCAAAGTTTCACTCTAATAACCTGGATGCGTCATCAGGAAGCCACAATATCTCTGTACTTCTTGAAGCGTTTCCACTCTCCTGAGCCATAGTTCATCTGGAAGTAGGTGTCCACTATGACCTTTTTCTGTGAGCCGTCAGCATGTGAAATGTTTTCTTCATTCTCGCTGAGTTTGATGTTGAGTACATTACCTTGCTGGGGACAGGGGTTTTCTGAAACATAAATAATTAATGGTTATTTGTATTACCTCATGCAGAGTGTTGCTTGCATCAATATTAAACATACACTATTACACACATTATATGCATAAGTCAACTAGACAAAACATTACAGAATGCAGCACACATCTTACAACCAAACAAAAGTACCACTTAAAAAAAATCTTCACATGTACAAGGCAGATTCTCAGTTTCATGTAAAATGTTAAAGCTCCGTGCCTTTGATCCAACATGTATTTACAGCGCGAAATGCAAAAACAGTTGTAGCTAAGCTACAGTGAATCAGCTTACTCTCAGATAAGGAAACATGCTCAAACGTATGCCAGCATATTTTTACATCAGCAGTGAACTGCTAGCAGTTAAGTGTTAAGTCACCAGGAACCCTTCCCAATTGTCATTTGCTGGCTACCAACTGAATAGTTACACATCTTTAGAAGTTTCTCATTGACCTAAACCGGATGCAGGTCCTTTGCAGTTTGCATGCTCTGAATTATTCCAAATTCCACCAGTTACCTGATGAAATGCTTGCTCTAACAGTTCTCTGTGTAAACTCACACTGGGCTTGTAGCAGTTGTACAATTAAAAAAGAAACACTAATTCTGCAGTTCCTATGAGTTTTATGCAACTCCAAAAAAGAATACAATAAAGAAGAGGAAAAAAGCAATCATAAAATAGAGGGCACAACTCTTGTCCTAAGTATAAAACAAAAAATTTAAATGTACAAATAAAAAAACTAGAGCCCTGCTTCAGAATACCTGCACTTCTCTCTCACTCAATCCCCCCCCCCCCCCCCTTCTCTCTCTCACTCAATCCCCCCCCCCCCCCACCCCCTTGTTTTTTTAAATAAAGCATCCATAATAAAATCTGTTTCCAGCATTTTGAAATTCCTGACCGCATTACTGACAAACCAGCCAACCAACCATCCAACCAACCAACCAACCAAACCATCAAGTGACCACCCCAAAGTGCTGCTCCAGTACGCAGTACCTCTGGACCCAGCCATGAAGCCCAGGATGAGGGCCTTCTCTGGACGTGACACCTTGTTGGACACTCGGAACATCTCCTGAGCCTCCATCATTTGATCTCGCTGCACGCAGACACAAACGAACACATTCAGACAAGTGTGTCTCCTTCACAGAAATGCAGCACACTAAACAGAACACATTCATGACACTCGTCACCTCTGTGGAGGAGCCCATACCACAGGACAATTTCACAACACTCATCTCTATAGACAGGGTTTGTGCAGTCTTTACAAATTTGGAGAAACTAAGACTTAAGAGGCCTTTTTCCAGATTGGGAAGTTTGGGGAAAATGGTACTTTTGACAATGGTCTTGGAAAGTTTAGAATTTCTTGATAATGGTCAACAAATAATCAGCAGAACTGGATTCAGAATTGGGAAGACTGTTTAAAGGGTGATTTGAGCACTTGACATTACTCAAAACCTTAAAAAAAATTTTTTTTTTTTTTTACACTTATACATAATTCAGTTCAGATCAACCCATGGAAGTAAACAGGCACAGCTAACACTGGCCCCGTTTCCTCACTTCATGGCAGATTATTAATTGCAGGTTGTTACAGAATATGTAGCACCTAGGATCTTCATTCATTATCACAGCAAGCAAATGAAAAAATATATCAGAACATTTTACATACAATTAACAAAATCAACAGCCATGCAGCCAGCTAGTATTAGTAGTAAATGAAAATGTGTACTGTGTGCTAATAACATCAGCAATGCTGCCACAGAACAGTTTGCTTTAGAAACCGTAAGAAGCGTTCTACCTACTGGTGAAACCTCCCAACAGACAAACATTTGAACCATTGCAAAGGCAATGTCGGGGAAACTTCAGAGAGACAGGGTGGAGCGCATATGGGCTTTTCCGAGCACATAGATACCATCAAGAAGTGAACTGAACTGAACCAAACTTGTAACGGCTCTGTGTTAAAGCATTATCCAGACAACATGCTACATGGCATTATCACTACCCCGTCCCCTTTGGTGTTACTCACAGTGAGCGACAGGCCTTTCTTGGGTTGCTGGGGAGCCTGCGGTGTGACAGCAGCCAAAGTCTGCTGCTGCTGCTGCTGTTGCTGCTGCGGCTGCTGCTGTGCGGCGGTCACAGGGGGCGCTGCCAGGCGTACCTGCACGGCCTGAGTGCCCACCACACCTGCCTGACCCTGCACCTGAACACCTGCAGGCAGTCGCACCTGCGTGGCCACCAGCTTCTGACCCTGCTGCTGCTGCAGGAGCTGCGGGGATGCCTGGACAATGATGGTGGCTGGCTGGGTGGACACGGCCCCGGGCACAGCCGAGGTGGTGGTGACGATGGTAGGGTTAGCCACGGTCACAACAGTGGTGGTGGCGGCGACCGTCTGACCAGCGACGGTGATTGTCGGCCGCACCACTGTTGTGGTGAGAGTGTTCTGCAGCGTGTTCTGGAGGGTTTTCCTGGCCTGCTGCTGGGTGGACAGTGCACCCACCCCGCCCAAGGTGGCTGCTGTGGCTGGTGTGGACTGAATCCTGGCCGTGCTGGGTACATAGGTGGGACCTTGCACGGTCAGGGTGGCCGTTGTGCTCAGCATGGGTGTGGTGGGCATTTTCTGCAACAAGACGTGGAAACAACCACTTCAGGGCAACTCCTTGAAAATGCTGAGTCTGTTAGTGTTAAGTAACTTCTGCCTCAGCCAGACTGATGCATGTGCAAGAGAAGTGGGACTGGGAGAAGAAGGCAAAAGGAGCGGTTGCCTACATGACTGAATTGAACAACAACCCACAGGACCAGTTGGGGAATGACAGGAACAGGCACACAACGGGGACACAACCTGTGCATGCTCACAGCAGTGTGTGGAATCAGGAAGGAAGGGTGCCCAATGGGTTACATGCCTGTACATGTTCACAACACTCACAGGACCATCTTGGGGAAGGGGCATTTGGGGGGGGGGGGGGGGGGGTATGATTGCACATGTTCACAGCACTCAGATTAAAGGAGAAAAAGGATGCAGGATGGGTATCATTGGTGGGAGCTGCCACAAGCATCATTTTTTTCATAACAAATGTTTTGTTGTGACAAACACGTGTCTGTCGCATTTGGCGCAACAAAAGTATGCTTGTCATGACTAAACTTATGTCACAACAACCATATTTTTGTTGCAACAAACATACTTTTGCCATGACAAACATTTTGTCGCAACATGCTTAATTTTGTTGTGACAAACGCATCTTTGTCATAACAAAACACATCTTTTGTCGCAACAAAAGTATGCTTGTTGCGACAGAACTTTTGTCACAACAAACAATTTTGTCGCGACAAAAACTTTTGTCGCAGCAAGCACACTTTTGTCAGGACAAAAGATGTGTTTTGTCGCAACAACAATGATACTTGTGGCAGCTCCAGCCAATGATAGATGGGTACCTGGCAGTGCATGCTCACAGTACCTGAAGGAGTGAGTGGGGGAAGGAGGGAACATATATAGGAGAGATCCATATTTTAAATATCCACAGCATGGGAGGGGAAAATGGAAGGAGGAAATGGGTGCAGGATGGGTACATGACTGCACATCTCAAAGTGCCCACAGGAGTGACTGGGGGAAGGAGGGAACATATATATAGGACAGATCCATGATTTTAAATATCCACAGCATGGGAGTGGGAAATGGAAGGAGGAAAAGGGTGCAGGACGTGTACATGACTGCGCATCTCAAAGTGCCCACAGGAGTGACTGGGGGAAGGAGGGAAAGGGTGCAGGATGTGTGCATGGCTGCACACTCTCACAGCACTCACTGAAGTGGAAAACTGGAGGAGGAAGCTGGGTAGTTGGTGTACTTTAATGTCCCATCACCCACGCAGGGTCACCTCAGAACAGGACTGGAAGGAGGGAAAGGACGTTGGACCAGCACACGAGCTTACATGCTAACAGCACGGGAGTGAGGAATGGAAGAAGGAATGGGGGTACAGGCAAGGTACACCACAACAACACTCACAGGAGTGGCCGGGGCCATGAGACCAGCGGCGTAATCGGGTGTGAAGGGCTGGGCGGAGGTGTTGGGGGCCGTTGCAGAAGTGGCGGCTGCTTCTTCCTTCGCCTTCTTCTGCTGCTCCAGAGCCTCCATTTCTGCAGCAGGATGCCGAAGCAAGCATGAGATTTTAACAAGAATGACTCATGTGCATTTCTACACAGGTAGCGGGGTCATATCAACTCAAAATTGCCACCACTCTCCCCTCTCTCCACCGAAAGACAGTAACCTGTTTAGGTGTGGCCTGCAACATCTGCCAGCAAAGACAGAGAGGGGTGATTGCTTATGGCAAGGAATGTGTGCTTTTCTGAACAACCAGATCAGGAATAAGTGGTCTTGTTACTTGTCAGACAGGTCAAAAGCAGAGAAGAGACTCATCCATGTTCATGTTGTAAGCATACAGAACTCATAAATGAATAACAGCCTACAGTTCGCTGAAGTGCACTCCTCCAAAAAGTCCTATACTTTGTAACTTTCAACTGTTCAATAACATGGTACATGCACATACAGAGATGGAAGCATTTATACAAATGTTCCTCAAAATCAGATTATACAACCACATTTTACAGAAAGGGTGTGGATACCTGCTTGTCTTTTCCGTTTCTTTGCTTCTCTTGCTCCAACAGGTTGTTCTCCGATTTCCAGAAACTGCAAGGAGAGGAGATTACGGGATTTTTAAAGCATGCTACAAGACAGTTTATTTATGTAAACATATTAAAACAAACACATCCACAGAATGGCTATTGCATTTAGTCACAGATCAATTCATGTTGAAATCCAAGTACATTATTTGCATTACAACAAAAACACCAAAGACTAGTGATGCGGCCGAGGGATCTGGAAACTGAACTTGGAATTGAATGGTTGCTGGTTCAAATACCAGGTCAGACAGTACATGGTGAACTCGGCATTTAGTCTTTAAAGATCGTTTATTCCAATAAATATAAAAAACTAAAAAGCTCCCCTTCCCCTACCCCCAAAACAAAAACATGATGTGGAGGAGGGGGGTATAAATGGTGCTTTTTCTGATTGATGAATACCACCTGTGTGCACTCTGTATTAATCTTTGCTTGTATTCACTGGCTGAAGTAGAAGCTCCAGACACACAACTACAGGCTCACTGATGTTCATCCCTCTAGAATTTTGCCAGGTCAGCGGATTGTATGTAACAGCTGTATCGCTTTCAGTGACAGGCACTGAAGAAGCTGGCAGCACATAATTATGATCCACACAACAGGAGTTCAAAAGCCTTTTATATAGTTTTAAATGAAGTTCCTTGCAATTTGGTAGCCACTAAGTATAATGCAGCAACCATTACAGGATCTACAACAGACATGTTGATGCAAAAAACATTAGAATTATTAGAATGTTTATCAATATAAACTAGAATCATAGAATGAGGAGTGCAGTCATCCTCTGCTTTTATGTGAGTCGGGGTGGGAAGAAAAAAAGTGACAGGAAGAGAACACTCTGATTTTGCCTATTCCAGCATAAGATGCCACATACGCTTACTGAATCTACACCAGTGGGAAGCAACTCTTCCAAGTGGTCCACTAGCAAGAAAACGAAGCGCAACATTAGCTCACCTTAACTCCACCCTCCTTGCGGTTGATGCCGGGCCTGTTGGTGACCCAGGTGTTGCCCAGAGGTGTCACAGTGACCGATGGGCCCGTCAGCTTGGAGCTACTGGGGATGGAACGGAACCTAGAGGATGGTGGGGTCCTGCTGGGGATGCCCTTCATAGGAGCTGCAGACACACAAATTTTGAATCTATGATGACGCACTGGGGATGCAGTGAAAATCTATGGACTGAGTTCTGTAATGCTCGGCTGGGTACACATTTCATTCAAACTGCACACGCGCACACCTGCAATGCACACACACACACACACACACACACACAGTCACATGCTCAGAAATTCAATCAGCAAGAAATTCAGTCAACTCTACCTCAGACAGATTTCCCTGGCAAAAATAATACAAAGTTTCCCAGGAAGAAATGAAAAAATTAATAAAATTATAAGAACACATTTCACACAAGGAAAATGAAACAATAAAAAATAAAATGATATCATCCAGCTTTGAAAAAATGGGCATAAGCACAAAAACAGTATTTGCTGTACCAATACATGACTATGTCCAACTTCCATCAAATGTGTTGGATAAATGTCAGGAAGATATAAACTTAAAGGCTTGAAAATCAATCCATACTAAAATACTGGAGCATCTCGAAATGCATGCTGCACCAGAATATTGCTGCCATCTTCTTTTGGCATGGCCACAACCATTAATTAGACTGAGTACCTCTAGTCCCTCTGATGACCAAATGACAAATAATTGATACATGCAATTCTGGCCACAAACGAAAGACACAAACAACACCCCAAAAACTCACTTGTGGTATCCATTTTCTTCAGGAAACTGCGTGACTTTATTGGAACACTGTTTGGAATATTATTCTTTTTGTTGTTTGCAGCTTCATTTGCTGAAAATAAAAGTAATTCATAGTGAGATAGCACATATGCTTAAAAAAGATAAAGGTTCCACAGGCACTGTTTAAACTCTTTTGTTACTAAGTGGACTACATGTACAATCAGCTACAACTGCACAAAATACTAAACACAAAAGCCATTCAAACAGCATGGGAGAAAAAAGGAAAACAATTGTATCACCACTTGAGGCTGAAATGCATAAATTACCATAGACAGACAGAAGAGATCTTGTTGAATAAAAAAAATAAACTCTAAATGATGCCTTTTTTTCTTTTTTTTCAGTATAACTTTTGCTGCATAAGCAATTTCTTTTCACTTCCGTCTCCCTTCCCTTCAAGATATCAAAATAAATGTGTTACCAGAAAGTACAGGATTTTTTTTTCTTTTTCTCACCCTGCACAGATGCAAAACATGGCTATTGCCTGTATTTAGCTATTGCTAATTGCTTCCTGCATGATGCATAATGCTAGTCAGCTGTCACATTATGCTCTTGATGTTTAAACACTGTTCTCTTGACAGTTTCTCAATTTGTCATACATCGAATACAACTCTGCCAATACCTTGCTTCAGTTAAAAACTTTGGTTACAGTTGTCATGGCAACCACTTGCTGTGCCAGCTGGCACATACTAATCAAGAACATCACTTTTTACAAACTTTGACAGGGATTTTTTTAACACACCCAGCTTTTCATTTGTTTTTTGTATGGTAAAATTCACTAAATCTGTAAAACTCTTCCAAACTAATACTTTTTAATAAGGCAAATATGAAGAAATAAAAAGTATAAAATTTTAACAAACTGCTTTGAAAAATGTAAAACTAAAAGCACACACATCTGATAGCAAAAGCTGATAAAAACAAATTTTTAAATGCTTATCAGGATGTAAATAAGGCTTACACTTTGAAACAATTTCTGCCCGCAGAGTGGCTGACTTTGGCTTGCGTTTGATCTGGAAATGTCTTGTCAGCTGTGCAATCTGGCCTGCAGTCTGGTTCAGAGCTTGTTTGTTCAGGTACTGGCACTCCAAAGGCAGCATGTGTACCTCAACTGATTTTTTCACTGCAAAGAACAAAATATGTTCAACTGCAGTACATTGTAAATACATAAATTTTAATGCAACTTTGCTTCATTCACTACAGATGTACAAAAAAGATGATTCATAATATATTTATATTAATTTTTATTATATCTACTGTTAACATTATCTTAAATACAGAATTTGTGCAAGCCGCCCTTAGCCATATATGCCCCTAATAAGTAATAATGTTTTGTTATTATATTTTATTATTACTCAGTTTCTGCATGCATGCAGAAGAGGCAGAAAATGATAGATCTAAAAATAAAAGTAAGCAAGTAAGAGTGAAACTGACACTGTGACAGCAGCAATATAAATTATAACTAAAAAAGAACAAAACCATGCATTACATGGTACTATTTTTCACTCTGCAATAAGTTAGTAGCAGACTGCGACTAATGAGAGTACTTATTTCCCTGAGGTATATGACTATGAAACTTTATATGATTGTAACATTGGTGCAAACTGTTACTGTATCATAACCATTCTTGCCAGTTATTCCTAAAACTTGTAAAAGAACACTAACACTGTAATTGTGTAAAGGTATTTGTGTTGTTTTTTAAGTCCTGTTACTGTTTGTGTTAGCTGTTTTGCATACCTGTTTTTCTGAGGTCTATGAGGATCTCTGCAAATGTAGCACTGGTGCTGTGGAGGTGGAGATTGAGGGACCCAGACCCTGGAAAATCGCGGATGATTTCCGCCACCATGCTGACCCAGGGATCTGTGTCGCTGGCAGCCATCTGGATGATTATGTTGAGGTCCTCCTGCCACTGATTTAACATAATATGTATTATAATAGTTATAGTAATAGTACTTAGTACAATGTTAATACTATTAGTAGTAGTTTATACATAATAAATGTATGCATGTCTAAACAACTCAACAACCTGACAACTTGCTTATGCCCTATTTTACTTACAACACCTCAAATGCTTCAGTGCTTCAGGTATTTTTCAGCAAATACCATCCTTACCTGACTGGTGATACAGTGTCACCAGAAACTGAGAAAAGCTGTCTCATTAATTACTAAAATACTATCAGTCCATGGCTACATGAGTGTATGATTTTTGTTATTGAATTTTTTTTTTAATGCAAATTTCATCGTTAACAACGATTTTTCTTTGTGTGTATTTTGGCGTCGTTGGTGATATTGTTGCAAATGACTGTTGCTGTGTTATTATTTTAAACCTACATTATTGATTGCACAAAACTGTATAGACCCTATATTCAAATTTCAAGGTGTATTCAGCGCAGAGACTCCACAATTCTGGAACCAAACTCTTCAAGACAATATAGTGTTGTTTGGTGTAACAAACAATCCTTGCAGTATTACAATTTACATCCATATGTTTTCAAAACATCTGTTGTCCAAACGTTTGTTTACAAACAACTGTAAAGTGACTAGGGTCTTACTTGCTCGATGTTCCGCCGAGGAAGGTGGAGAAATGAGAGCAGCAGTTTCACTTTCACGTGTGGAAGCAAAGCGTGGAAGCAGTCTTGAATGCTCTGCAGACGGTCGACGTTCAACTGAGCGCAAATTGTCCTTCCAGACCACAAATCGTCAGTCGGACCCAATTTATTCTGCAGCCAGTGCGCTGTGTCTCCGGCGGCCATATTGGAAAACAGAAATTGCGAATTACTAAAAGTGTTTCTGATTGGAGGAAATGTTTTTGTCAAGTTGTCCCTACCTGAAATTGTGTCCTTTCGGTCTTTTTCAATGAATATCTACAAATATGTTCTTCAAAATTGTATACCTTAATAAACCAATCAAAACAAATTAAAATGTAGTCTCAGGCATAATTATGAGCTGGAAGTCACAAATGAATAAATACAATTAAAATTAAAAATCAGAGCAAGGGGACGTAATGTTTGTCGTTCCAAGGGAAAGCACTCAATATACTCGACACGGTGCATGAATGCGTTGTTTCGACTTACATCGGACAGGGGCATGAATTGAAAAACTGTCATTTAGACTTTAGAGTATTGTGTTTAGATCGTGAACAGTGGGAGCATGTGGTTTTTATATCTGCTCAGCTGGATTGCTTTATTTATTCAAATATGCATTGTGACTTTGTCAATTGGTAAGCAACGTGCTTGAATCACCTATTTGACTCTTCTTCTTTTTTAGGGATACATGTATCTGATTCCGTAGCCTAATATTATATTGTGTATTTTTCTGATAACTTTCTTGGGGAACCGAGTTCTATATGCTTGCACTGCCATAAGTCATATATAATTAATATATATCCTATCATCGCCAACCCATGCTACGCCACTTATACTGTTATCGTTGAAACTGTAACTGAGTCGGTGAGTGTAACTGTAAGTATTGATAATGATAGGAAGCGTCTTTGTTGCTTGTGTTAGTGTTGCGAGCTCAGGAGCTCTGTGGAAGTCGAGATGGCCGTCCTGGGCTCCCCGTACCTATTAAGTCTCATGGTTTGTGTGGACATAAAGCAACATTGAATCAAATGTTACAAGTGAGCCGGTTTGGCATAGCAGTAAGGCATTAGGCTGGTAATAATAATAATGTACCTTTATCATGCACTCATCAACGCCATGGTAAGCAGAGGGACCTTGTTTTGAATCTGCTTTGGCTCTCCTTTCTCATCAGAAGTTGTGGTCTGTGTACACTATCTTCTGACTTTGTCCCTCACAATTATTGAATTAATGAAACATTAAAATGGCACTCATTGCTGCCCATCTTAATATAGGAGTCATTCTGGTGGTGACAGTGTAGCGATAGGTATATAATGATAATCCCCCTCTTCCTCCACCTCCATACTCTCTTCCCCCCTTCTCCCCAATCCTGATAAGTCTTATGGTTCCTGTGGATGTTAAGTGCCATGTTTACATACTTAGATTCTTACTCTTAGTGTTATGAACCAATATAATTCTGTCAAACACCTCAATATATACTGGTGCAAGTGCCGATAAATATGAGATCTTATATTGGCATGCCCAATATATGATCATCATATACCAGCACAGCATCTATGTAAGACCGCAGAGGCCATCTTATACCAGATCGACAATTAAAATGCTGGTGCTGCCCAGTATGTGATGGCGTGTTGAAGCCCTTATTGTCTCATTGCTGGCATCTTTTCAGCCATAAGCACATGACACAAACTCTTATGCAGTATCTAAAGGTGTGTATGTGCGCGTCTGCGCATATATGGAACGACAGAGAAAACCAGAGAGAGGTGGGAGGGGGAGTGTGCACACACACACTTTTTCTGGTGATCATCGTGGAAGCAGTTTACTGCAACAAAAACTGATTCGCACATTTCTTCAATGATCAGTGTAACTGTGCTAATGGTGTATGTGTGAAACGCCTCCCAGCATTTGCCCCCATCAGACACATACACACACTTTAGTTTACATTACAACCTCTTTTCTTGATCATCATTAGTCATAGAAGCAATTTACTATGTACAACAAAAACCAATGGCACAGATCCCCAATGTGGGGGCAGTGAGCAAGGACTGAAGGAGTCATTCATGTGTTCTATTCTGTGGCTTTAGTTATGGACTTAACGTCCTTGGCTTTGTGTAGGCCTATGCTTGTATTATACACATTTGCTACTATGGAAATGTATAACTGTGTAGTGATGTAGCACACAAGGTGACAGACTGGGATTTTTGGAAAAGTCTCTCACACATCAGGCCGACCATTATGTACCGGTGTTGCCCAATGTGAGGTGGACATTTTTCTCACATAGATCTGTGCTGTGCCAGTAGTCTATGATCTCATATCAGGCCTGCCACACCCATGCTGGCACTTGTGCAGGTGTGTGTGTATATATATCAGGCCAACCTTACACCATTTTAAAACACCATGTAAACCACCCCTAAATGGTGCCTCTTTCATGGTCAAAAACAAAACAAATTCAAAACACAAAAATGTTTAACTACCACTATAATTTTGATGTAATGCTTTTTGGAGAAATGAGGGAAATGCCACAGTGTGTGAATGCATCATTAGTTCTTGAGCTGTGTCTTTTTTTAGGCACAAATTTCATCATTTTCGTGGATGCCATTTGTGAAATGGCTAAAGAAAGGTAAACCAACTGCAGATATTTCCTTGAAAGCTTTCAGTTTCATGATTAAATAAAAACAGATTTCATGAGAAATAAGGCAAGTAGCTCTTACATATAAATACTGTTTATTTTGTGTTACTTTCCCCATATTGATTATTAATACTAATGATCAGTTTAGCTGTGGTGTTCAGTCCTGATAGTGATTCTCTGCATGTTATTAATACTATTAATTAGCCAAATGCATATATCAGGTACATTAGAAATAGATTAAAAGGACATAGTTTACTGCCAAAAGGTTCATTTTGTTCCTTTATTTTATTCAGCTGCTGGACTCTACTATCTGGCAGAACTTGTTGAGGAGTACACAGTGATGACAGGGAAAATCATCAGATATCTTGTCATGGTATGTGTTTTGTTTGTCTTTCTTTGATATATATAAATTTCTGATTGTCTTTTACCAGTTGTTGAAAGAGTGTGTGTTTTCAATCTGTTTGCTGAGTATCATCAATCATGTATCATGATGAGGTGTTGGTACTCTCTCTGACTCTGAGTTTCTTTCTCTCACTCTTCTCTCTCTGTCTGTCTGTCTGTCTGTTTCTTTTCTCTCTCTCTCTCTCTCTCTCTCTCTCTCTCTCTCTCTCTCTCTCTCTCTCTCTCTCCTCTCTCTCTCCTCTCTCCCCCCCCCAGTTTTTCTCGCTGTCTGTCTGTTTCTGTCTCTCTCCCTCTGACTCTGTGTGTAACAATTCCTTTTCATAATTAAAAAAAAAATACTTCACTGAAAAAGAGTTGACTGACCCAAAAAGAAAGTTTATCAATGAAAATAGTTATATAATTGTGCTAATATGCAGTTGGAATGAAAAAATCTCCATAACTGTGTTTTCAGATCACAGCAGGTGTCTACATTTTGATTTTCCTGTTTGAAGACTTCCCGCTGCTGATGGTCGCAACAGGGCTGGCCACATGTGTAGCATATTTCTTCGTGCTGAAAACCTTCCCCTTCTTTGACCTGAGTTCACCCCCATTCATTGCATCAGTTGGTAAGCGGGGCTTCCCATACTTGTGTTTTTGTCGTGCATGCTGTACACATTAATGATAGTAATAGGTCATTGCTGTGACGCTCCATTTCCAGCTGGAGTTATACTCCCTGCACTGTACAGACAACTGAAAGTAAAAGCGACAATAATGCACTAAGGCTTTCTGGAGAGGTTTAGGCCAGTCTGATGCACTAAACCTATGGTTTCATACATGTACAAAATGACTGATGCAGATGCACTGAGTTATCGTGCATACATCCAGTGTCATTATTGCCCTGCACATGCCAGTGTCAGGACAATAACTTTAACAATGTTGTGCTGTTGTCTCAAGTGCAGTGCTGACTGCTGACAAAGTGTTCTGCTAAATGCGTTATCATCAAATACCATAACTCTTGTATGACAAAGAATGAGATCATTATTCCTGCAGTTTTGACACACATGAAAAATACATATATTGATATAAGTCTGAAATGGTCATGGGAAAAGGACTTGTGTATTTTTATTTATTTTTTCTCAGAAACTTCCAATAGAGGAGTTACAATTTTTTCAGAGATTTTCCACAATGGTTGCACACATTAATTTGTTTTGGTATTTTTTTGGTGGTTTTTGTTTTGACAAATTTGAGTTTGTGTGACTTTGATCTGCTATCAAGGTTACAGGGGCATCTTAAAGCGTGAAATCATTAATTGTATTTTTTTTCTCAGAAAGTTCTATGAAGTATAAATACTATAATCTGGTAGTGTGTTGTTACTTCCAGTTCTACATGGATAATGCTTTTTGTGCATTTTGTGTCTTAAAACGGGTGATGTTTTTTTATTTGTATACCAGGTTGTCATTTCTGGGTTTTTTTCAGTTCTCATTATAATTGACCATTACCTGGCCTTCTCCTACTTCTCTGATGCATGGTATCCTTTCACAGAGGTAAGCATGTTCATTACTGTGACACATTTACAGTGGAACCCAAGTCAGAACGACACACCTCCCCCTGTTGTTTTCTCCAAACCCACTTCTTCATTGATCAATGTGTCTGTGTCTGCGAGGGAACCCTTCAACCAAGACAACCCATTTTTAACACTTTCAAGACAGGGCCTTATTTCTGATTACCCAGCTCCAACATTCTGAAGAGGTTTTTTTTTATCAGGGTTTTTGTTTGTTTTTGAATGAGGGCTTTTTAAAAAAAAAAGGTTTTATCTGTGCCACTTCAGGTATGCTTGTAGACTCATATTTCAAGAACAAAAACGAAAAGAGAAGAAGGAAAAGAAAGACAAAAACAAACTGCATTGATCCTCAGATTTTGTCTCCATCTGTGTACAAGTACAAACCACGTATGAAGGCAAAAGGGAGGTAAGTGGCAGATAAATGTCAGGTAGCACTCATATATTCTGCTTACATTTTCGCCCTAGAAAAGGACTGGGAAACAAATGCTTTCACAGTGAATAGTTTGTATTCAACTGAGAGCATATTTTTTTGATTTCTTCTTCTATTTTTTATAATTAAATCAATGTGCTCTGTGTGCCTGTATATTACTTTATTAGTGTTGCTTCTTTTCAAGAGCAGTTGCTTTGTGCACACACATGCGGACGCATCGTCAAGACAAAGGTCTGACCACTTTCAGTTGATTGGTTTCATATTGTTTCTATTCTTCCTAGCACATTGTGCACATGTATGCACTGTCACGACTGTGCACACACATATGGATGCATTGTCAAGACAAAGGTCTGACCACTTTCAGTAGATTGGTTTCATGTTGTTTCTGTTCTTACTAACACATTGTGCACTGTGTTAGCACTGTGCGCACATATGGATGCCTTGCCAAGACGAAGGTCTGACCACTTTTGATTGATTGGTTTCATGTTGTTTCTGTTCTTCATAACACATTGTGCACCTGTATGCACTGTGCACACACATATGGACACATTGTCAAGATAGAGGTCTGACCACTTTTGGTTGATCAGTTTCATATATTGTTTCTGTTCTTTCTAACTTGGGTCAGAAATATGTATGTACTTCCATGTAATGGTTTTTGTTTTGTTTCTCAGGTACTGGCCTACTTCACAATATGTCTGTGGTTGGTGCCCTTCGCACTGTTTGTGTCTCTGTCAGCCAATGAAAACACACTACCCACTACAGCAGGCGTTCAACAATCCACAGGTAATGTGTTGGCCGAGGAGGGGGGTGGGGGGGAGTAAAGGGGATACAGATTTTCACTGTAACCCTTCTGTACAAAACAAAAAAATTGGCATGTCCTTTGGTCAGTGAATTCATACTGATGGTCCCCAAAAATTTCAGCTTTCATGCTGTGTGAAAATGAATGGGGTGGGCAGTGATGGAGAGGTAAATAAATAAATAAATACATTTGTCTACAATAAAACCATAAATGTTTTCATGCTGTGTGAAAATGAATGGGGTGGGTGGGGATGGAGAGGTTAAATAAACACGTTTGTCTACAATAAAACTTTTAATGTTTTTTCAGACTCAAGAACTAATTAACTGTCTCAGACAAAATGTGGCCCAAGAAATATGCCATAGTCTGCCATTGCTAGTGGGTTGGTTGGATTAGTTTGCTTTCTAGTTTATATTTACTTTGCATATTGTTACTCGGAGAATGTTAACATTTTGATCTGTACAAAAACAGCAAAAAAACAAAAAACAAAAACTTTCATACTGTATGCGCATGTGTATGTATATATATATACAGCCTCTGTCTTCTTCTGCAGATGACACGGATGTGGTTACCAGCTATTTCAAGCGGCATGGCAAGAAATATGGACTTTTGTCTTTCTTCAAGAATGTTCAGGAGAGCGTGTTGCCACAGCGAGTGAAAAAGAGTTACTGACTCTGCAGCCAAAAGATCAACGCGGGTGTGGTGAACTCATTGGTGTGCAACTGGTAGTTACCATCTTCAACCCGCAGTGCTGCTGAGGATAGTTGTTAGCTGGGTTTTAAATCATGCAATTCCTGACAATCACTAAGACCCCCACCCCAACCATGCCTTGTTACTTCCCTTGGGGAGGGGTACACAGCAGTGAAAACTTGCACAGTGATGAAAATGTTTCAACCTCTTCAGCCACATACCCCACAATTTTCAAATACATTAAAAACAAAAACAAAAACTCTTCAGCTGTATTCAAGACTATTTTCCCCAACACTTAAAAAAAACAACACTTTTAGCCCCATTCTCTGCTATTCCACAGTAGCTCAGTATTTGAAAACCTCATCAGTTTCCCTATACTTAAAAAAACACTGCAGCCCCGTTCTCTGCTACTTCCCAATACCTGAAAACCTAATCAACCACATCCTCCATTTTTTAAAGTGGATTCCAAGCAAACTAGCAAGTTTGGTCTGAAAATGGAGAGAATGTGCGTATACTATACTTCTATTTGGAGGCGTCATATGGTGGTTCTATCAGTTCTTTCGTTTGTTCTAGTATCTGTTAGCTTTATGCAAGAGAAATACTTTTTGCCTCACTCTGAGCTCCTTTGGGTGCAGTCATGTTGATTCACTCTTCACAAATGAAGAGCAGAAAAGAAGTTAGCCCGTGACATCATGGCTCGTCATTTGTGCTGCACAAATACTCTTCTTTTTATTAATGTCACAGACACAGACCAAAAGAAACAAAATTGCAGTGCTCACAGCCATGCTTTTGTGGCTTGCAAAGATTGATTTTTGACAAACTAGACTAAATCAGTTTGAAAAACTGCTGTCAGTGTAATTTTATTCCATTCCCATCAATAGGGCATGTGAAGCTTCTTCACTTCAGATCCCCTTTAATTACCCAGTTTACCTTGTTCCTTCCACTTACCTCAACACCTAAGCCAGCTCCTCTGCTTAGTAGCTTTAACATATTTATTTCCTTTTTTATCAGATGCTCAGATTCATAACTTAGTGTACATATCTTTTGTCTGCAAGTTTTTATTTGCATTATATTAACCGAAAGTGTCAACCTTTTTAAAGTCTTTGAATTTTGGATGCATCCTGTTTTGATTTGAAGCAGCCAGCTTTCTCTGAACCAAGGCAGCCTTACAATCTGCCCTGGTTTAAAGAAAGGGTCTCTAACCACTGACTACAAGAAATATATTGTGTTGTCTGTGTTTGCCTTTATGATTATTGGTGACAGTCAGTGAGTCATGTTCATACTTTTAATATTGGTATTGGACCTGTTCCTGTTGCTTGTTACCTGTTACTGTTACAAAGAACACTGGCATGAAACAGATTTGAACATGATCACATGGATGGGTGCATTTACTGTTGTTGTTGTTTTTCTTATTGTGTTGCCATTTGTTTTGTTTTTTCTTTTCTCTTATTGTGTTGCCAGGAGAGAAAATGGTCCACCCACTGATGTATGGCAGTGCCCACTTGTTTGAAAGAAGATTTACCAGATCACATTTTTCAGTTTAATATGCCTAAGTTTAATATTTTCAGTTTAATATTGCTTTGGCAAGGACAGAGAGATTTATTTCTCCTAACAGCAGTGTGTTGGCATGGATGAAGTGTATATATATATATATATATATATATATATATATATATATATACAAAAGAGCTGCATTTATGAAATGATTTTGAGAGAGAGAAAAATTAATGACTTTTATGCACAAGACCAGTCAGAGTTGTTTGGCTTTGTTCAGCTCCACAACTCGGCAGACAACACAAACTAATTTTACCCTAGAGGGCTTAGTTAGTTCTTGGAATTTAATTCCCCATCGCTGTCCAGCATCACTTCATGACTATTCTTGGAGGGGCCAGTCTGGTCCAGTGGAATAAGCACAGTGATGGTCATACTCTCCTTTCGCCTGCACATTTTGTTGTGCTGGGGGGGGGGGGGGGGGGGGGGCAACAGGCCTCAATTTGACTGATTTTGTGAATAAAGGTTTTCATGCAATGAGCGACTTTGCTGGCTTGAGCACTGAACTGCCCAAATAGGCCCAGCACCACCTGGCTAGTGTAGGGGAGATCATTTGCAGCTGACTTGAGCTTTGCCAAAGCCCCAAATATGCCCAGCGCCACCAAGCAGGGCGATCCGCAGCTAAGTCGCCCATTATGGTAACATTTTTGAGCTTGCAATTGATTCTGCAAGCAAGACTGTTGGATGCTTTTTACACTTGCAAAGAAAGGCTAGCTAATACTTAATTCAGTAAATTGCTTGCTTTGGAACCAAAGTACAGCAATCACTTACTGTTCATTACGTCTTTAAAAAATGTGATGTACTTGATTGATGGCACAATATTCTGTCAAGCCTCGTAATTACTTCTGTTAATGACAGAAATCAAACGATTGTGAGCTGACGGACAAAATGCTGGTAGAAGGTGAGGTGTGTCTTGTCTGTACATGTGACTGGTCTGTCGGTCAAAATTTTTTGTGACGTACTAATTCAAAGTGTCACGGGGCTGGATGCCTTGAAGCTTGCTAGCAGTGGGTGGTACTTAATATGCAAATTAGAATGCCACCGGTTATTCTTACTGTAAACGTATGCAAATTAGCATGCTGCTGGTTATTCTTACTGTAAACTTACCTTTTAGTAAGTATGTAACAGAAACTTTATATATAATAATTTTTTTTTTAAATGAAAGTAAAGTCAGAGGACCTCTATGAAAGGAACTATGTGTTAAAAACTGCTATAGTATTAGTCGCTTCAGTCGCTAATGTAACTATATATGCCTGGCATTTGCTTATTGGGAAAGAATGTTGACTTTTGTTTGGTTGCCAATAGCTGTTTGAATGTATTTGCATGAATGTTAGTTGTTATTGCTTGGATACCATTTGGTGCTTACATACACAGTGATTGCTTTAAGACTATGATAAGCTTGGTCACATCAATAATAATGTCTTACCTGAGAGTGGAACAGTCTGCATAATTCGAAGTATGCGTCTTGGTGGTGTTTAGTGTTATGTGCATGGTGTGCAGCTTTGTTATTATTATTTATTTTTTGTTTAAAAAAATGCTTATTGAATATTTCTATTTAAAAAAAGCACACATTTCTTTGCACATCTTTTTGGATATATATATACATATTTTTGATTCTTGGTTCACTTGTTTCTAATTGTGTGTGTGCGTGTGTGTGTCTATGGGGGGGGGGGGGGGGCTGTGAGAGTGTCTCTCTGTGTCTGTCAACTGATTATGGGTGAAGATTTGGCTGCATTGATAGGGACTGGAATGCAACTGCTGAAGTTGCTTCCTAGTATTCAGGTAGAGCCAGACTCGGTGTTGCTATGCTGCATGCAGATGTGTGCATGTTACCACCACTACTACTACTACTACACTTACACAGCAACCACCTTCACTATCCCTGCAATTGGTTACCACAGCAACCACTTTCAGCCATCCCTTCAGTTGGTTACCACAGCAACCACCTTCAGCCATCCCTTCAATTGGTAGCCAAGATGCTAAGATTAAGGAGTCCCTTCTGCTGAGAACTCAATGTTAGTACTTAATCCTCTGGCTCTGTTAAGCCTGGAAGTGAAAATATAGCTTTACGTGTTTTCCCAGGAATTCTGTTTCTCAAATTTCTGCCTTCCTGATTCATTCAGCTTCATTTTTTTCCCTATCCTCTTCAAGAAGAAATGGATGTGTGTTATATCAAAAGCAATGAGTCAGACTGTGGATGTGTGATTTGATTCAGTTTGTTAAGCCCTGATGTCTTTGGGAAAATTGAGGCTTGAGCTTTTTTTTTCTTTTTTTTTAATTTAACAGTAATTTATTTATGAATGACAAAGTGTACATTTTTGGAACAGAAGCAATCTTGACCTGTTAAACTTGTGTGCTTTTTTTATGAAGTTGTCTTTGACCTTGTTCATGCTGTGTGTCATGTGGACTTAGGCCTTTATGTCAATCATGCAGGATTGACATAAAGGCTTAAGTTAATGGCATATTTTATGAAACTAGATAACTAACTGTCACTCAGACGTGAATATTGAGTACCATGACCAAGCACTGTACTGAAATCCACTTTTCACTCTTCAGTTCACATGTAACTCCCCCCACCCCCAGTTTTTTTAAATATATTTTTTTATTCTTTTCTTTTTCTTTCTTTCTTTGTGTGTGTGTGTGTGTGACCAGCTTGAATAATTTGTTTGATTTAGAATAATAAGTGTTGCAAAGCAGGAGCTCCCAAGTATACCCATTACCAATATACAGGTACTGTGGGCATTGAGGTTTCATGTCATGATTTTCTGTTGAAAAGTGGTTTTGAACAAATTTGTAATTGTGACAAAAGAGAAACCGTGAGAGGATAAGGGAAGAATGTGTGCATGTTTCTCTTGTACAGTTTTCATTTAACAAAGCAAATGTGAGCTACTGATTACTTTGTGTGAATTTGTACAAAAACTTTCCAGTAATTGTGTGTGTCTAGAGAGAGTGTGTGTGTGTGTGTGAGAGAGAGAGAGAGAGAGTATCCAGTAATATGCACTGATGTATTTATAAACATTGTATTAAGACAAAGCAACTTTCTGCTGGACTTGAGCACAAAGTACAGTTCATTTGCTTATGTCAAGGGTTTGAGCGTTGGGATTTTTTTATGCAGGTTGTCTATGCAGTTGATACTGATAGTGTTGCTGCCGGTTTGTTGTTGTTTTTCATTTCTCCCATTTTTGTTTTTTTTATTTTTTTTGGGGGGGGTCTTTTTTTTGTCTTTTTCTTTTTGTGCGTGTGTGTTCTTTTTAAATACTTTTGGTTTACCTTGCATGTTTGCGGGAATTTGTCTTTCTTCCGAATGACATCTTCATTTGCTGTTGCTTATGTTGAGAAACAACATGCTATGTGGTTGTTGGGAAATATACTCTTGGTCCACTGGTGTGTTTAAAGGGGAACCAAACCAAAGGAGAATCACTGGCCCCATCCACAGGGATGGAATAATTATATATATATATATATATATGTACAAGGTTCCCAGGGTCCTTGCAGTTGCTTACAAGGACTTACAAATTGAATTCGCCAAGTAAGGCCTTACAAGTCCTTATATGACTAGCTAATACTAAAAATGCACATGGGTAGTTCTAAAAGCCTCTCATTTTTCCAAGTCAGTGACATTGGATGGTTCCACACATTTACTGAATTTTGAAATCATTTGGACATAGGTTGAGATGCTGTCTGAAGCAGATGATGCTTTCTTCCATGTTCATTTAGATCACGTGCAGCCAAAATCACAGTCACAATATTATGCGATAACTTCCGGGTCAGCCATTTGGTTGCAAAATTTGACTGTGCAAGAACCTGAGCTAATGGCAAAGATGCTGAGAAAGTGTTTGTTCCAAGACCACTGGCTAAAGGACATTGCATACCAGGAGTGGGTTCTAAAAGATAAGCTGGACAAACATTATGCTCGATGCATGCATCCGACATTCAGCTCATTTTTTGTGTTCCTTATTGTTGCAATGGTCCTTACAAAATCTAATATTGGTCCTTACAAGTCTTTATAAGGTCCTTATTTGGCTCTACGCTCTAGTCCAAGTCCCTGGGAACCATGTTATATATATATATATATATATAAAAAACACAGCAGTTTTTTTAGTTTGGTCTTTTGGTTATTGTTTTTTACTCATTTTCTCATTCAGTTTGTTAAAAAATTATATTTGAAAGTCACAAAAATGTGACCAAGGGTGCCGCAATTTTGTGCCCAGCAGTCTGTATCAGTGACATCATAAACAAGGCTGGTATGGGTATCCAATAGGTCACGAGCCAGCCTTTCTGCTCTTCATTGGTAAAGAGCTGACCAACATGGCTGTGCCCCAAGGAGCTTAAATTCAAAGGGTGGGGGGGGGGGGGGACTTTTGTATAAATACTGACACCACCAGACAACAAAGCCTGCAGCGGAAAATATTTGCACATTTTCTTTTTTCAGGCCAGCTTGTGTATTCTGCTTGGTTCCCCTTTAAAAAAAATTTTTTTTTAAAGAAGAAGAAGAATATAACATGTAATGTTACTTAAATTGTTCAGTAAAGTTACTGCGGAGCAGAATAGAATGTTGTGCATGCATGTTTGGTGCTTCTAGAAGCAAATGCCATTGTTTCAGTTGATTTGCGAAAGTTTTTTTATTGTACATTTCTGAATAAAGTTTCAGCGCAAGACTGTTTTGATTTTTGTATTTTCTTTTGGTTGTGGGGACTGGTTTTCTTTGTTTTGTTTTTCTTTGTGTGTGTGTGTGGAGGTGGGGGGGGGGGGGGGGGATGAATCATTAGAGAACATTAGCAGATTGAGAATATGTAAAAAGCAAGGCATACATTTCAAGAATGAAGAAAACAAAGCCTACACAAAAAAGGCCATAGTAATAACAGTCAGGGGAGAGTTACTTATTTACAGGCCAATATTTGCTTTGATCAATTCAAAAAGCAGGAAAGGCTGCAAAATATGGAAATCTCAAAGACTCCAAACTGAGAAAATTGGCCCCTCGTATCATTTTGGGGGCTACAGCACTGACTAGGAGGAAATGACCAGTTTCCTTGGGTGTGAATGGGTCACATAATTATGGTATGTCATTAGTTTCTTGCATTAGCCACTGACAGTACCCACTTAATTTACACGTTTTCATATCTTGGGAAACACAAACGTGATGGAAAGTCAGTGCAGATCAAGAGGCACAAGATGCAAGTGACATTAATTTACTCGTTTTCATATCTTGGGGAAACACAAACGTGATGGAAAGTCAGCGCAGATCAAGAGGCACAAGATACAAGTGACATTAATTTACACGTTTTCATATCTTGGGAAACACAAACATGATGAAAAGTCAACACAGATCAAGAGGCACAAGATACAAGTGACATCTTTCCAGTTCAAAATAAAATCACCAATACAGAAGTTTTTTTGTTTTCTTTTAATCAAGTATTACACAAACACCACAAAAGAGTGTGTTCATTAGAATACAGATTCACAATGCATGTATGTATGCTGCATATTTCAGCATTAAGTCGACAATATAACAAGATCATAAAAATGAGTAAGTAAATAACTGTGTTTTATGCCCAGTCAACCATTATGGTTATATCAGGGTGAACATAAAAATTAAGTGTCTTTGACAGTTAAACATTATCAACAATGAATAAAACTGTCATTTGTCTGATTTCAGCAGAAGTCAACAAAATCACAAGATCATAAAAATTAAATGTCTTCTACAGTAAAACGTTATGAACAATTAATAAAACTGATTTTAAAGGCATAAGAAAATGATCCGTAATCAGCAGTTTGGTCTATTATATATATGGTATTGGCTGTCCACAGCCCAACAAAATAATCTGGAATCAGCAGTTTGACCAGCAATATATATGGTGTTGCCTTTCAAGGCCATAAAAAAAATTAAAAAAATTATGCAATCAGTAATTTGTATAAAATCAGCCTTCAAAAGTGTAAGGAACTTAATTTGTGTAATTAACAGTTTGACCATACTTAATACGTGTAATTAGCAGTTTCACCAATCAGATTTCAAAGCATAAAAAAGTGTATAATCAGCAGCTTGACCAATGACCAATGTATCAGCAATGGCATATTGGTCATCACTAAGACTTAAAAAGCACAAGAAATAATCCGCAAATTGAAAAACATAGCTTATAACATACTGAGACAGCAACTTTAGGTTTGCATGCATGGGTCCAATAAGATTGTAATTTTAAAAGCATAAGAAAAATCATGTTAAATCAGCAGTATGACCAATAATTTATGTGGCACTGGCAATTATATATCCCAGCCCCTCCCACCCACTGTAAACACACATTATCTTTAAGAGCTGGCCTTCTCTTTGGTTTGTTTATGACATTTGGCCCATTTGTGTAGTCATATCATATAATGCCAGTTGAAGTATGGCTGAAAAAATCTTTGGATTCGACAAACCACAAATCTGAGGCTGATCAACTGATGCTATAATGTTTATATCAAAAAGTCTTTTTTTTCTTTTATTTCATAAGGCAGAAGCTGTCAGCAGTTCATCATTTAGAACACCTATCGTTCATCATGATACGGATGCTCAGTCATCATAATCAGCCTTTGCAGAGCCATTGCAGTATACCCATATAAAAAGTATCACAGATTTGGCAAAGTGTACATATATATTTACACTGATCTGTCTGCATGACTGGTAAGGTATATTCACTATTAAACAGCCTTTTTCATACAGTCTGTGGAATATCCTTTGTGCCAGACAGACACACAAAATGACAAAAACAAGTCATCACTGCATACAAAAAAAATCAGCCTGTATACATATACTCAAATGATGCAAACTGCACTGTGTACAATCTATGCACTATGTACAATCTGCTGATGGACAAATGTAAGCACATATTCTTCTTCTAGAGACTGCAATATGTGGAATGTGCCTGATCTAAAACTTCCAAATCCCCATTTCCTATTCAACGAATATTAACTCAATCCAGTACATATACTGTAAGTCCTTTTAAAAGTTTTATTTCAAATTACATTTTTGGACATAACTGACCTATCGCCACCCTGTAACTGACAGATACAAGCTTTAGCCAATCAGCACCTGCATACAAACACACCTCCTTAGACAACAAGCCCATGGGCTGTCCAAGTACCACTGTAATGTACACAAAGCAGGCGCCTGTGCTACTTTTGAAAACAGTGATCAAGCACTTTGGCTCTATGAGGTTCAAAGCATGATTTCACACACACACACACATTATTTTGTTCAGTCCACTTGTCTAAGTGGACAGGGCAATGAAGCCAAATGCAAGAGGTCAGTCATGTGCATGCTGTACAGAAAAAAAAATTGAGAGAAAGCTATACATTGTACAGAAGGAAAACAAATGCAAGAGGAAGCTGGAGTAAATAGACTGTTAATGTCTTGCTGTACTAGTGAGCACCAGACCTTCTAATGACTTCTAATAACCTTCTGTTACTGATGATGTCTGGCTGAAAGCTTTCTTTTCTTCTTAAAATTTTAATATTTCTGAACACTGTTTATTCTCCCACTTGAAAACCAAAACTTGCTTGTGGTATGCTTTTTTTTTCTTTTTCTTTTTTTGTGGTATGCTTTTGTTCTAGTTGTTGTTTTATGCATGTGATTGTCCAGGGTCATGATACTCTCACTTAGCTACATGCCTATGCATACAGTTTGACACTCTTTATTGCTGTGTCAGTCTTTTGTACACATAGCAAGATGTTTACAGTTTAAAGTTAATAATGTCACATAACACCCTTATGTCAAATACTGTTTCAAAAAGACCACCACAACAACAAAATTAATCACACTTTGGAGTTACATTATGAGATACATTTAACATACCTTGCGCGACAAAGCTGTAGATACATTTAACATACCTTGCACAACAAAGCTGTCTTGCACATAAATGTTCAGGCAAGTCTGGAAAACATGTCAATGCATGGCAAGGTCACCAAAACTAACGCCATAGGACTGACCAGGTAAATTTGGGAAGTGGTCAGGCTTGGACATTTGCTTCAAGGTTGTCAGCAGAGATGGGAGTGGGCAGAATTCGGGTGACCATTCTGTGAATGCCCCTTCTGACGTCTTGCTAGTACTGCTGCTACTGCCACTCGAAGCTTTGCCATGGCTTCCGCGCTGGCGATGGATGAAGTACTGTTTGGAGGGGTCCGGAGGGAAGCGGATGCTCATCTTCACCAGCTGAGAGTTGATGTCATCACAGAGATGAAGGGGCACCTCACTGACAGGCTTCTCATCTAGGGAATATTTGTGCTTCTTGTGGATGTCATAAATGTGCTTTGTCTTAAAGACTACAGGCCGTTCATACAAGGTTGGATCTGCGGAGAGAGCCTTTTGGACAACATCTTTCGGAAGTCTGGGACGACGCAGTCGCTTCTTCTTCAGCTGTTCCGCATCATCTTCCAGCTCTTCATCCTTGACATGCTTGCCATCAAAATATTTCTTCCCATCTTCAGAAACGGGCATCATGGTGTACTCATCACGAGGGTAGTCATCCTTCAGGATTGGCACGTACTCCTTGGGTGGAATAAATGGCGATGGGTTCCAGTCATTGGGATTGACATAGGTCACAGGTTTTACCTCCTCTTTCTTCTGTTTTGCTGCTTCTGTCTCCCCATCAGTCAGACCAAAATCAGCTTCAGCCATAATATCCGCTACTGTCTCTCTCCTGCCGCCCTTAGCGCCCTTAGATGCTGATGCTGCTTTCTTCTCAATGGACACGGACATGGTCAGTGCACCTTTCTCTGCCGTCACGCCCTGGCTGCCTTGGGAGGCAACACTGTTTGGCTTCATCAATGACTCTCTCATTTTCGCACCACCTTTCTTCTCCTTTGGAGCAGTGCCAGGACCGGAGCTCTTGGGCTGCAGACCGCGAGAGGAGAGCCACTGCTCGTAAGCCGCTTGGCCGTAGAACTGCTGGTCCAGCTTAGCCTCCTCCTCCTCCTCCAGCTCTCTCAGCACTTGCTGCATCTTCACCTTCTTCAGCTGCTGCATCTCCTGGGCCACGCTGTTCTTGTCCTGGTGCCACATCTCTGACGCCAGGATCCTGGGGAACGTAAAGAGACTTGATAGGAAATGTATGGGGGTTGTTACACTTTGATTCCTCTTTTCTTTTTCTTTTTTCTTTTCTTTTTCTTTTTCTTTTTTTCAACCTTAAATCCTGTGTGAGATATTGAAGAGATATTTTTTTTAATGGGTGCTCTCCAGGGTAACAATACTTTCGGTGCGGGTATTGTTGACTTATCACGATGTAGTGTAAATTTCTGCCTATTTTGCCCCAGCCATCAGATAATGCATCATACATCACTGTACTTTACGCTTCAGCACCTCAATTTGCCTATCAAAAATGACCCGAGTGTACAAACGCACCTGTAAAAGTTTATAGATTAGTCTTCCAAGGGGGAAAAAAAGAAAGCAAAAGGATTCCCTGGCCAAAAAGCATAAAACAGTCTCCAATCAGAATGCTTATATTTCTTACAGCTATTGATACATAATACTACGCACTGATCCTCAAGCATCTTCAGTCAGAATGGATACATTTGTTACAGCTATTTATACACAACACTATGCACTGATCCTCAAGCATCTCCAGTCAGAATGGTTAGTTGAAGTGTTGCTTTACATCCACAGAAACCATAGGTTTATTAGGGACGGGAGCCCAGGACGTCCACCTCGACTTTCACACAGCTCCTGAGCTCTGAGAATAGTTATATTTCTTACAGTTATTTATACACAACACTATGCACTGATCTTCAAGCAAGCAGCCTTTGGCTTTTGTGTGTGGCTGGGGGTTTCCACGGGAGGAAAGGGAAGGGTTAACGCCAAAGCCAAGAGACAAGCATGACTGAATTGTAAATTTCACGCCCACATACCGTGCACATTTGCGATGAGCCCAGAGTTTGGCAAGGTCCAGAGGAGTGTTGCCACGGCAATCCCGACCATCAATCTTGGCGCCTGCTTCGATGAGGAGCTTCAGACACTGCACATGACCCTCGCTGGCTGCCTGATGCACTGGTGTGATGCCGTCATCGTTGACACTGCATGCGTAATGAACATCAATGGAAATGTACAAAACATGGTACAGAAACAAAAACAAAATGGTCCATATCTTTATATTCTTCGTACCTCTTTGCCTGAGACTTAAGAATGCTGAGCATCACAAATCTTAAATTCTTATTTATTTATTTATTTACGTTTGTCTTCTTTGTAATGTTAGTGTTAGTTATTTCACTCGTTCCTAGTAAAGACATTGATGTTGAAACATTGAACTGTTTTGTGTCCATGTCCCATCTTCTTTGGCTGAGTACATTTTCCTTTTTCTTTTCCACTTCTTAAAGTAAACAGCAGTTGAAATGGATACACAAAACCAAACAACAGATGAAGATGCAGCTGTCACTGACATGGAGGGGTCTGCCCCTTTCTCCAGCAAGTAGGAGAGACAGAGCAAGGAGCGTTTGCCAGTCTGGTTGCTGATGGTGAGATGCACGGGGCGCCAGCCTGTGGAGCTGGCCAGGTTGATGTCCTGCTTGAACTTCTCAATGCACAGCTTCAGGCACTCCAGCCGCCCATGGATTGCTGCCAGATGCAATGCTGTCAGACCCTGCCAGAACCATTACAAAGCCCTGCATCAGTTTCCGGACAGCGTGTCTGGAGCTACTGTTGATTGGTATGGGCGTAATACCAATAATAATTAAAGTATTCATAAAGCACAAAATCTTGTCTGTAGAGACTACTCTAAGCACATACATACACATACAGACACACAGGAACCCCCCCACTGACACAAGCATACAGACTATACACAACTTACTTTACACACAACTTAAAACAGGCAGCATACAGAGACTTGAGATGGATGAAAACAGCAGCACGGAACGGAAAACAGGTCTACAGTTTTGGCATGAAACAAGCAAAGTTTCTTGTTGTGTGTGTGTGTGTGTGTGTGTGTGTGTGTGTGTGTGTGTGTGTGTGTGTGATCTACAATCATCACGTTATTACATTATTTTCTGTCTAGCCAGTAATGTTTTGATGACTTCCTCTTTATTTATTCCTCTCAAAAGCGGGGTGGGGGGCGACGGGGGGGGGGGGGGGGGGGGGGGGGGGGGGGGAGGGCGGGAAAATTTTGTACTCACGTTCTTATCATAGTTGATCTGTGATCCGTTTTCCCTTAAACTCTGCTTCAGCCACTCAACGTCTCCAATAGCTGCTGCCATAAACTCATCATCAGCAATTTTCTTCTCGTTTGGCACTCTGGCGCGTCGTCTACGAAAAGACGCTCCTCCGCGACCTGAAGCAGAGATGGAGCCAGTCTGGGACCCCACGGTCAATGTTTTTGAGGAAGGGTGGCCTCCAGATGTCGACATTGTGAACTGTAGTTAATACTTTCGGCGACTACAACGTTACATTGTTCAATGTTTAAAACATAAAAGAGAAAATTAAAAAAACAAAAAAAGGTCCCTCCTGGGTGTCCTCGGTCTGTAGTTTATGACGCCAAGTGGTTGTCGGGCACTTGTTATTATTGGGTGGTAGTCGTAAACTAGACGGTATAATAAAGAATGTGTTATGAATTGCGTGCCATCTTGCTAAAACAGAAGCAAAAATATATACTTTGTCGCATTTTATGGGGCTAAGTTATTGTTTATTTACATTCTAGAAGTCAATAGTGCCGTAAAAGCTGTACGACAGATTCCCACAATTCAATTTCCCTGACGACGATCAGCTTCCGGAAAGCGCAGTTTTCAACTTTCTCTTTTTGGTGACACTCTGTAAAACTGTTTCAGGCTCTGTACCGCTATGGTGCATTTTCGGACAGTTTTATACTGACGTTAGGTACTTGAATTCATCCTCACCTGTGACTGAAGTGGTTTATTTTCCAATCGAAGACTCTTCTGTGCGTGAACAGTCCACATTTCTGTCTTGACACCAACCCAGAAACAAGCAGGCAACTTTCAGCAATGTCTGTCAGTTCTAATTACAAAGAAGCGAAGGAGAAGTATGAGCTCAAAGAAAAGGCTATTGCATACTACCAGGAAAATGGCGTCCCGCAAAAAATGGAAGAAATTTTGAACTCCATGTTCCTGGACAATCCAGAGGATGTGTATGGTCATTTGGTACGTAATTAAATTAATGGCATGGACTTTTAATAAGTGTGTGTGTGTGTGTGTGTGTGTGTGTGTGTGTGTGTGTGTGTGTGTGCGTGCGTGCATGCGTGTGTCACAGTGTGTGCGCGTGCGTGCATGCATGCGTGTGTGTGTGTGTGTGTGTGTGTGTGTGTGTGTGTGTGTGTGTGTGTGCACTGAGTCTTTGTTTTCAAAATATGTACACTTAAAGAGTGTAGGTGCTTTTAGGCCTGTGGGTGTTTGGTGCTCTAAGTACCTTTTTCTTTTTGTTTTTCTCTCTGTTAATGCTTATCTTGTGTAGTTTGGAGATACATGAATTGTGAGCTTTGTCTGCAATTGTTTTGTTGAAATGTTTCTCTAACAATTATTTTTATATTTGCAGGCTACCTTCTTTGAAAAGTTTATAAAACCACCATCAATAACAAAGGTATGTGTCAGTTAACAAGCTGACAAGTGGTTCATTATATTAATCACTTGCTGATTGTTTGTTTATGGCTTGTATATGGTGTCTGTCTGTTTGTCTGTCTGTCTGTCTGTCTGTAACACAGTGTAAGTTAAGATGAGAAGCATACAGACATTAAGTAGCTTCTCTTTCACTGAATGACCATTCAAAAAATCATGAACATAATTATTTAAGTATTTTACACATATTTTGTTACATCATGTGCTTTGTTACTCCAGATAACAGCAAAACAAATGTTGGATGGACGAGGTCAACCCACCATACAGACTCAAGTCTTCTGCAAAATTAAAAATGCAGAAAAGGTAAGACCACAGTTCATCCAGAATTTACAGTTTTGTCATCAAAATAGTTTTGAGTCTGTTCTCCAATTTTCTTTGTGTGTGAGTGTGTGTGGTGGTGGATGTGTAGTGTGTTTGAGTGTGTGTGTGTGTGTGTGTGTGTGTGTGTGTGTGTGTGTGTGTGTGTGTATACACATGTGTGTTTGGGTGTGTGTGTGTGATTAAGACAGACAGACACAGAAAGAATGTTGGGGGGGGGGGGGGGAATAAACAGAATTGAACAGAGCAAAAGATGTGCTAAATTGATTTAAAAAAATCTGTTTGCCAGCAATTTAGCAGCTGTGTGAGCCCTTCCCCTAACTCACATCTCATGGACAATGCCAGAATGGAGGACAGGGAGACAGCTGACCAGAAGAAAGTAGAGTCTGTCAAAACAGCCATCAGCTACATCAATGGAGAAATCTCCACAAAACTCAAAGACATGAAACCCATGCAACAGGCAGAGATGGACGCTATTGTAACGTAAGTGTTTTGTACGTGCCTAGATGGGAACCCTTTTTAGCTGTCAGACATTCTCTATTAAGAACATCCTTTAGCTGTTGCACATTCTATATTAAGAACACATTCTAGCTGTCAGACATTCTATATTATGAACACTGTTTAGCTGTCAGACATTCTCTATTAAAAGCACCTTTTAGCTGTCAGACATTCAAGAACATCCTATAGCTGTGAGACATCCTATATTAAAAACACCCTTTAGCTGTGAGACATTTTATATTAAGAGCACCTTTTAGCTGTAAGACATTCTATATTAAGAGCATCCTATAGCTGTCGGACATTCTGTATTAAGAACACCCTTTATATATTGGACTCAGAGCCCAGGAGTGATATGAAGAGGGAGGTGGAGCTGGGCTCTCATAGTGAGTTGGACTGTCTTTTATTTCAGATTCCAACAGCTGGTCTTTTGGACTCTATCTTTGTGACTCTGTTTCACACAGCTGTTGAAAGAGCAAGTTGCAGAGTACACAAGTTGCTTTGCACTGGCAGGGTCCCCACCTCCTTAACATTTACTGTTCTGGTGATGGCTGATGGTCTTCTCGGTTTTTGGGTTGGGGTGCAGGGATGATCTGTTCATAGGTACCTGCCCCCACCCTCCACCCCACTCATCCCCCATCCCTAATAAGCCCTATGCGGCTTCTGTGGACAGTAAGCATCACAAAAGAAAGACTGTCAGACAAACTCTCAACCAAACAATGCTTTAAATTGTCTTAAAAGCGGAACCGGCGGAAGGTTGTTTCGGCGGGTGCCATTTTCACTGATGCACACATTATGCATTGTTCTTTTTCACAGACTGTACATGCAGATGCTGAAGGAGGAGGAGGATGCCCAGAAACAGTCTGAGGAGAGTGAGGCACCACCAGAGGAAGTGAAACCTCCACCCTCTTTGTCCCCCAAAGAGCTGAAGAAAGGAGCCAAAGCCTCTGCCAAGTAAAACTCCTTTCTGTTTATGTATACACTAAGCATGTATGTGTGGGTAGGAGCCAAAGCATCTGCTGAGTAAAACTCCCTTTTGTTTATGTATACACTAAGCATGTATGTGTGGGTAGGAGCCAAAGCCTCTGCCGAGTAAAACTCCCTTTTGTTTATGTATACACTAAGCATGTATGTGTGGGTAGGAGCCAAAGCATCTGCTGAGTAAAACTCCCTTTTGTTTATGTATACACCAAGCATGCATGTGTGGGTAGGAGCCAAAGCATCTGCTGAGTAAAACTCCCTTTTGTTTATGTATACACTAAGCATGTATGTGTAGGTAAGAGCCAAAGCCTCTGCCAAGGAAAACTCCCTTTTGTTTATGTATACACTAAGCATGTATGTGTGGGTAGGAGCCAAAGCCTCTGCCAAGTAAAACTCTTCTTTGTTTATGTATACACTAAACATGTATCTTTTACGTAGGTGTTACATGTTGTTATTTTGGACATCACTAAAAGACATGGTGAGAGAGAGCGAGAGAGAAAGCGAGAGGCAATACCAATGGCCTCGTGCATGTACCATCAAGCAAAAAGAAAAGAATAAAACAGGAACTTCTGGCTGTTGCTCGTTTGTTGTTGCCTACTTCCAACCTGCTACTTCCATCGACCATTTACATATACGCTAATCATGTATGTGTGGGTAGGAGCCAAAGCCTGTGCCAAGTAAAACTCTCTTTGTTTATGTCTATACAGTATACTAAAGCACGTATAGTAACTGTAGTTTGTCTGCTGCATCGTCAAGTTCAACTTTCTTTTGACAGGAGCATTTATCTTGTTAAGTTAGCATCGCTGCTGAATGACGTCACTGGGTGTGCTAATTGGCAAACCTATCAAGGAAGGACGCATGCATTACAACAATTCAGGGGTGAAAAAGAACAGAAAAAAAAGCTCCAGACACTGGAACTTTAAGTCTTGTCTGAATATGTCAATTTTGTAAAAACATGGCAGTTTGTTTGAAGGTATAGTTCTTTCTTTTCCCCTCCATAGCAAACCAAACAGCAGGACTGTGTGTTTACAGTGAGTTGGTAAGACAAAATGCCTTAGGTTTAAGTCCTTTAAAAAAAGAAAATTGTTTTCTCCTAAAATCTCTTCTTTTTTTTCTTCTTTTCTTTTTTTCACATATGGAACATTCGTGATGTTTTTACAGGGGAAAGGGAGCCAAACTTAACAGTTGCGTTGTGATACCAGAGGAGCCCAGAGAAATATTTGTTCAAGGAGCGGAGTTGGTGAGCGCGGTGAGCCAGGCGGTATGCGTGGCCGGGGCACATGCTTTGGGTGTGCCAGTGTACCAGCACATTGCCAGCATCTACAACCCAGAGGTGACAATTAAAGTAGATATTGGAAACATACTTTTAAAAAAAAATCTGTTTGTGGATTTTTTTTCTTTCTTTCTTTGTTGGTATATTTTTTCTGTGAGAACTGGCCCTAATTTAATACATGAATTCTTACATATACAGATACATATACACACCCGTTCATGTGCATGCACACATGCATGCACGCACATGCACACATGCACGCACATGCACACCCACCCACGCACACACATGCACACACGTGTGCACACACACACACACACACGCCTGCGCATGCACGCATGCATGCACGCACGCACACACAAACACACCCATGCACACATGCACACACACACATACACACACATGCACACAAACAGACACACACACACACACACACACACACACACACACACACACACACACACACACACACACACACACACACACACACACACACACACACACACACACACACACACACACACACACACACACACACACATGCAAATGTAAATGAATTTATGAATCTAGATTGTTGTTTTTTCCTTCTTTTTTTTAAAGACTCAGTCAATATCAACCCGTTTCTCTGTTTGTGACAGGCGAGTCAGCTCCGGATGCCTTTGCCAATGGTGGTGATCATGCAGAGTGGGAAGGCTGCAGCGGGAAAACAGAACTGCATCAAGGAGTACATGGTCATCCCTAGTCCCGGCCTCTCCTACGCACAGGTACACTGCACACTGCATGCTTTGCTGGATGTTCACTGGCACCGTGAGCCCTTTCATTGCTGTCATGACAGGACCCATGAGGAGCAGCTACCTGAATAGTCATGCTAAAATTATCAAAATGCACAGAAGGCTGAACAGAATGCATATCTACAGACAATGCAAAAAATGTGTGGACACTTTCGGAGTATAAGGAAGAATGAGATCAGTTGACATCTGATAAACTCACAAAGTCCTCATTTTTTTTTCTTCTTTTTCTTTCATGCAGAGTCTGGACTACATTACAGGAATCTACAGCTATGTGGAAAAGGTTCTGAGCTCCAAAGGAGGGGTATGTACTTCACTTATCTGTAGTCATCATTATAATAATATTTATTACGGCATCAGTAGTTCCATGCTACTGTGGCTGTTCTTTTACAGAGAAGCATTGTTACAAATGGTGTGTTTTTTCTTCTCTGTAAAGCTCACACATTTTATTAAAAAAATGTAGTGTTGTGCCTGGTGTTTGACAAACCAACGGCCCACAGGATCTCGTGGTGCAGCTGCATCAACTAACATGTGGTGTGTGTCAGCAGGTAGTGTGCAGGATCTGATGATGTTGCTGCATCAACTAGCACATAATGTGTGTCAGCAGGTAGTCTGCAGGATCTGATGATGTTGCTGTATCAACTAACACATGATGTGTGTCAGCAGATAGTCTGCAGGATCTCATGTTGCTGCATCAACTGACACATATGTCAGCAGGTAGTCTGCAGGATCTGATGATGTTGCTGCATCAACTGACATAATGTGTGTCAGCAGGTAGTGTTCAGGATCTCATAGTGCAGCTGCATCAACTAACACATGATGTGTGTCAGCAGGTAGTCTGCAGGATCTCATGATGTTACTGCATCAACTAACACATGTGTGTCAGCAGGTAGTCTGCAGATCTCATGATGCAGCTGCACTAACACATGATGTGTGTCAGCAGGCAAAGTGTTGTGCCTGGTGTCTGACAAGCTGGAACAGGGCTTGGGTCTCCCAGTGTTGCTTTATTGACTTGTACGTTGTGGATGTCACCAGGCAGCCCAGCGCAGTGTCAATGAAATGGGAGCGCTGTGCCCAGTGTTTGACAAGCCAGAACAGGGCCTGGATTTGCTGGTGGAGGCCATCACTGCCGCCAACCTCACGCCAGGTGAAGACATCCACATCGCCATCAATGCCGCCGCTCATGAGATGTTTGATTTTGTGAGTATTTTAGGGCTGGTTTCCTTTGATGTACTGTTTTTGCTGTTTTTTCGTTTTTGTTTTGTTTAAACAGCTGCTGTGTAGCAGTACATTTTTTTACAGTCCAGAATCTTACGCAGTACATTATTGTCTTTATGTGGAAGTTTGTCTCATACATGCACGCATGCACACACACATATGCACACTTGTGCGCGTGCGCACACACACACACACACACACACACACACACACACACACACACACACACACACACACACACACACACACACACACACACACACACACACACACACACACACATGTACACACACATACACACACACATATTCTTTAAAACTCTTGGCTGCAATCAGATGAGAATCTTGGAATTTACAAAAGATAATATCTGCCCATTGCTGTAGTATATTTCTGCATTTTCATGCATAGCTTGTGCCTGTGTGTGACTATTGTCACTCTGTTCTGGGTTGCAAGCATTGCTGAATGTTCTCTGGGATTTGCATATTCATTCTGGTTAACATCTGAGACAGGTAAAGATGTAGGTCATCATCAAGCTCCATTTAAGTTTTATTCTGAACCAAGAATAACTTCTGGTGACTCATCTGGTAGTAGACAGAGGCATGTTTTTGTCTCTTTGTTTTAATGCAGTGTGTCTAATGTCATGTGAATTAACATATTTCTTGTGATAACCTTGTGATTTTTAGAAGAGTACGAAACGCTCAACGGAGGTAATCATTTCTTTCACATATATCGTGATATTTGCTATCACAGTGGAACCCTCTTAAGACAAACCCCTTTATGGTGAAATTCTTCCTGAGGCAAAGTAAATAAAATCACTGTACCATGTCCTTTCCTTTGTAGTTTTTGTTCTTATAAGATAAACTCCCTTGTAACAGAA
>JABMCL010002109.1:730000-742500 GCA_018857735.1 Alviniconcha marisindica | reverse complement strand
GCCAGTTTAATTCTGATTGCTGATCAGCGTGCATCACAAATCACTTTTACTATGCACGGTTTCAGCTCAAAACCCATCAGAATAAGGCAAATCTAACACAAGTGAAGTGCACACTTGAGATTCAGTTTGTACTCTGCACACTGAAAGCACAAATACTGCAGACTAAACACACTAGCAAACACAAATGTTCATCTTCTCTATATTGCAGCAAAAACGCCGAGATTAAATGGAGCAAATACAGGTGCATGCAAATGCTGATAGCTACTAAGTTACAAAACTGAATGTCTCAAGCACACAACCTATCAAAATAATTTACATGAGAGCAAAAATCCTTTCAACCCAAAACACACAACCATTTTAGACTATTTCTCAAAACATCAGTACAACACAAACTCAACACAGTAGCACCTTCTTAGTTCTACAGTTCAAAGTGTTAAATATGTATTGATAGTTTTTCAATTTTCATCTTGGATGAGAGGGGGAGCTATCTCAGACCACTCTTTATTACACTTCATTTTGATGAGAAGAAAGATGTGCCATGAACACAATGTCCTTGAAGAGAGGTAGCTGGAGAGTATGATGATCAGACCAGCCACAGCTAAATGAATCAGCTGTACTTTTCAGGGAAATCATGGACCATGGAATTAAGTCCAAGAATAGGTCTGTGAGAGAGAGAAAAAAATCTAATGTATTCTTGCTTTCTTTAAGAGAGAGAGAGAGACTTTTATTTCTTAGGAACACCAAAATATAATATTTTGTAGAATTTTCTTTGTTGCGCAAATTGTTTGCAAATTGCTATCAGAAAATAACTTCAGCACCTGCAATGTCTGCCAGTTGTGTCCCTTGATGCACCATCAAAATTAAAAATTTCCCTTGATGCACAAACTATTTTTATGCTCAGCAGGTGTGGTCCTGTGGAAGCCCATCATATTTAAAGAATCTCACCTTGAACTGTGTTCCTGTTGTTCAAAAAACATATGCAAACAAACACTACACTAAATCTCTTTTCACAATAATTTACACAAAGTGTTTACATGAAATAATTCACCTTTGGCTATGAAATACATGATATGTCCCTTTCAAATAAGACTTTTCTGTAACAGAAAGCAAAGGCAATTCTGGCATCTACATTTTTCTCTGCTCTCTCGCAGACAAGCCTTTGATGCATGGTCTGAAAGGCACACTCCAAGTGGGAACAAAGTTCAATGGCACAACACCGGACTTGTGATTGAAAGTCGCAGGTTCTATCTGTCACAGAATGACAGGAGAATCTTCTTCTCCAGAGTTACCAAGCCACCTCTCTGTGTTGACTCTGATTGCAGCATCCATTCCACCCTTGAGATACCATAGTAGCACATAAAAAAATGCCCCAGTCTTTCTGCTAAAAATGCAGGTGGCAGATTACAGCTAAACATGCACACATCTTGTACTTCCGCTTCTATGTAAAGGAAGCTGGTCACCTACACAGAACAAGAGAGGAAGAATATACAACCACAATGGGTATACCCAACACAACTATTCTGAGTAGGAAAAATATCAGAAACTAATTACACTCGTACATGTATTTACAGTTCTAAAAAATTATCAAATGTAACCCACTCACACTCTAAGCATTGCTTTCTGGCACCATTCCTACAAACTCTGATATCACTGGTTACACCACTGAAAGGGCGCTCCTTATCTCCACACATCTGCCTACTGAAATGTTTCCTTCCAAGAACATCCTTGCAAAAAGGTGAAGGTGACTAATAAATAAAATAAATAAAAAATAAATGCTGTTTTTGAGAACTTTGTTTCACAAACAGTCAAATTTGTACCTCATACAAAATTGCTAATTCATGAGAAGTTAGAATTCAAGCAGGAATGTATCCAACATCCCATAAACAGGTGGGAAATACTTTGTCAGTGACATCACATGAGGGAAAGGGTTAATATAAAATAATTTAAGCGGATGGTGAGCTTAGGGGATGAGGTGTCAGTTTCCCCTTTACATGACATTTTATTGCAAAATTTCACCCAACAAAAAATACAAAACATCTACATAATCAACATCACACTGCTTCCGTAGATTGCAGTGACAAATAGCATACTTGGAAATGTTTGGTTTAATCTTTAATCATATCCAATGCATGTAACAAAAATCAATCACAAAAATGTTTATAAACATAAATCTTTTTTTCTGATCTAGTTGGGGCAGTTAGCTGTTATGCATCCAGTTTCATGCAACTGATATTCCAACAGGAAAGCCACCCAGTTTTGAACAAATTTCAGATGGGAAGAAGGACCTGTACAAAGTACACAAAATAACAAAAAATACTAATGTCACGTCACAGCACCTGATGTTATTCAAAAACGGCTCCATCGCTTTCAGACACCTCAGACACTCTTGACAAAGGTGTGTTTCCTCTTGGTTTGGGTGTAGGCTTTTGCTGACTTCGCAAGACTACTGCAAGACATAAAAAATATTTTTTTTAAATAAAAAAATAAAAATCAAATCAAGTAAGTACCAGTACATAAACAGATACCTCACTCAAAGAGCAACCTGCAGGTGGTCATTCAAAGTGATTCATTGTGACAGGACTTTTACATGAGCAAGCAATTTCTGACAGCAGTGCAATAAACATAGAGGGTGTCTGCCCTTTAATAAACTCACATATCTTCTAGTGGTATTGTCACACAATAACTACATCAAACTGAAAAGAAAAAACAATGATACATGTGGCAGTCTGTCTCTATCATATGTCTGTTAATCCGACCTTTCCTTCTTTCTTTCTTTCTTTTGTTGTTGTTTGTTTTGTTTTGTTTTTGTTTTCTGTTCTTGATTTGAGTTGCTTATGGTATTCTTTCTGTTTCTTTTCTATTTCTTGTTTTGTTGTTGTTGTTTTTGTTATTGCTTTGTCTCTGTGTTTTGTTCAGAGTTTCATCTTGTATTGTAATTTTTTTACACACAATTATGTCATCATTATCATTACAGCATATACCTTTCAAACATGTAGTACAGTATAAGAATGGAAATAAAAGAGGGAAGAAAATGCACTTTGAAAAGAAAAGAAAACGGAAAATCAGTCAATGTTTTATTTTGTGTCTGTTCACAGCAAGTTGATATCAGACAAAGAGAATGGAAATAAAGAGGAAAGAAAATCATTCTTTAAAATAAAATATAATACTGGATGAATTTAATGGGCATTGGAACTGTATCATAATGTTGTTCCTTTATGCATAAAACTCACCACGAGCATCATTTCGGTTTTCTGTGTCACCCTGGTCTGAGTTTGCTGGTTTCCTAATCCTGAGGAACACCTGTTTCAGTTCTGAGCTGTCATCATCCATTGGCAATGGAGCAGTCAGGTCACCTTCGCTGCTTGATTTCTTCATTTTTGTCTGAGAATGACGCATAATCACATAATTAACCAAAATTATGTAATACTCCAAACTGCTCTTACAGCATCTTTGTGACAGGCAGAAAAGAAAAGAAAAATTGAGTGATTTTTGTTAGCCCATGAAGGTGGTGATTTTTGTTAGTCTAGAAAATGGGTGAATTTTATTAATGGGTGATTTTTATTAATCTATGTTGATTGTTGTTAGTCTCAGAAGGGGATGAGTTTTGTTAAGTCTGTGAAGGGAGTGATTTTTGTTAGTCATTTTTGTTAAGTCTGTGAAGGGGGTGATTTTTGTTAGTCATTTTTGTTAAGTCTGTGAAGGGAGTGATTTTTGTTAGTCATTTTTGTTAAGTCTGTGAAGGGAGTGATTTTTGTTAGTCATTTTTGTTAAGTCTGTAAAGGGGGTGATTTTAGTTATTCTCTGATGGGGATCATTTTTGTTCTGTTTTACTGTTTGTTCTGAAGGGAGAAGAAGGCGGTTATTTCTCCTTTTTTTCCTTGCATTTTCTCTCTCTCTCTCTCTCTCTCTCTCTCTCTCTCTCTCTCTCTCTCTCTCTCTCTCTCTCTATACAGCATGAAGAGATCATGGTTGATAATACAAGATATGGAGAGAGAGGGGTGGGGGTGGTGGTGGTGGGGGGGGGGAATAACACATATTTGCGGAATCTTTCACATCTTTAATCCTATTCATCACTGCCCAACTACAAATTCTTTATCCAGTCCCTGAAGAAGTCCCCAGTGAGCGTGAAACTTCTGAGTTTCCATTTCATTTTTCATTGTCATGTTCCAGTGCAATAGGCAACTCACTGATGAGCAAGCACCCCCCCCCACACACACACACACACACCACCACACACACACACACACACACACACCACACCACAGACACACACACACACACACACACACACAACACACACACACACACACACACACACACACACACACACACACACACACACACACACACACACACACACACACACACACACACACACACACACACTCACCAATATTCCTTTCAGTTCTGACATCGCAGAGCCACCTGATTCATCTGGACATGATGGCTGCAACAGCATACATACAGTAACAGACTCTGGTGCATGTATCATGAAAATGAGACTCACGCCAACCTAAAACAGGTGGTAAGATAAGAAAATGATCTCCACAGTAAGATTTTGTGCACGGTCCACAAAAAATCCTATAAACTGAGGTCCCCTATGTGTATATGCATGCAAAAAGGTGACATATACACATGGCGGGGATAGCTCAGTGCCAGACTTGTGACTGAAAGGTCGCGGTTTCAAATCCTGGCAGGAGCGGCGGGAGAATTTTCTTCTCCAGGGTGGGCTTTCTGTGCTGACTCTTATTTCAGTATCCATTCCACCCCCGTGTTACCGCAGTAGCATGTAAAAGATCCCGGTCATTCTGCCAAAAGTGCAGGTGGCAGGTTACAGCTAAACACGCATACACCTTACATATGTGGCTCTGCATGAAGTGACATGGAGCCTGGTTGTATGGTGTACACAGAACTTGTGCCAAGACGGCAGCAGCTTCATGTGGCACTAGCCATGCCAGTGCTTAAGTACACCACTTCGGTGAGTATTCAAAAAATGCGCTATAAAAAGCTAGTCACTCATGTAGAATCACATGCGAGTGCAGTGAGTCTGCTCAAGAGAGCGGAGAATAGTGCTATAATGGCGATCATCAATCAATCAACCAATATACACATTGAAAGATCCTGTACTTCCTGTCAGAGTTTGGTGGATAGTGGAAAGACCAAAATAAGCCAGCATCCACTAAAAAGTGTTAGAGTCTGTAAAATGTTGAAGTTTGGACACCATATAGAAGTAGAGGAAGAAAGCACATTGCAATTAAGGTGCATGCACTTCCCAGGTGAGTTCTTGCCAACGAATACTCAATGTGTCAGCATCACTAATAATTATGAATCTTGAGAACTGTTCGACCAGTTGTCATATGAATGTCTTCTAAAACAAACTTACCTTCCTATCTACAGGTCTCAGAGTGCGTTTGAGTGGCTTCCCGTCCTTAATGCGTTTCATCATCTCTTCAAGGGCCTTGGAATAGTCAACATTCACTGCAGCCCCACCTTTCTCCACTGACAATCATGGATAGGACAGAAACACACATATTTATAAACTCACCATTCACTGTGTACCAACCTCTCCCCACTAACAATCACGGATAGTACAGAAACACAAACAGAAACTTGTTATTCACTGTAGACCAACCTCTCTCCATTGACAATCACAGATAGTACAGAAACACAAACAGAAACTTGTCATTCACTGTAGACCAACCTCTCTCCATTGACAATCACAGATAGTACAGAAACACAAACAGAAACTTGTCATTCACTGTAGACCAACCTCTCTCCATTGATAATCATGGATAGTACAGAAACACAAACAGAAACTTGTCATTCACTGTAGACCAACCTCTCTCCATTGACAATCATGGATAGTACAGAAACACACATATAAACTTGTCATTCACTGCAGACCAACCTCTCTCCACTGACAATCATGGATAGTACAGAAATACACATATAAACTTGTCATTCACTGCAGACCAACCTCTCTCCACTGACAATCATGGATAGTACAGAAAGACACATATAAACTCATCATTGACTACAGACCAACATCTCTCTCCATTGACAATCATGAATAGCACAGAAACACACAGAGAACAGAAACTCCTCATTCAATTAGGACCAACCTCTCTCCACTAACAGTCATGGATAGAACAGAAGATCTCCAGCACACACACACACACACACACACACACACACACACACACACACACACACACCACACACACACACACACACACACACACACACACACTTGCACACACATAAGTACACATTCGGAGTAAACAAGTAACTTGGTATTTCATGCCCAGTCAACCAGGACGGTTATATCAGTGCAACACACATGCAGGAGCTGATACTAAAACAAACAGGTTTTGCTTTCAGTGTATGTAAATCAACCAGAAAAGAAATCAGATGCATATAATAAAAGAAGTAATACTCACAATTCTTTCTGATGGCTTCTTTCTTCTGTTTCTTACGGCCAAAAAGCCTGTCCCAAAAGAACATTTATTCATTATTGTTCAAGCACAAAAGACTGTGCATGTTTGCTACACTTGTAGCATCATGGAAGAAGATCATTTTATTGAATTTGTGTGTACTCACCTATACAATGAAACACAAGGAACAGTCAAACACAAGCACTTTCTGCAGAAAGTCTTCATCAGGTGTAAGAAGATAGATACATAATAGTAAAAGAAGAAGGCAGCAAAGAATTTGTGTGGCACATATTTCGTGTGTTACACCTCAAGGTGTTGCTATCATCTGGAAATGATACATGTAAAAATACTAAAAAAATACAGGTAAATACCAACCAGAAAGAAAAAGACAAACACACAAACATACAAATGACAAGAAAAATAGTTGCTGGTACTTACGGCAGTCTCATTGCAGGAGGGGGTGGTGGTGGAGGAGGTGGGGGAGGTGGAGGTGGTTGTGTGGCCTCCTTTAACTTTTTCTCCATGTTCTCATCTGTAGCACACATCAGAATAGACATTCTTAGTACACTTCTTAAGCTATTCGGTACTAACAATCAAAGGTATATGCACGTGTGCGTGCATGCGGGTGCATGTGTGCGTGCATGTGTGTGTGTGTGTGTGTGTGTGGTGTGTTTGTATGTGTCTCTGTCTCTCTCTCCATGTCTACCCCTCTCTGCCTACACCCCTCCCTCTCTCCCTGTCTGCTTCTATGTGAGTGTGTGTGTGTGTGTGTGTGTGTGTGTGTGTGTGTGTGTGTGTGTGTGTGTGTGTGTGTGTCTCTCTCTCTCTCTCTCTCTCTCTCTCTCTCTCTCTCTCTCTCTCTCTCTCTCTCTCGCTCTCTCTCTCTTAAAATCTGATCACTCTCTTTCTCTCTTTCTGCATGTGTACATATGTATAGTGTGTGTAAATGTGTCCATGTGTGTGTTTACTGAGTGGGGGGGGGGGGGGGGGGGGGGGGTTGTTTGCATGTGTGCACACAGTGGTATAGGTGATATACGTTTAATGACAGTCCTGTTTTTCAACTGGCCCTACACTTACCTACTCACAAAGCATACATGACAAGGCATATCCCATTTGACATGAATGACTACAAATCAATATCATTCTGCAGTCTGGTTCTCAAAATTAATCATCCTTTTTCTCTTTCTCCTTGTCGTGTTTGCTCCATTCAAACTGACATAACACACTGACTGAATCAGTTATTCAGTTACTTTATTGCCATTTAGACAGAATGATTCCACAGGCAATACGGAGGAAGGAAGCTGTCTCTTGTAGACAATGGCTCGCCCTGGGAATGCTGTAGTGGAATCTTGGAGTATAGCTATCGTCTAATGTCTATAATAAATGGTTGTTAGGTCCAGTCCGTTTGGACTGTACCATTTACATGCTAGGAGTGTTTGCTCTTGAAGTTAGCCATTTAATAGGCACTTGAATACTTCATTATTTAAGACTAGACATAACACTCCCGTGTCCCAGTTCTTTCTGTTTTCCTATTCCTTAAAACTTACACTCTGACTGGAGCGCTTTGTAGTCGGATTGGAGGGAAGCAACCTGCTCCTGCACTGCCACCAGTTCCTTGTTCAGGGAGTCCCTTTGCTCCGTCAGCTGCACATTCTCCTGCTCCAAACTCTGCAGCTCCTCCCTCGATCTTAGTCTCTCCACCTCCTCCTGCAGATCTTTCATCTGGCACAGAGAAACCCAGGTCGCAGGACATGATAATGATAATAATAATAATGTACATTTATCATGCGCTCATCAACGCCCTGAGCGCTCACATGATACATACTAACCTGAATACGATATTCCATACACATGTAGAACATAGCCCTACCAAAACAATTTACATAAAGTAATATAAAAAATAAAAATAAAATGCACTACAAACACACACACATATGCGCACCCCCCCCCCCCCCACACACACACACACACACAATGACTGTAGCAGAAAATGGGTACTGATATTAGTTAGGATGGAAATACTGGGAGAAGAGGAAGGTTTTCAGTTTGACTTTAAATGAATATGTCAATGTGTATACACACAACAACAAAAAGACACATGCACACTCTCATTTGCGTACACACATGCACACAAGCATGTACATGCATGCATGCACATGCTCACATACACATGGCCACACACACACAGACACACACACACACACACACACACACACACACACAACACACACAACACACACACACACACACACACAGATGCACACACACAACAACACACACACACACACACACACACACACACACACACACACCACACACACACACCACACACACACACACACAACACACACACACACACACACACACACACACACACACACATCACACACACACACACAGACACAACACACACCAGAACACAAAACACACACACACCTACCTAAGAATACACTACGCCAGGTTGTGAAACATAATGGCCACATCACCTTCTTCCTCTTCATAAGGAGTAGCCAAAATCATCATTTTTGTGGGGTTTATTTTATTTTATTGCTGTTGTTTTAAGATACACAATAGACGATTTCCAGAAATAACAGGCAACGATAATTTGACAGTGTTTTCTTACTCCGGGAGAGTGAAGCCCCCTGAATGGAGGCAGCAGCTGAGAAGAGCCGATCTGCAACAGTTTTAGATCTTCAGGCATGGACCTATTATAATTTATACTAGACTACCAGCTGGGGGAACCTACTATCCGATCTGCATGTTCCCCACAAACAGTGAGCGCTTGATCGGCCTTTTCTGCCTTTGTTTACGGGTATCCGTCATCTTGCCCATGTGCTCACTGTACCCCCAATAAAAGCGTGCCTACTCTGCGCTACACCCGCCTGTAGGCACTTACAGAGGGGAGTCCCCTGGATTTCCGAAGATCGTCTATTATCTTAGTGTGTGCCATGCACACGAAACTCACCTCAAGCTCAAACTGTTTCTTCTGCTCCTCCACCTTTGTGGTAAGGGTCTCCACCTCTATCATGGCCTCCATCAGTCTCTTGTCTGATGCCACGTTTGTCAGCAGCATGCTGCTCTGTCGTCTGGCAGCCTCCCTCTCCGCAAACAGCTGCACAGGCAGTTAAAAAAATATTTAAAAAATATAAAATAAAGGGAGTACGACTTATTGTCTCTCCAATTTTTTTCTTCCATCAGATTTACTCGGTATATGGTCTTCCAGATCTAAATATAATGCCTCAACAATTAATGACTTGCTTTTTTTTCTCTTTTTTTCTACACTTTGACCTCAAATTAATAATAAAACACCTGTGATAAGTGAAATTCTTGGAGTATCTGGACAGTGGTCAGTCTCAGAATAGAAAATCAGACCCATAATTTGAGAGGTTCATTCTGAAAGTTGATGATGAAAAACAGTTCTCATTCTCTATACCAATGCAGAGGAACCACCTTTGCAAAATCTGAACATTCACCATCTTTGTTTGTTTGTTGATTTGACAGGCAATAAAGCTGAACATTCCATCACTAGCTGACACAAGACAGCTTCATGCAACAGTTTTAGTACTGGTTACTATTCCAGGATGTGATTTCACTCAGGACTGCTCTCACATTCTCTTCTCAAAAGTGGTCTCCATGCCGTCATCCCAGAAAGAGTTATAGTTCCTGCTTGGTCCACAACTGACTGACACATGCATTGCCTTCAGTCAGTGTCTAAGCTTGCGCTATGACCCCTGAACAATTATAATCAGTTATCAACAGTTACTTAATAATTAAAGTATTTATACAGCACAAAGTCCTGTCTGGGGAGACTATTCAATGAATAATTAAAGTATTTATACAGCACAAAGTCCTGTCTGGGGAGACTATTCAATGAACATACACACGCACACATATGCACAGGCACACAGCACATACACACGCACACATATGCACAGGCACACAGCATAGTACTCAGTAGAATATACAGTACCCTTCATATCTAATTCTACATCAGTCAGAGTTGCCATCAGTTGTATGCCTGTGGGTGAAACATACACACTAACAAACATGACCATGAAAACATTTCTATAGTTAGTGTGAATTACAGCCCCTGTAAGAAGAAGCATACTGACCGTGGCCGCGTACTTCTCTGCCTTGTCACGACACAACACCTCTTGCTCATAGCTGCCCTGCAGTCGCTCAAACTCGTTAAAGGCTGACTCCGATGCTGCAAATATTTCCAACAGACCCGGGTTGCACTCTTCAAAAATAATATTGAGAAAACTTTTCCCTGTATATAATGTTTACACCCCACCCCCCCCCCCCCCCAATTTTTTTTTTTTTTAAATCCAAAATGAAAACAACACAAATATTTACAATGAATGCACAAAACAACAAATCAGAAACATATAGACAAACTGAGGAATACAGTAAAGAAGTCAGTATGCATCTTTAAAAGTAAGTCTGTAGCTACATATGGCTGGCAGATGACTCTGCTGTATGTTCATGTACCTATAATTTATATGCAGAAAAACAGCTGTGAACACAAAAGTCTCACCTGGCTCTAGGTGAACCTTTGAGGTTTAGACTACCAATAAAAAACAACTTTTCCTTTTTAATTTACATCAGCGATAGCTCTTCTTCTTTCTTTTTGTTTTGTTTTGGGGGGGGGTTCCTTGTTTGTTTTGTTATTTGTTGTTGTTTTGTCTCCAAACCCCAAACCAGCATATGACATGTCAATAACAAAACAACACCAAAAAGAGAATGTATCTGAAAAACACAGACACCCATCTTCCTTTTGTGACCAGTCCCACAAAATGCATAGCTCAGGTGCTTTTGTTGGAAAAACAATTCAGTCTTGTTCTGCAAATGGGCTGAACCAAACGTAGCTTTTTTAGGCCTGTGTGTTCTGTCTGATGTATGTCTTATCACTGCGTCATCATGGTGTGTTTGCGTAATGAGTATCAAATCACTCAAATGATTGAATAGCCTTTACTTTTTAATTTTGGGGAATGCATACTAAGATATATTAAAAAGTAAAAAGTAAAAAGTAAAATTCATAAAGCATCATAATTGTAACAAACCAACCATTTCCAAGTCGTTCCAGTGCATCCCGATGTTGCTGCAGCGACTTCTGAGTCTTTTTCAGTGCTGCTTTCAGACTTTCATTCTGAGGACAGCAATAGTTATTTGTTATTTTAATGCCAAGGCAAATGTGAAGTTAACAACACACTGCTCAGCAAAGCACAAGTAAAAATGTCAATTCATCATCCATAATAAACATCACTTTACGTTAATGGCAAAAAATGGCTGAGGGAAATGAGGCTGAATGAACTGAGTAGGTACAAAAATTGGCAAAATTCCCGGCAGTTGGTGTGGCATGCAAAGCTGTTGTATCCTGATCTAGATCAGGATTTACCAGAAAAAATCTTTGATGACTCTGGATTCTCAACAGAGGGGACTTTCAAATCTGCATCAATGGTACCTGATCATAGGTAAAGAATGCGGAAGAAGATGACACTGTGTGTTATACAATGCCATCTCCCTTCCACTTCCACTCACACAGTTACACTGTGTTGCTAACCATTACCAGGTAAAATGTTTGCAGTAAAAGAAATGACTCACCACAATACCATGCATGAAATGGACTGAGTAACAACAGTAACAACAACATCAACAGAAACAAGCAAACAAAAAGGAAAATAAAACACACCAAGAAAAAAGTGGAGTGATATAGCCCATGTTACACCAGGCAATAATGTTGTCAAACTAACAACAGCGACATAGTGAAATTTCAGCACTCAGCAAACTAACACATTTAAACTTGAAAATTACAGTCATTTCATAGTTGTTTTTGACGTGTGTGTGTGTGTGTGTGTGTGTGTGTGTGTGTGTGTGTGTGTGTGTGTGTGTGTGTGTGTGTGTGTGTGTGTGTGTGTGTGTGTGTGTTTTCCTGATAGATGTTTATGGCACAACCACATACATGCATGTGCATGCGTGCATGCGCACACACATACACACGCACACACACACTCACTCACTCACATGCATGCATGCACACTCACTCAAACACACACACACACACAC
>JABMCL010002109.1:720000-722500 GCA_018857735.1 Alviniconcha marisindica | reverse complement strand
AGCTAAAAGCCCGATTCAGTTGATCACCTCACACGTTTATTCCCTCCTTGAAGAGGGTCAGGGGAAAATGCTGTCGAATGAACCCAGAAAGCGCACATCTGAAACGCGGGCTCCTCTGGCAGTAAGCGAAACGCAAAAAGCTATATATATACTCTGACCTACAGCGGAAGCTTATAAAAGAAGTAACTGAATGAAGGTTCACTAATAAACAAATGTCACACGTTGCATTCCCCAAATCAAAAGAACAACTGGAGTAAGGACATGCAACGGTAATAGAAAACGGAACACAGTCAACAGTCTCGTAATTCACCCACGCACTCACACAGGCAGGCAGGCAGGCAGGCAGGCAGGCAGGCAGGCAGGCACGCACGCAGGCACGCACGCACGCACGCACGCACGCACACACACACACACACACACACACACACACACACACACACACACACACACACACGCGCGCACGCACAAACGCACAAACGCAAACGCACACATAAAATATCAGACTGCATTTTTTAAAGGAACAGAAGTCTATAAAGAACGTTGCCGCTCGGCTAGGTAGCCTACTGATCACTGCTTAAAAACGTTGTTTTTTTGTTTTTTTGGTTTTTTTGTCGTTTTTTTTTCATTCTTTCTTTTTCTCCATCCATTCACCTCTGCCGTGAGCTAATGCGATTTAGAGACAACCGTGACAGTGCATGCACATGCATAGTCACGAACGGACCGTTTTGTAACCGAGTTGTGGCAAAGAAGGCTCAGTGACAGTACACGACTGACCATGTACGGTTAGGCCTACTGAGGCATGTCTGCAGGCGTAACATTTTACGTTTATGAAGAAGAGACGGACTTGACCCAATAGCAACGGTCGGCAGGCCGAATGCAGTTAACTAATAAATTACATTTACAGCCGGGTTGCCAGAACACATTCGCTTCAAACTGAAACGCACGGACAACACAGGGACTTCATTGTCTAATGAAGAAACGAAACAAAAACATCCTTTCGGAAACAGAGAGAGAGAGAGAGAGCTTGCTAAAAGTTTCCACGAAGATTTTATTTTTATCGGGCTTTCACCTCATAGAATACAAGGTTTCGCATAAATTTCAAGGACTTCATTGTTTAACAAAACAAAAACGTCCTGGTTTGGAGTGAGAGAGAGAGAGAGAGCGGAGGGGGGGTCTCATAAAATTTGACACAGTATCTGAATCTCTGAATCGAGTCCACATGATGATACTGCCCCCCTCCACCCCCACCCCCACCCCACCGACCCCCCTCCCCAGCCACTACACCGTTCTAATATTTTAATACTTCCCTTTTGGTTGATTGATTTAGTGATGTTGATACAAACAGCTGGTTGTATTAAGCCAGCATAGGGTAAGCAAGCTTTTCGGTATCCTTCTACAAAGGCGCAGTGTAAAAAAGCCCCCTTAAAACACACACACACACACACACACACACACACACACACACACACACACACACACACACACACACACACACATTAGGGAGTATGACTGTGTTAGTACAATTATGCGAGTGCATGTGATGCTGCGTTAATGAGATACAGAGCAGGTGAAATTAACTATGTGTATATTTACATATATATATATATACAAATGTATGTTTGTTTTTGCGACTGTAAATATACGAACATTTGTTAGTGTTGGTGGTTAGAGGATGTACCTCTGGTGGAGTTTATGTGCCTTGTATTTACACGCATGCCAGGTGAGAGTTACCGTAGGCGACTCAGGCCTTTGTTGTAGTGCTTGTGTTGCGTATTTTGAGCATTAATTAACTCCCTTGTGTGTTCGCCCTGATAAATATAACCGCAAGGGTTGACTGGGCGTAAAACTCCAAGTTACTTACTTAACTCCCTTGTGTGTTGATTCTGTTGTTGGTGGTGGTGTAATGTGTTGACATATTTTCTTATCTTGAACATTGTAAGATCAGTTCAGTATCACTTAAGTGAAAAACTTGAAACGAAAAGGAAGAAGAAGGCTTCCTGAAGTATTTCTTGTTCGCGTTATCTTCAGTCATCACACGGCGTACTCACCAGTCTCTTGTAGTTGTATATTATCGCTAATGGCTACGTAAACATGGTGCTTAACGTCCACAGAAACCGTACGGCTTATTAGGGAAAGGGAGAAGGGGGGAAAAGGGGTATGGAGGTGGGGGGAGAGGGAGATTATCTACCTATCGCTACACCGTCACCACCAGAACGACTCCTGCATCAAGATGGCCAGCGATGAGAGCCATTTCAATGTTTCAGTAGGAAGTGGATGGACAAAGTCACAGGACAGTGTCCACAGACCACAACATTTCTGAAGAGAAAGGACAGCCGAAGCGGTATCGAAACGAGGTCCTTCCGCTTACCAACCTAACGCCTTACCGCTAGGCCAAAGCGACTCACAAGGCTAATGGCTACTTGACGATAGCGCTTTTTTTTTAATAATCCAGTCAGCAGCGAACATAAATTACACCAGGGAAGTTGCATCAAGGTAAAAT
>JABMCL010002109.1:692500-715000 GCA_018857735.1 Alviniconcha marisindica | reverse complement strand
CCGGACGACAGGCGAACGTACGCTTTCAGTTTCAGTTTCAAGAACGGAACTGACTGATCAACAGGTCAAATCTCACACTGAAGGGTATTCAGAGAAGTTCCATCTAGAGCACGCAAAAACAACGAGCCGGAAACAAGTGAATGCCTGGGACGCTACCATGCAGCCAGGCTATGTACAGTAAAACAACCACAGCAACGTGGGCGGTTATAAAAGAAACGCCTTCTGTCATTTGAGTGTCATAGTTCAGGAGCTGTGTGAGAGTCGAGGTGGCCGTCCTGAGCTGTCCGTCCTAACGAGCCTTCTGGTTTTTGTGGACGTAAAGAATTATTGAACCGTGCTTCGGCATTGGTCACAACTTGTCCCTAATATGTCAACTGACATCTGAGGACATTAAGCATCACTTCATCATCATCATTTGAGTATCGTGAACCGGTTTGGCCTAGCGGTAAGGCGTTAGGCTGGTAAGCGGAAGGACCTCGGTTCGATACCGCTTCGGCTCTCCTTTCTCTTCAAAAAGGTTGTGGTTTGTGGACACTGTCTTGTGACTTTGTCCATCACTTCCAAGTGAAACATTAAAATGGCTCTCGTCGCTGCCCATCTTAATGCAGGAATCATTCTGGTGGTGACAGTGGTAGCGATAGGTATATAACTCCCCCCCCCCCCCCCCCACCTCCATACCCCCTTCCCCCTTCTCCCCGTCCCTAATAAGCCTTATGGTTTCTGTGGACGCTAAGCACCATGTTTACTAATTCATACGAATTACGACTTACCGCTGCCCATCTTAATGCAGGAATCATTCTGGTGGTGACAGTGGTAGCGATAGGTATATAATCTCCCTCTCCCCCCCACCCCCTCACCCCACCTCCATACCCCCTTCCCCCTTCTCCCCGTCCCTAATAAGCCTTACGGTTTCTCAGTGTGGACGCTAAGCACCATGTTTACTAATTCATACGATCTGGGTTTTATTTGGGCTGGCGAGCACCATGTTTACTAATTCATACGATCTGGGTTTTATTTGGGCTGGCGAGCACCATGTTTACTAATTCATACGATCTGGGTTTTATTTGGGCTGGCGAAAGCAGCGTGAGCGGTTATAAAAGAAAGAAACTGGTATCAGTTGAGTTTCTGTTACAAACTTACTGTCATTTGAGCTCCAAGGAAAAACTGTCCCTTAGCTGAGAGTTTTCCGAGACCTACGGCATAACCCATGAAGTAAGTAAACATGGTGCTTAACGTCCACAGAAACCGTACGGCTTATTGGGGACGGGGAGAAGGGGGGGGGTATGAAGGTGGGGGGAGAGGGAGATCATATACCTATCGCTACACTGTCACCACCAGAATGACTTCTGCATTAAGGTGGCAGCGATGAGAGCCATTTTAATGTTTCATAACTGTGAGGGACAGTCAAAAGACAGTGTCCACAGACCACAATTTTTGAAGAGAAAGGAGAGCCGAAGCGGATTCGAACCGAGGTCCCTCCGCTTACCAGCCTAACGCCTTACCGCTAGGCCAAACCGGCTCACTGTAACCCATGGACTTAGTAAGTAAGTAAACATGGTGCTTAACGTCCACCGAAACCATAAGGCTTATTAGGGGCGGGGAGAATGGGGGGACGGGGGTATGGAGGTGGGGGGAAGAGGGAGAGTATATATATACCTATCGCTGCACCACCAGAATGACCTGCATTAAGATGGGCAGCGATGAGAGCCATTTTAATGTTTCATTAATTGTGAGAGACAAAGTCACAAGACAGTGTCCACAAACCACAATTTTTGAAGAGAAAGGAGAACCGAAGCGGTATCGAACCGAGGTCCTTCCGCTTACCAGCCTACCGCCTTACCGCTAGGCCAAACCGGCTCTCAACCCATGGACCTATATCTATCTATCTATCTATATATATATATATATAGGTCCATGGCGCAACCAGTTATGGCAGTGGTTGGAGGAAGGCTGTCGTAAGCCAATGCTTGGAGTTTGGCTCGAAGTGTGCCTAGGGGTCTCACAGCGTAGGGTGTCAGTGGTGTCCGAATTGAGTCACAGCTTTCCTCCATTACCGAACGAGTTTGGTTTTAGTTGTGCTGGCGTAAGCAATGTCAGTGAGCGGTTATAATAAGACAAACGCGGCCTGATATAATCTGAGTTGTCTCTGTGATTACGAGCATACTGCCCTTTCGAGCATCAACGGAAAATAACCGCCAGTTTGCCGGCAGCTTAGCTTCAAGTTAGCCTCGGAGACCTATGGAGTAATCAGAGGAAGGATGCTTGGAGTCAAACTCTTCCGGCTTTCCGGAACTGTACCTTCCTCCAGACTCTGCCACTGAAGGGGCACTCCGTTTATCTCCGCGCAGCTGTCCACAGACGCTGTCAGCGCCCTCCGAAAGGTTTGGGTACTAATAAGACTGTGGAGGCAACGGGCAGCGTCCAAGCACTGCACGTAAACATGATGCGCGTCCACCCTGGGTATAAAGAGAGTTCCGTCTGTTACAAGCCTAATATCATTTCAGTTGTCTGTTACAAGCTTACTGCCATTTGAGCACCAACGAAAACGACTGTCCGTTACTGAGCTGACAGCCATCGGAGACGCATGGCGTAATCAATTATGGCAGTGGTTGGTGGAAAGATGTCGTAAATCAGTGCTTGGAGTTTGGCTTGGCCTGAGTTAATGCCCCCCCCCGCTCCCCATCCACACCCACAGACCCTCCGCCCCCATCAGAATGGACGGTTGCATCACGTTGTGCCAAAGACACTACACTATCTCTGATTGTGCCGCTAGCTGCATCATGTGCATGCAAACCCTGTTGTAGCTTCGGAGCTTGGTGTCAGCGATGTTTAGCCGGGATTCACGGGATTCCACCGTCACCAGCACGCCAGCCGCAGCGGCTTACGACGATCGGTCTGTCTGACAACAGTCTGCTTGGGACGTGCCCGTGTCATGAAGGTCCCGTCTCTGCACACACCAGCTTCATGACTGCACTGTATTAGCAACACCAGCCCAAAGTTTACAGTCACAAAGAAAAACAAAAGAGAGAGAAAGAGAGACTGGAAGGGGGAAAATGATTTTTTAAAAAGAAAGAAAAAAGACACTCTCCACTGGAGGTCAAGGTGCACACTGTCGCCCGGCAACACGACGTGTGGTGGCGGAGCGAAGGTCAAGGAGGAGGGGCTGCACGTGACATACGTGATAGAGAAATGTTTAGTGTTTTAACACTGCTGCCTGCTGAGTATTTCAACACTATGCTACACGTTTACTATGTGTAGCCTTCTAGGCTACATGTTTCATCAACATTGTAAGTACTTTGTGTTCCGCGGCGCATGCAGACTGAAATACAACTGTATAATGATTGGCTGCGTGTATTGTGTGTGTGTGTGTGTGTGTGTGTGTGTGTGTGTGTGTGTGTGTGTGTGTGTGTGTGTGTGTGTGTGTGTGTGTGTGTGTGTGTGTGTGTGTGTGTGTGTGATGTGTGTGTGTGTGTGTGTGTGTGTGTGTGTGTGTGTGTGTGTGTGTGTGTGTGTGTGTGTGTGTGTGTGTGTGTGTGCGCGCGCGCCTACATGTGTGTGCGTACCGCGTGCGTGCGTGTGCGTCCGTGTGTGCATGTGTGGTTGTGTGTGTGTGTGTGTGTGTGTGTGTGTGTGTGTGTGCGCGCGCGCGCCTACATGTGTGTGCGTACCGCGTGCGTGCGTGCGTGGATAGACACACACATGTGTGTGTGTGTGTGTGCGTGCGTGCGCGCGCGTGTATGTGTGTCCTCTTCAAACATGATGGCATTTTCTTCTATACACTTTTGTCTTAGTCGTGGTCGTTGTTGTTGTTGTTGTTGTTGTTTTTGTCGTGCAGTCGGTGTCTTGTTGTTTGTGTCAGCATTCTTCGGCTCACCCAGTGTTGGCTGAGACGGTAGCGTGTGCAACCATTTCGTTTCAAGTTTGCTGCGATTTTTATTTCCATTGTGCCATGTTGTCTTATATAATATATATATATATATATATATATATATATATATATATATATATATATTTTTTTTTTTTTTTTTTTTTTTTAAATAAACTGCCAGTATTGTAAAGCAATGGACAAGAAAATGAGAAGGTGGTCGATTAATCCCTTCACTGCCCCAGCCTGTAAAATTTTACCGGGCTGAAGGATGCACGGACGCGCCTGCAAGCAGTATATTTTCCTGTCCTACAACACATCTACTGTCAATGTTTTGATGAAAATCCTTTCACATGCCAGTGCGAAAAAGAAAAGGACGACGCTTAAAGGTTTCATAGTTTGCATTTTTATAGGTCGTTTTCAAGTGACATCGGGGCAGTGAAGGGGTTAACCAGATTTAATTTTATTGTCTTTTTCTTCTTCTCTTTTGGCCAAGCACATCATTGTGGGCCTTTAGTTCATCCACAGACATCCATCCACCACAAAACTTTCTCTCTCTAATTCAAATACCCACAGGAAAGTACGCAGGCACAACACGTATAACTATACGTACAACACGTATAACTATACTCATGTGCATAAATAGCACATACAAACTCGCACGCGCGCGCGCATCATCGTAGAGCTCAATGAAGATTGACTAGCCTTTTTCTTTTTTTAAATCACTGCGCGCAGGAACTGAAAATGTCGGTGTGGATCGCTCTCAGTCAAAAACTTCCGACACTCATCCGACGAAGGGAACAAGTAAACGTCGTCGGCAGTAGTCGATGACGGCCTGGGTATATTGACTTATGAAAACTGAGTGACATGTTTCCTCATTCCGGGGGGAAAAATTGTCGAAGCAATGATTGGCGAGGAATATTTATCGCCATGCGTTATCATCAATGCGGTGAAAGCACGCCCACGCATGCTCATAGACAGACGCACGCACGCGCACACACACACGGAACACACACACACACGGCACGCTCGCACGCACGCACGCACGCACGCACGCACACACACAGCACACACACACACACACACACACACACACACACACACACACACACACACACAAGTACACACTCTCGCACAGAAACTCGGAAGTCGGAAACTATCAATCCATATAGACAACCATGGGTTTTCCGGCTGCGCCAACACAGTCACAGCCTATTTGATGCACAACAAAGGAGGAGAGAGAGAGAGAGAGAGAGAAGAGAGAGAGAAGAGAGAGAGAGAAGAAGAAGACAGAAGACAGACAGAAGAGAAGAGAGACAGAAGACGAGACGAGACGGAGAGAGCAGAGAGAGGAGAAGGAGAACAAGACAGACAGACAGACAGAAGACACAACAGAAGACAGGACAAAACAGCAGAGGACAGAGAGCAGACAGGAAGAGAGAGAGAGAGAGAGACAGAGACAGACGACAGACAGACAGACGACAGACAGACAGACAGACAGAGAAACAGAGACAGAGAGACAGAGAGAGACAGACGGACAGACGGACAGACAGACAGACAGAGACAGAAACAGCGACAGAGAGAGGGAGACAGAACGAGATAGCAAAACTGATGGAAAGGAAGAGGCCTTGTTGTTTACTGATTGCTACATAGCATCGGACTGCCATGCATCAGACTGATTGCTATGAAAGATGGACATCTAGCGAAAACCGACTGTCGAATCCGAGACAGTATATAGTTTGTACATATTATTAACCCCCCCCCCCCCCCCCCAACATACAGCAGAAGTAGGTCTTTGTCACCTAGATCATGACTGATCATCTGGGTTATAAACAGTAGCTGTATCTACTGTCAGCAGCAGAACGACAATAATTATGTCTTGCGGGTCATTGAACTTACTTTAGGTGAACGTCCAAACTCCAAACATCGGTTTCCGACATCCTTCCTCCTTGGTGTGTGTGTGTGTGTGTGTGTGTGTGTGTGTGTGTGCGTGCGTGCGTGCGTGCGTGCGTGCGTGCGTGCGTGCGTGCGTGCGTGCGTGCGTGCGTGTATGCTTATGTGTGTCGTTGGATGTCTGTTCTGTCAAGAAACTGGTAGGACCCTGATTATTTTGTTGTTGCTGCTGATTTGTTCAGCTATAAGTATACTTGTCGCTGGCGAAGTGTTGGGGTGTGTGTGTTGGATGGTGGGGGTGGGGGGGGGAGGAAGGGGAGGGGAGGGGAGGAAGGGGAAAGGAGACTAAAGTACAGAGTACAGTATACACCCAACGATACTTTGGCAGTGAGAGTGTGAGTGAACCATTTCAATGCTTTACTTTAACTGTCGTGGTTTTCAAGTTCAGTGTTGCTTCACGTCCACAGAGACCGTAAGGACTATTAGGGACGGGGAGCCCAGGACGTCCACCTCGACTTTCACACAGCTCCTGAGCTCTGTCGAGGTTTTGTTGTTGTTGTTGTTGTTGTGTTCTCCTTCTTCTTCTTGGATCGCCCTGATATAACCGTACCGGTTGACTGGGCGTAAAACACCAACTTACTTACTCTTCTTCTTGGGGGTCGGGTGGTAAAGTCACAAGCAAGTGTCCACTGACAAACCTCACCTTCTGAAGAGACAGAGGAGCCGCCGAAATGGAATCAGGCTGATCAGTTAGTCGGCCTTTTAACTGTGTTTACTACGCAAGGGCAAGGTGGTGGTTGTACATGGCAGCGGGATCAAAACTATCCAACGTCCCACGACACATTTATTTGGCTGGATGGCCTAAAATATTCAGTGATGGCCACTGCCATCAATGCTGATGATTATCAATCATGAAACTAGTCAACAGACTGTGGCTGCTGATATCAGTCCCATGAAATGTAATGAGGGTAATAGAATGTGTGTAATGAAATCCAAGGTCCTAGCAATGGGGTGCGAATGGAGTGGGTGGTTGTCCTAGCACCGTGGCTTTATTGCCACTATCTTTCTCATTTTGCGACGAACCGGCTTTGTGGGGAATATTCAATTTCTCGAGGTTACGCCTTCTATGCCATTGTGTGTGTGTGTGTGTGTGTGTGTGTGTGTGTGTGTGTGTGTGTGTGTGTGTGTGTGTGTGTGTGTGTGTGTGTGTGTTGTGTGTTGTGGTGCGTGCTGCGTGCGTGCGTGCTTGCGTGCGCGCGCGCGTGTGTGTGTGTGTGTGTGTGTGTGTGTGTGTGTGTGTGGTGTGTGTCTGAAAGTACCAGCCACAACTTGGTAAAAAGATATATTTAAAAAAAAAAATCAAACCAATCACACAGCTAGTTTTGTTATTGCAGCCTGACATAAAAACTCCACAACCCATAGCGATGAAACACACTGTGACCCTGACAAACTGGAGACCTCTCACCACACGCCATTCCACTGATGTACCGAACAGGCTTGTCAAACAAGCACGCAGCGGGGCCAGGTTTTTTTCCCCACTCGATCTTCAATTTCATGCAAGCACAAAACTAGCCCCGTTCAAAACAACGAGGGCGTGATGACGTTTCCTAGACGTTTATTTGCTGTGGAAGACAGATCGGACTAGCGCTTCATGTTCGTCAATTTTTGACTTTCGGTCACTCACAATTGAACGGCAAAGCGTCGGACAAGGGCTTTTCTGCTCCAATCTATTACTGAAACAGCGAATAACAACTGACAGGGCCCATGATGTACGAAGAGCAAATAAAGTTAAAGGTGGATATATATAACCTCTGATCCCGATTAGCTAAAGAGAGTCCATACGTCCGGCTCATGTTCCACCAGTTTCTGTAACTTTAAACGCGTTCGTTTTTAGGCTGGCAGGATGGTCCTATATATCAGTTTGCCGCTTTTTTCATTGTCGTCACCGTTTAGAACAAACACACTGTAACACATACTGTACATTGAGGTAGAGAATGTTATCCGCAATTTAAGAAACGAGCTAACATTATGATGTACGGCAAGGGGTCAAATATAACTATGTGCAAGATGCACACACACACACACACACACACACACACACACACACACACACACACACACACACACGGACACACACTCACTACACACACACACACACACACACACACACACACACACACACACCACACACACACACACAACTGACACAACCACACACTGACACAACCACACACACACACTGTACAGACTTGAAGCGGTGAAGCCGGACACACACACACACACACACACACACACTGACACGCACGCACACACTCACTGAACAGACTGAACAGTGTTGCTTGCTTGACTGGAATAATTGGAGAAGACAAATGACTACGGCTACGATGATACCGACGAACATTAACTTACCTTTAAAACAATGCGAGGACAAAGTTTTCACCACTTTCTCCAGCTCACAGCATTTGTTTCTCCAGTGCTCCACCGAGTCTTCCGCTTCCGCCGACATGCTGCTGCCGGTCGCCACTCGGCCTCCTGGTAATAAAACTGAGGAGGATGCCTCGCCGACCTCAGTAACACTCTCCAGAATCTGATAGTCCAGGGTGAAATCCCGCTAGATTTAACCTCATTCAGTCTTAGGCCGTCAGCTCGCTCGTCAGTGGCTGTTGCGTTGTTGCGTAAGCCGCCACTCCGCAGGTGTTCGGTCGCCCGGCGTGGCTGAGCAGGCTACTGTCCCGAAACCACAACGGAGTTTCAGTGCTGCTGCCTACGTCCCCCTGACAGAGACCGTACGGACTAGGAGTCTGTCACCTTTCTTTCACACAGCTCCGGAGTAGTTAGTACGCCCACGGCCGCTACTGACTCAGTTACGTTCCGGCCACTGAGCAGGCGACAAACACACACTCAAGCGATGGCAGTTCTTCCTCAGCTGTTGCGGGTAGTCGGGTCACAGACGCTGCACCGACTCCTAACTGTATTGGCCGCTGTAGTCTAAATTTATATATATATATATATATATACGGTGTGTCGACAGAACCACGTCAGTAGCGGCAGCGTACACCGCTTCTTTGCACGCCTAGGCAGTTTTACTACCAATGTCAGATAGCGACTTTCCACGCCTAGTAGGGCTAGTAGTAATGTCAGACTGACAGCGACGCCGCCGGACTGGCAGAGCGAAGTTGTGTCAGTGTCATCTGTGGTGTGAATAATCACCCGACCTTTCGTGTCAGTTTCGGTGTCCGGCCGCCTCTGTCACTCCGGTTCAGTATTTACTTCCCTCCCCACTGCATTGTCACAGCTGAATAGAACTGGTCCCAGCGGCGGCTGCGATCCACAGTAACCGACAGTCGCGCAGCGAAAACTCAGTGTCGTTTCTTCCCCCAGCGCTTGCTCCCTCGAGTGAAGCTACTCCCGAGCCGTGTAGCTGTGATTCCCCAGTCCCCGAAATAAAATAAAAGCGGAGAGACAAAAACAGCGGCCTTTGACTGACTCACGCAACGCGGAAGTTGAAGCATAGGTACAAGAGAAAAACTTGTTTTGCCTCTGTGTGTGTGTGTGTGTGTGTAGCCCTAGCCAATAGAGTAGGGTTGGATCGACCGACTTGCCGTGTAGTCAGCTTTCTGTAGCTCCCATCCCACGGATATCGGTGTGTACTGTGACCGACACACCCTGACGAAAGACCTCTTTTTTTCTTTCTTTTTTCTTCTCTCTCTCCCCCTCTCTCCGATCCACACTGACACCCTGACGAAAGACTCAGTGACTACTCTGACGATAAGAGACAGACAATAATTTTATGAACTTCACTTTTGAGAAAGTGAATGGAGACAGACAATATGAACTTCACTTTTGACTGAGAAAGTGAATGGAGACAGACAATATGAACTTCACTTTTGACTGAGAAAGTGAATGGAGACAGACAATATGAACTTCACTTTTGACTGAGAAAGTGAATGGAGACAGACAATATGAATTTCACTTTTGAGAGACTGAAAGGAGACCGAAAATATGAATGGTTCGGCTGTGGCCGACCTTGTTCCGGTCATCAACTTTAGAGTATTCGCGTGTTTGCGAGGAGTGTCTTATTGAATTGTTCGTCCGCCGCAAAGCTTCGCCGGTTCAGCGGGTAAATTACGGCCGCGTCTGCTCAGTGTCATCAGCCTTCGTCACGAGAATGATTAAGTGATCGGTGTTATATTTTATCGGGCAACTGAATGATTCAAACTGCCGTAACAGTGTTCCCAGTTCTTATTCCCGCGACGCGATATTTTGCCTTGGTTTTTGTGAGTGCTATACGGACGGTTTTGTTTGTTTTCCATTGGATTCGTATTTTTCTTCTGATAGACGGTTTTTGTTCCTCTCTGACACCCTCCCCCCCCCCCCCCCTTGTGTATGTGTGTGTGTGCGTGCGTGCGTGCATGTGTGTGTGTCAGTCTCTGTGTGTGTGTGTGTGTCACAGGTGTGTGCATGTGTGTATCGTGTGTGTGTGTGTGTGTGTGTGTGTGTGTGTGCGTGTGTGTGTGTGTGTGTGTGTGTGTGCTTGTGTGAGTGAGTGAGTGTGTGTGTGTGTGTGTGTGTGTGTGTGTGTGTGTGTGTGTGTGTGTGTACTACTGAGCGGCGGCTTAACTCTTCAACCCAGCTGCAGCCGTAGATTCAACAGTTCAACAGGCACATTGTTAAAGTAAAAGTCCAAGGTTTTTAAGTATGCAAAATGACCATCGAAATGATTGACAAATGAGTCACTAGTTTCAGATTTAATGAAATAAAAAAAATAAAAAAATGTTTAATTGGGTTTTTAATCGATTTTATTTTCTGTAGCGAACTTTAACGGAAATCGCGACTATGCCTAACGCTACACTGTCACCACCAGAATGACCCCTGCATTAAGATGGGCCGCGGTAAGAGCCGTTTTAATGTTTCATTAATTGTGAAAGACAAAGTCGCAAGACAGTGTCTACAAACCGCAACAGTTTTGAAGAGAGGAAAGCCGAAAGGGAATCGAACCGAGGTCCTTCTCAGAGCTTGCCAGCCTAACGCCTTCACCGCTAAGACCATGCTGGCTCCCTGGCCTCCGATGGTTTGTTTTCATGGTGCTTTACGTCCACAGAAATGGCTTGTTAGGGACGGGCATACGCTGGCGCTTGACTCGGCGTTAAATACCAAGAACATAATGAAACCGCCCACACATAGTTCAGGAGCTGTGTGAGAGTCGAGGTGGCCGTCCTGAGCTGTCCGTCCTAACGAGCCTTCTGGTTTCCGTGGACGTAAAGAATTATTGAACCGTGCTTCGGCATTGGTCACAACTTGTCCCTAATATGTAAACTGACATCTCTTCATCATCATGAAACCGCCCACCTTCAGAGCTCAGGAACTGTGTGACAGTCGAGGTGGCCGTCCTGGGCTCCCCGTCCCTAATAGTCCTTATTAAGTGGTCTCTGTGGACGTAAAGCAACATTAGAAGAAGAATCCACCTTCAGAGCTCACGGAACGAAAGACTGTGAGCCGGTTTGGCTTAGCGGTAAGACATTAGGCTGGTAAGTACAAGGACTTCGGTTCGATTCGGCTCTCCTTTCTCTTCAAAAGTTGTGGTTTGTGGACACCGTCTTTGTGACTTTGCCCTTCATTACCTAAAGAAACAAAATGGCTTAGATCGCTGCCCATCTTAATGCAGGAGTCATTTTTGTGGTGACAGCTTGACACGAAAATAACTGATATTTGATTGATGATCGATGATCGCTTATACAGCGCTATTCTCCGCTCTCGTAAGCAGACACTGCGCTCGCATGTGGTTCTACATGAGTGACTAGCTTTTTACAGCGTGTTTTTAACATCCACCGAAGTGGTGTACTTAAGCCGTCTCGGCGCAAGTTCTGTGTACACCATACAACCGTGCTCTATGTCACTTCATGCAAAGCCACATACGTAAGGTGTATGCGTGTTTAGCTGTAATCTGCCACCTGCATTTTTGGCAGAATGACCGGGATCTTTTACGTACTACTGCGGTAACACGGGGGTGAAACGAATACCGAAATAAGAGTCAGCACAGAAAGTCGACCCTAGAGTCCGGCGCTCTAACCACTGAGCTGTCCCCGCCCCTATAGCTCACCCCAAACCAAATGATTGGTGTCTTAGTTCTACATTTCATTGTTTACCGTTTAACTGTTGTTTAAGTGTCGTTTTGTAGCTTGATCAGTAAAGGGGATTACCCCGAACTGAATTCGCATGTTGTGTTTTGTCTTATTCTTGTGTTTTGGCGGTTGTTGTTGTTTTTAAACCTTTTAATAAAAGTTTCATGTGTTTGGATCTTGTTTTATAACGCTAGCAGTCATTCTTGCTTCAGATTTTTGACAGCGATACAAAATCGTGCAGGAAGTAGAGAGAGAGAGAGAGAGAGAGAGAGAGTTCTGCACAGTATGCAGCAAGCACTACGCCAATTCGGCTCTCGTTCCTTTTAATGCAGCAACTTTCCCACCGTGGCTTCCCTCAATGAACTTCCGGGTTGCTGACGCGTTGGCCGTGACAACCAGCCACTGCATTGTCACGCCTCGTGATTCAATTGTGACCCCGTGACGTCAATCCATGTTATTTCAGTTGGCGTTGTAAGCAAGCGGGCTAATAATAATAATAACTCTTACATGGTGTTTACATTTTAACTGTTGTTTAAGTGTCGTTTTGTAGCTTGATCTGTAAAGGGGATTACCCCGTAGAAATTTACGAGTTCGGGGCAGAGTTGAAAAGCATGGTTCCTTTCAGCCAGGTCAGACCCGGCGAGAGAGCTCTGCGCAGTACATAGAAAGCACTACGGCTCATGTTCCTTTGAATGCAGCAATTTTCCCCACTTGCCTCATACTTCCGGGATCCTACCGCGTCGCCCGGGCCGTGACGACCAGCCCCACTCACTGCATTGTCACGCCTCGTGATTCAGCAATGACCCCGTGACGTCAAACATCTTACTGTTGGCGTTGAAACAAGCGGGCGGAAAAACCCGGCGGACTAATAATATAGCGGAATTCCCACAAAAGGCGGCATGATTGTGAGCCGGTTTGGCCTAGCGGTAACTGAGACGTTAGGCTGGTAAGCAGAGGGACCTCGGTTCGGCGAATCCGCTTCGGCTCTCCTTTCTCTTCAGTAATAATAATAATAATAATATATGTACATTTATCATGCGCTCATCAACGCCCTGAGCGCTCACATGATACATATTAACCTAAATATGATATTCTATACACATGTAGAGCGTCTGTCCTACCAAAACAGTTTACATAAAGTATTATAAAATTATTATTTTTACAAAAAAAACGCACTACAAACACACTGACTGTAGCAGAAACTGGGTACTGATATTAGGTAGGATGGAAATACTTCAAAAGTTGTAGACTGTGGACATTGTCTTGTGGATTTGTCCGTCACAATTACTGAAACATTAAAATGGCTCTCATCACTGCCCATCATAATGCAGGAGTCATTCTAGTGTTGACAGTGTAGCGATAGGTATATATACTGATCTCCATCTCCCCCCACCTCTACAGCCCCCCCCCCCCCCCCCCCCCCCCCCACCCCACCCTTCCCTAATATGCCGTATTGTTTTTGTGCGGGACGTTAAGCACCATGTTTACAACTGAACGGCACAGTTCCTTTCAGCCAGGTCAGACCCGTGTTCAAAGGGGGATCGAAGCAAAGACTGAAGCATCATGGGCCTGTCATTCCCGCATTCTAGTCCACAGCGCCTGTGATACTTCTCCCGTTTTCAGCTCTTGTACATACAGACACAGACTGTAACACACACACACACACACACACACACTCCGAGCATCGCTTTGCGGCACCTTCCTCCAACGAAGGATGTCGTAAACTACAGCTTGGAGTTTGACACACACACACACACTCGTGAAACATATCCAGGGGTTCATGTGGAATGCATTGTGATTGAAACTGTAAAGATTTATTTATTTTGTATTTAAATAATGATCATAGATGATAGTTCTTATAAAGCGCCATTCATTGCGCTGCACAGACAACTGACTCATTTGACAAAAACCGCATTGACATACCGTCATTTCGCAAGACAGGGCTTGTTTTACTATTTGTCAGTGTGTTTCAAAATAGAAGGCAGACAAGAGAATTTCCGTTTATGGATCAGTAAAGTATTGCTGCGGTGTAAGACAAGTGCCAGAAGATTTTGCAACCCAGAATAATGTGAAAGGGACATTTGACAGGCCCAATGCCGTCAAAGGAGCAGCCGAAATAAAGGAAAGAACTCTGTTGGGTAACACAAGCCGAGTCTCGCCTCGCTTCTCTCCCTTGAATTGGTCCCCTAATTATTGATTTTTGCTTTCCCTTTACTGGAACCCAAGCCGACTCAGTTTGCCGGATTTCAGCCGGCTACCGGTGTTCCCCCGTACATCCCTGAATGTTTATTTATGGCTTATTCAGGCCAGTGATTACTTGCTCACGTGTGCGGCCGGTCAATGGTCAGTCAGTCAGTGGTGGTGGTGCAGTGCGGTTCGTCGCCACCTATCAGTTTTTATTTAAGTCAGTAAAATAAATCGGCTTAGTTTTCAATCGATATTACATAGTTCAGGAGCTGTGTGAGAGTCGAGGTGGCCGTCCTGGGCTGTCCGTCCTAACGAGCCTTCTGGTTTCCGTGGACGTAAAGCTATATTGAAACCATGCTTCGGCATTGGTCTCAGCTTGTCCCTAATATGTCAACTGACATCTGAGGACATTAAGCTACATTACCTACCTATATCGGTATTACCGCTGAGAATAACGTGTAGCAGCTACAAATATCAAATACTAACACACCGGAGAAAACAAATCAACAAACAATTAGCCTGTCACCGAACACCACCACTGACACTGCAAACAACCACCACTGACTGAAATCCCAGCTTTTTTTTAACTGAGCCGGTTGGGTTTCACTGACGAGTCATTTGACGGTCCAACATCCGACTGAAGTCATCATAATAAGTTCCGGCTCCGATTTTGTGTGTGTGTGTGTGTGTGTGTGTGTGTGTGTGTGTGCGTGTGTTTCAGTTGGTTTGTTTGTTTTTTAGTCGTACACTGTTGTTTACAGTGTAGTCTTGCACAAGTCTAAATAAAGAACTCAGTTAATGAGATAGAACAGCTAAAAGAAAGATCTTAAATTCGAAAAATTTGCGCTTCGTTCCGTCCGGATTTCCTTCTGCCGCATAAGCTCCGCCCCTGCTCAAAACTGGCGCCAAGTGATGAAAGACAGCCTCATGATTGGCTGTGATGTTCCCCGCGCTTTTTGATTGACAAAGTGGATGGCCTATTTGCCACTCCCCTCCATCGGTCACACTGGACCAACCGGGGCCGGGAGCAGGGCGGGGGGAAAGCGTGTTCTTCTACTGACACTGTCATCACCAGAATGTCATAGTTCAGGAGCTGTGTGAGTCGAGGTGGCCGTCCTGGGCTGTCCGTCCTAACGAGCCTTTAGTGGTTTCCGTGGACGTAAAGCTATATTGAACCATGCTTCGGCATTGGTCTCAGCTTGTCCCTAATATGTCAACCGACATCTGAGGACATTAAGCAACTCTACCTACCTACCTGCCACCAGAATGACTCCTGCATTAAGGAAGGAGGGAGTGGGGGGGGCGTAGTGTGTGCGTATTGTTCCAAATCAGTATACAAATGATGCTATTGTCAATACCCTCCGCTGCGGGCGGTCAGTGACTGAAAGATTATTTTACGAATTACTACATGAACGGTAGTAGTAAAATGGTCTAAATGGTCTACTCTAAATGGTCTGGTAAGATACATGTAGACGGTCGGAAATTCCTGGGCTGTTTTTAAAGTTATTTTGGGTCACAAGTATCATCACAATCGTTAAATGAGGTCCAAATCTACCGATTACTGCCAAAATCCGCAACAAAAGGCGATTTTTCCCCATATATTTTTGTCTTTATTTCGAGTCGGCATCACAGATTGCAAATGGCGAACGAAGTCGACGAGTGCTGCTGGGTAAGCGGCCACGTTAACAAGCTACGGCAGTTAAAAACCCACAGAAAATTTACGGAAACTGAATTGCAACCTCAGAACGTTGATTCGTGAGTACGATGGCCTTGCCAACATCGGCACTAAGAAAACGTTAAAAAAAACACCTCACCTTTTGTTGCGGATTTTGGCTGTAATTGGTAGATATGGCCCTCATTTAATGATTGTGATGGTATCCGCTGTCGTCCCTAATAAACCACACGGTTTCTGTTGACGTACGTAAAGCCGGGGGCGAGGCGAGGGGTTAAGTCGAGGTGGACGTCCTGGGTTCCCGTCCCTAATAAACCTACGGTTTCTGTGGACGTAAAGCAACACTTCAACGACAACAGGGGTTATCATTCTCTCCACACCCTGCAACACAATAGGGGTCTTGCGGAGGAGGGGCCGGGAGGTTGGAGGGGTTGTCAGCATTCTCCATCCACATTCTGCGGCTCATGGGAGCTGGGGGGGGGGGGGGGGGGGGGGAGGGAGAGAGAGAGATCTTCCCTGCCGGAGAAGCATCACAGTATCGAGCGACAGAAATTAAATTTTAAAAGTATAGTATATACTCGGCAGCATATTCATAAGTCGAGTTCCCGTCCTGTTTGTTTAAATTGACACAACTCCCAGTGTGATTTCAAGTTAAATAAATTGGGCATTTTACTTTCCAGTAAAGTAAACATGACGATTCAGTGAGAGATCTACATTATTCATAAATCTACAAGATTGTTCTGACCGTCAGAAATATTAAATGCGCCTGGTAATTAATTAATGCATGAAAGACTCACAGACACAGACACACAAACACTCACAAATCTTATAAGCACAAATAAGACAGTGCAGGAACAGTTTAATCCAGTAACTGTAGTCAGCCATTTAACGTACGCTGAACAAAGAGATCAATTTTCATAAATCGAGATGTGCAAGAGCTTGACCATACTCAGAAGTGTAAAATATGTTTTGTTTAAAATCATCACACAACAAAAGGTGAACACCCATCACCTAAGCAACCGATTTGATACAGATTCTAGGAATGCAATCTATTTTCCAACAAACTCCAATTTAATGATTTAGGCTGGAAAGCAATCAGTATTTTCCTCCAAAAGTTACATTTTCGAAGGTAATCTATTTTCAAGACTTCAAACTGTCATGTTAGATTGCAATCTACTGTATTTTCAAAAGATTCCAATGATGAAAAAAAGCAACAAACCCATGAAGTCTTTTTAAAATGTTTGACAGTAGATATTATCAACTCAGACAACAAATGTACACATTTAAAATGTCAATGGTAGATATAAAATCATAACAAATGTACACATTTAAAATGCTTCAACGTAAAACAATCCAGAACTGGGAACGTTGTCCTTGGTCAAACCGAATTTGTGGACATCTCTGAGAAAAATTACATGTATGGTAAAGGACTTCCATCCAGTTCAAACTAAACTAAGACAGCAGTCCCAATGAAACTGGACAAAATGTACATGTAATTAAAATTTAAAGATAAAACAGGAGTACTATGAACTTCAAATAATTAACGTCAAATTTGAAAGTTTCAATTTCAAATACATTAATTACGTCACCAATAAAATGCCTTCACATATATGCATCCATTGTGTGGATGCTGTTGCGTCAAATAAATATTTTCCAGACAGTTTGTGATGTGACCAAGTCCTGGTACACCACAAAATTCCTACAGGATAAAGTAAATGCACAAACATAAAATTTGAATTAAAAAAATAAAAGCCTCCTAAAGTCGAGTCATACTCATAGTAAAATAATTAAACATATTAAAACAAACAACAACAACAACAACAACAAAAAGGAAAAAGGTTTTGGAGGCTTTGGGGGAAATTACATTTTTCAATATAGTTGGTAAACTTAATTCTTGTAAAATTCTGAGTAGGAAATGCCAAAACTTTCAACCTCATATACCAGACTCTTGCCTTGAATCTCATCAGTAAAAGTAATCTGATCCAACTGTGTGCACTGTGTACAGTACCAACAAATTGTACTGAATATAATCCAATGGCAATTTTTTTGTTTGTCCATCAGTCAATACACAGAATTCTGGAGAACAAGATCAGCAAACGACGTTCTGACGTTGCGATTAATTAATTACCTCCAGTTTCATGGAGGCTGCCACTGTCCGCACACAACGGGGCCTAACACTCTGTATCAGATCACCACTAATACGTCATCGCTTGTGACGTCATCACATCACGAGGTTCGATCATCGACGTCACCAGAGGGGTTGGCTGGCAACCTGTGGACACGGTAGTTGGCGGCCCACGTCAGATTCTGACCTAGTGGAGCACCGAGCTAGGCTGTGAAGGCTTCGTCCAAACAGTTTTTGGCCACACTGAGCCGTTGGGGGTTCCGCAGGAAACGGAACAAAGAGCACCTCAGTAACGCTACCAGGGCCTGTCCCTCAGTGTGTTGTGATCTCCTTTACCAGCCTGCAGTCGAAATGGACCAACGTGGGATTTACCAAACAAATACATGGCCCAACGCGGGATTTATCAAGCAAACACATTCACCGCAGTTTACTGCCCCCTCCGGTTCCTGAGAAAGAGTTTCAAGCGAGCCTGCAGGATGACGTCATGAGGGGTGTCGGGGTTGTTCTGGGGGCAGTACTTCAGCGTGTGCGCGTGCCTGCCCGTGGCGTGGCACAGCTCGCACTCGTACTGCTGCAGGATCGGGCAGGCCACCAGGCCCCTGGCGTCGAAGAGGTTGTGGTGGGCGACGATGTCGTCGTCCTCCTTCTTGCTGAGGCAGAACTTGCACCTCTTGGCGTTCCGGTCCCGCTTTCTCCTCGGCCCCGGCCCCCCAGCCGGCCGAGACTCGCTCGGCGGCCGCCACGACGCCTGCTCCAGCTCCTCGCGGATGAGGGCTCGAATCTGCAGCACACAGGGTGGCGGGGCTATGAGTATATGATGGACTGACGTGTGCGTAACGCGTTGTGTGGGCAAAAAACAACAACAAAACCAAAAAAACGGCGCGTTAAAAAACAAAACAAAAACAGGGACAGAATCCGCATGTCTGGTCTACAAGCACCCCCCCCCCCCCCCCCACCACGTCGTAAGCTACCCGGCCATGCAATGTAAAGACCAGAACTACCCCCCCCCCTCCCCCCATTTTCATAGTGGTTTGGGGAAAACACTTACGCCTTTGTGGAAACATTACGCCCTAATGCCGTCTTTGATTGTATATTTATATGTAATGTGTAGTTTTCTAACGACCACGACGTCCGAAGAGAAATGTGTGTTATGTACCCGCCCTGTATAGAAGTATGTATGGCTAGTTTTCTACGCATGATGTGCAAAGAGGGATAAACTTAATCAACACTTTTGCAACTGTTTATTAAACCAATTTATTTAACTTACTAAGCACATGGTTAAGAGCAGTATCACTGTCATTCCAATGTCATTCACGAGTACACGTTTAACTGAGTATCCTACAGGCAACGAAGTCACAGCTAAACATGTACTGTTGTTGTTTTACCGACGAAGTACAGCGAGGGTAACTCTGACTCCTGCCAGATCAGACGACGACCTGCCGCACTGAGTCAGTGCAGACAGCGTTTAGTGCAAGTTCTCTGCTTTGGCGCGTGCGAAACTGCCATCGCTCAGTTAGAGCCGGTGTGAATCACGTGACCTTGGCTTGCGATGTTGGCCGAGTGATCCCCCCCCCCCCCCCCCGACAACTGCACACAGCTGAGAAGCTGCCTTTTCACGATGCTGAATCAAAAACTTCTGTGGTGGAGTGCCATTTTAAAAAAAATTAAAAAAAATTAAAACGCTGCATGCTTCCAAAACGTTCAGTTCTTATGGCGACTGCATGCACCAAAAAATTATTATGATCATGTTCAGACTGTTGTCATTTCAATATACATCCTTTCGACTTGCAGTTGCAGTGTTATTGTGTTAACTTCTGTCAAAAGCACTTATAATTATATAACTATCTCCACATAACTGCTAAATATCTGATATAAAATTTCTACAAAACTATATTATTTCAACAGTTACTAATATTATCTCTGCATATTTGTAAATACATATATATATATATCACTACATAATTAGTCAAATAAAAGTTTTTTTGATGCTCCATTCCTAACATTAAAAATGTTCACTACTTTACTAACATTAAAATGATCATTACCATCTTGCCAACATAATGCTTTCTCTGTACCAACATCATTATAATTTGTCAGGGTAGTTGGTTGTTGGGTTTTAACATCTGCAACAGCACAGAACAGTAACAGGTGTGCAGGCCTGACAGCCCTTCCCTCAAAGCAATGGCCTTGGATGGATAGTGTGACAATTTCTCAACTGATCAAACTCAATTTTAATTTATGCAATCAGTTGAAAACTGAAAATCAGATGATACAGCCAGCAAGGTTTCCACAGAGCTGCAGCACTTGGCTGAGTCTGTCAGAAATCAGCTGCAGTGGCTGGAAACCTCCCATGAATGCTTCAAAATGACACTCATTTGATGTGGCAAGAATATAGGCATTTGTTTAGTTTTCATCAAGCCATCATGTTCATTATTGCCTGGTTTGTTTTGTTGTTGCACTCGGGTTTGTATATATGTTTTTAGCAACACATTACTAGATCATAATTATGTGTTTCATACTGTGTCAGCAAGTCAACACTAAAATAGTTTCTCATACTGTGTCCAGCTGTGGCTGTTTTTTGTTGTTGCTGCTGGGGTTTGTTTTGTTTTTAGCACACACCACCTCTTTATCATAGGCTGTTCTTTATGCAAGCATCATCAGTGGTATTAGATCATATTCGCCCTGATATAACTGTAATGGTTGACTGGGTGTAAAAGTTATTTACTTACTAGATCATAATTATGTGTTTCATACTGTGTCCAGCAAGTCAACAGAAGCATCAAAAGCATAGTTATCTCAACATTATTACTAATGATCTCAACCCAGTTACTAAATTTTATATCCACACCATCCCCCTAATTATAATGCTCAGTTCCAAAGGCTTACACTGATACAAGTATCAAAAGCATATAAATGTGTTATGTGTCCAAATAACTAATAATTGTCACTACAAAACTGTAATTAAAGCATCTAAGTGGCCTTCCATGCTGCTTCCACTGGCTTAGTTGCATCAAAAGTATAACTGCACTGCTTTGCTCGAAAGATGCTCTATTGTGTAGACATAAAATTCACAACTCAGAACTGTGTGCACATAATTACAAATGAGCTTTTGATGCCAGTATGCTCGTTAGTTAGTTGGTGCCTAGTCAACCACTGAGGATTACATAAGGGCTAAAAACAACAACTTCAGTTTCGATTTCCTGCCGTACTGTGCCTACCTTGCTTATAAATTAATCTGTTCTAATTAAGAGCCAGTGCCGCTTACCTTGATTCTGATTTTGTTTAAAACTGAACAAACAACAAAAACGTACGTGTGCAAGTCTGCGTTTCAGAGGTTCCCGGCCAAACTTAGTGGGCTGGCTGACCTCGTCGTCCAACGTCTGTCGCCACAACCGCCCGCACTCCCGCAACCGGACCTGTATCATGTCCACCGAGTCCATCGCCACGTCACGCCCGTTCTTCAGAAGGTCGCAGTGCGGGTCCCCCCCGCTCGTCGACAGGCGAGGTCGCGGTCTGGGCTGGTGGTGGCGGCCCAGTTTGGCGGTGGCGGTGGCGGGTTCGAGTCCGCCGCGGCCGCAGTGGGCCTCTTCGCTGGGGCGCCACGGTCTTGCCTGGTGGTAGTCGTTGTTGTCGCCGCGGACTTCGTGAAGAGCAGTAGCTGTGGTAGTCCAGAAGCAGCCGTTGCTGCCGCTGTCGTCGAACTGATTGTTACATGATTCGCCGCTGCGCCGGGAAACGGGTTGTTGTTGCCAGTGCTGCTGGTGGTCCCACGTCGACGACGGGCCCACATGCACGAAAGGCGCCAGCTTCCCGGAAACTTGCTGCGGGGTTGGCGAGGTGACGCTCTGGTTGCGAATTTTGGAGTTCCCCAAATCAAACACGCAATACTTGCCAGGCGTGTTGTGCAACATCCCCAGGCGGTCATTATTGCCAGAAACACTATCGTACGCCACGCCGTGAGCAGGGCTCGAAGTCGAAGTCTCGAGCGGAAAGAGCAAAGATTCTCCCCCGCTTCGACTGCTGTCGCTGGAACTGCAGCGGCTGAAGCTTTCGAATCCAAAAGAACTGTCGATGCTGCCTTCAGACAGAGAGCTGAAAAACCTTGGATATGAATAACACTGCTCCATTTTGATAGCGCCCTATTAATGTTCAGGCGTGCTGTGCTGTTGTAGTTCGATGGTCGCAGGAACTGTCGCTGCCAAACCGCTGGGTGATCTAAAAGAACTGAAGGTGTTTTCGAGACCCTCGTTAACTTGAGCGGATAAAATTGTGACAAGTGCTCACGGCTGCGCAAACTCATGTTGAATTTGCCTGGCTGCTGCGGGATTGGTCCACCAGCTGGAAAGGGGTGTCAACCTCGATGCTAACACCTAGCGCCCTCGTCAGCGTGCACGGACTTTACCAGCCGTCTCACCGCCCTCGGTGACAGCAAAGTCGCGTTTTGCAGGTTAGTTATATGAGTTTTACGTCTCATGCTACTAGCATAGTTCAGGAGCTGTGTGAGAGTCGAGGTGGCCGTCCTGGGTGTCCGTACCGTCCTAACGAGCCTCATGGTTTCCGTGGACTCTGACGTAAAACAATATTGAACCATGCTCACGCATTGGTCTCAGCTTGTCCCTGATATGTCAACCGACAT
>JABMCL010002109.1:685000-690000 GCA_018857735.1 Alviniconcha marisindica | reverse complement strand
AGAGTCGAGGTGGCCGTCATGAGCTGTCCGTCCTAACGAGCCTTCTGGTTTCCGTGGACGTAAAGAATTATTGAACCGTGCTTCGGCATTGGTCACAACTTGTCGCTAATATGTCAACTGACGTCTGAGGACATTAAGCATCACTTCATCATCATCATGAGATAGACCTCGTGTGTAGGCAATTTCGATGTGATGTGCACAGCTTGATGTCAGAGAGATTTCACATGGATTTATAAATGTATCAGTGACTTTTTACCCCGATGTTTGCTGTTGTAATCTAATGATGTTTCATGACTGACCTGACTGTGTGATGAGTGTACTTGGCACCACAAAAAAATCATAGTGCAATTGGTTTGACACTTGGCAATCAAGTTGTAGTCAGGTGTGTGTGTGTGTGTGTGTGAGAGAGAGAGAGAGAGAGAGAGAGAGAGAGAGAGAGAAAGAGAGGGGGGGGGAGACGGAGACAGAGAGAATGTGTGTGTGAGAGAGAGGGGGAGCGGGGGGGGGGGGGGGGGGGGGAGAATGTGTGTGTGTGTGCGTGTGTGTGTGTGTGTGTGTGTGTGTGAATTGTCCTACGTTATGATTTTTTCGGTGCTCCACCTTGACAGCCCCTATGATTAACTTGAAAATGACAACCGATTTGATCATTATAACAGAGTGAATAGGACTAATCAGGATGTATTCATGTCATCTAGTTCTGTAATCAGTTTGTTTTGTAATAGTAATATTGAAAACAGTGGATACGTACGTCGCTCACTGATAATCCCGTCTGCATGTGTTCGCCACTGGATCCAGTGATAGCAATTATTACTTAACCGGCCTGCCGCATCAGTGTTGCCGTTTGAAGATTTATCAACGGATGCACATCATTAAACAGACTCTTTCTCTCTTGTGTGTGTGTGAGAGAGAGAGAGTGTGTGTGTGTGTGTGTGTGTGCGTGCGCGCGTGTGTGTGTGCGTGTGTGTGTGTGCCTGCGAGCGCTGGAGGGGGGGGGGGGGGGGGGTGTAGTGTCCAAAAATAGTACTATCTACTAGTGTGAAGTACAACACTACACAAGTGACAACTGGTCAAGGCCACCAACTTTGATCTGTCAGTGAGATCCTTTTATCAAAGACTGCTAATTGGGTGTGCAATCTTTACGTTTATCCAGAGACGCTACACTACTGTAGTATCTCTGGTTTATCAAACATTATCCCGTCCCGTCAGTCAACTCTCACAGCTAGTGTCTTTAATTGTAACTGTCACCGCAGGCACACCAGCAGGCTCAGGCTGACATCTGCCGCAGTCGTGTGAAGATTGCATCTATAGGCTTGCATCCATTTTTACACCGACTTTCACCACGTCAAATTGGATCAACAATGCCGCAGCTTTTGCTTATATTTTCTGTCAGTTTGTATTGTGCTTTGGCGGCCAGCAGTGCAGACGAGGCTTCGGGGTGTCCCAGCTATGGCTGTTTGCCGTCAGGCACCTTTGCCCTCAGCGCTGACATCCCCGGAACCCGAAACCGTGTGGTTGGCACCAAGTGGACGGTGCTAGTCTCGGCGCGCCAGAGCGGCAGGCCTTCTCGCCTGGGATGTGTCACTTGTCAGGAAGATGTGGTCTGCTCTACAAACAGGTGGGGTGGAAGAACTCATCAATGACGAGTGACGAGAGCGAGAGAGGGGGGGGGGGGGGGGGGGGGGTGTGTGTGTGCGCGCGCGCGCCTTTGCGTTTGCGTTAAAAAGGGTTGACAGTTGCGGCCTTTATTTTGGTGCTAAATAAGATGCCGTCTCTGCTATTCCCCCCCTCCCCCCCCCCCCCCCTTTCCCCCACCCCCCATGGGGGGGGGGGGGGGGGGGGCGAGAGAGAGAGAGAAAGAGGGGGAAGAGAAGAAACAATTCAGGAAGAACAAAAAGAAGGAAAGAAACATTTTGTAACTGATTTTTCCCATTTATGATCATCCGATGCGACAACCGACAAACTCGCCGTTCAAGTCTAGGCATACAGCCAGGAATAAGCGCTTCCGCTCTACACGAAAGAGGATTAGGAATAATGCAGTTAATGGAGGCAAAAGACAAACGAAAGCTAATTCTTCTAATGCCTAGTCATTAGTTGTGGAGCCGGCGAGCCGGGGGATTTGCAAATGGATATATATTTTTAACTGCACCCTTGATCCGCCTTCGCTATGTCGAAAAATCTTTTTGACCAGAGGGGGTCTTCATATTTATTTTTTTAGCTGCAAATCACTGTTGGTGATAAAATGGATGGCAGTTTTAGCAACGTTAATATAGTTGTTGAACTGCATCCCATTTCTGCAGCTGCAAAACTTGAGTTGTTTTGTTAGCACTTGAAAGTGCGAGTTTGCATCTGAACTTCCAAAAAATCAGTGGTAGCAATGGTGCGCCAATTATACCTGGTAAATAGCTTTAACAAGAAGAAGAAGAAAAATCCTGGTTTCTTAGACTTGTTTAGCGGCGCCGAATTGTCTCCGGAGGTGGTTAAAAGGCAACCTGTTCATATATATATATATATATATATATATATATATATATATATATTCTGTTGTGACTGACCCCCCTCCCCTTAGATACATGTGTTGTGGTGTGGGGGGGGGGGGGGGGGGGCAAAATCATAATAGGCAAAGTCCGTAAACGATCCTTTTCCAGGAGACAGGAAAGCCGATGCCGAAAGCAGATTCGAACCCGGCGCCCGTCTGCTACTGACTAGCCGGACGCCTTACCGCTAGGCTAAACCGGCTCTCAAAAAAAGTCGAATAAATCATGTAAGTTTTATGGCCCTTCGAACGCTATCTGGTGGTTCGAGATAAGATAAATTTGTAACCGTTTAAGGGGCAATAAAAGGACGTAAAGCAACACTCGTCCAACCATGTGCGTCTCAGAGCTCAGGAGCTGCGTGAAAGTCGAGGTGGTCGTCCCTAATAAGCCTGATGGTTTCTGTGCCTGTCTCTACCCCAGTGTGTCGGCGCTGAACCACGCCCCCCAACCGTACGGGCCTGTCCCCGGACGTGAAGGGGGCGCTCGGATCGCCCGTCAACAACCCCCCACCAACCCCACCCCATCCCCACCCCACTCCCGACCGTTATCGGCACGGAGTTGAGGCTTTTAACACTAACTTAACAATGACTTAACTTTTTCAATGAATTATGTATCCATCAGTGAATGCATGACAGGACTGCAGGTCTGCAGTTTGCATGTTTCTATTTCAGACAATGTTTTAACCTATCAAACTGTAAATATATACATTTTTAACCTGTTCGTAAAGCGAGCAGACTTGTAAATAATGTAAATATGTAAAATATGTTTTTAACCTCATCCCCGAAAGGACCACTAGACCCGAGTAAATATATCATAGATTCAAAGTAAGAAATTTTATGTAATAGTAATTCATTATACAGCCAAACGGACTATATTAACTTTAGATGATTAAGAGCTTCGTTTATCTTGTCCCTAATATGTCATCTGACATCCGAGGACATTAAGAACCAAGTAGTAGTGGACGTAAGGCAACACTGAAACAAGGAAGATGCCGGGAAGCGATATTCGGAGTGTGGGATGTGGCAGGTCATCACCGGCGAGGGTAAAAAGACGGCGACTATCAGCCCGCAGCTGAAACTGACCCGTTGTGCAACACTTCCGCACTGGCGCCAGCGTGGACACTTCGCCCATCCGTCTTACCAAAGAGTCTGCGAAGATTATTTGCTGCTGTTACTTCCCAGAGCGGCCGGCCACACAGGCCGCGACATGATGGGGTAATGAGTTAACTCAGTATTTGACAAGAGAAACTCGAGTCACTGGTGAAGCCGGTTTGGCCTAGCGGTAAGGCGTTACGTGACGCTGGTAAGCAGAGGAGCCTCGGCTCGATTCCGCTTCGGCTCTCCCTTCTCCGCTTCAAAAAGGTTGTGGTTTGTGTGGACACTGCTCATGGTTCAGGAGCTGTGTGAGAGTCGAGGTGGACGTCCTGGACTGTCCGTCCTAACGAGCCTTCTGGTTTCCGTGGACGTAAAGAATTATTGCACCGTGCTTCGGCATTGGTCACAACTTGTCCCTAATATGTCAGATGACATCTGAGGACATAAAGCATCACTTCATCGTGGACACTGCATCCGAGGACATTAAGCCCCACATCATCATCATCAACATCATCAGGAGCTGTGTCAGAGTCGAGGTGGCCGTCCTGGGCTTTCCGTCCTAACGAGCCTTCTCTTTTCCGTGGACGTAAAGCAATATTGAACCATGCTCACGCATTGGTCTCAGCTTGTCCCTAAGTCAACCCGACATCCGAGGACACAAGCTCTACATCATCATCATCAACGTGGACACTGTCTTGTGACTTTGTCCCTCACAATCAATAAAACATTAAAATGGCTCTCATCGCTGCCAGTCTTAATCAGAGTTCAGGAGCTGTGTGAAAGTCGAGGTGGCCGTCCTGGGCTCCCGTCCCTAATAAGCCTACGGTTTCTGTGGACGTAAAGCAACATTTTAGCAACAAAACCAATCTTAGTTAATGCACGAGTCACTGATCTGGTGGTGACATGATGATGTGGGGCTTCATGCCTCGGATGTCGGGTTGACATATTAGGGACAAACTGTAACATACTTTTAAAACTAAAGATGAGATGGGGGGGGGGGGGGGGGGGGGCGCTCAACTTCAGTACGTGTAATCATGTCCGGGGGGACAGCAAGGCGCCTACTGTTGGATAAAAAAAAAAGACATTTTGTCGTTGGGGTGCATTTTACTGCGGATAAAACGACGACCACCTGCTCACAGCTGTAAATGGGCCTGTAATGAGGGCAGCACACATTTAAAATTGTTAATCCATCCAGCTTTTGTTAAAGGAAGAAACCTTAAAATGCTGGTTATGGTTGAGACATTCTACTCCTCAGCCATGAGAGCCGGTTTGGCCTAGCGGTAAGGCGGTAGGCTGGTAAGCGGAAGGACCTCGGTTCGATACCGCTTCTGCTCTCCTTTCTCTTCAAAAAGGTTGTGGTTTGTGGGCACTG
>JABMCL010002109.1:612500-680000 GCA_018857735.1 Alviniconcha marisindica | reverse complement strand
GCAGAAGGGCCGAACACAAACTCAAAGCATCGGTTTACGAGACGTCCTTCCTCCAAGTTAAGTTCAATGTTGCTTTACGTCCACAGAGACCATCAGGACTATTGGGGACGGGGAGCCCAGGAAGGCCACCTCGACTTTCACACAGCTCCTGAGCTCTGACCTTCCTCCGGTGCGTGCTCGGCGCGCGCGCGTTCGCGTTCGTGTTCAACGTTGCTTTGCATCCACAGACCGTACGGGCTATTAGGGACGGGGAGCCCAGGGCGGCCACCTCGACTTTCACGCAGATCCTCACTGAGCTCTGCGATTGCGATATTTGTTCCTCTCCATCTTGGGGTTAGGGAGGGCGCAGCTCTGGCGCCGTTGGTTGGTTTGCTTTACGTCGACAGAAACCGTAGGTTTATTAGGCACGGAAGCCTCAGAGTTCAGGAGCTGTGTGAAAGTCGAGGTGGCACGGTCTTGGGCTTTCCGTCCTAATGAGCCTTATGGTTTCTGTGGACGTAAAGCAACATTCAACCATGCTTTAGACATTGGTCGCAGTTTATCACTAATATGTCAACCGACATCCCAGGACATGAAGCTCTACATCATCATCATCATCATCGGACGGGAGCCCAGGACGTCCACCCCGACTTTCACACAGCTCTGTCGCCGTAAAGAAAAAGCCCCTAAATTGCACCCCCTTTCAGTCCGGAAGTTGTCTATTGGAAGTGACCACTGACGTGACAGGTATTTCCTGCTTGCACCAACGCGCGGGGCACAGGTCGGCGACTGTGTCGGCACCTCTCATGTTTCAACTGATTCAACTTTTTTTTGGTTCTTTACAAAGTAGTGTCAAAACTGAGCCGAAAGCGAGGTGTCGAGTGAGTGTGTGTGTGTGTGTGTGTGTGTGTGTGTGTGTGTGTGTGTGTGTGTGTGTGTGTGTGTGTGGAGAGAGAGAGAGAGAGAGAGAGAGAGAGAGAGAGAGAGAGAGAGTGAACCATATGGACATACATGTAAATGATGCAAGTCCATGGTGTGAACTCACAGACCCAAGGCGCTTGGTTATTTGTTTTCGGAACAGCACGAGCACGTGCTTTGTTTACGTTGCACTGGTACTTGGACAACTCGCGGGCCTGTCTAGACGGAGGTGTGTTTGTACGTACGTAGGCACTGACTGACAAGCTTATCTCCTAGTCAAAGCCTGTGTCAGAGCACAGGAGCTGTCAGAGCTCAGGACTGTGTGAAAGTCGAGGTGGCCGTCTTGGGCACCCGCCCCTGATACGCCTACGGTTTCTGTGGACGTAAAGCAATATTCAACCAACTAAGTGAAAGTCGAGGTGGCCGTTCCGGGCTCCACGTCCCTAATAGGCTTTATGGTCTCTGTGGACATAAAGCAACATTTGAAGAAGAAGAAGAAGAAGAAAAAGAGCTTGGTGGCGCTCAACCTCGATCCGTGTTTTAGTCGGGAACACCAGTCGCAAACTCCAAGCACTAGCTGGTTTACGACATCTTTACTCCAGGAAGGTGCCGGAAAGCGATGCTCGGGGTGTGCTGCAGTCGGCCTCTCTCCTCTTTACTTCAGAACTCAGCCTCTTACCAATGGTCAACACTCCACTACGGTACCTGCTGTGAGAGCTTCGTTCAGGGACAGTCAAGCCACTCTCCAACGGAGCTTAAGACGAACAAACGGTCAATCATTAGATCCGTGAAGTATTTGGTTAAATCTTCAGTCTCCGCCAGTCCTCTCTAAACAAACTTCGTCAGTAAAAATCGTTCCGGCCAACAGCTTCGACAAACTCCATGCAAGCGTTGGTTTACGATGCTCGGAGTGTGCAGCTTCGGTTGACTCGTTATTGCTTCGCGGAGGTTCCTGTGGTGGTTCCAAGGTGCTCTTGCTGCTCGAAGCGACTGAAAAACTTGATGAATGGCACACGACGACACTTACAGAGACTTAGGCTTAGAATTATCGGATCAGCCATCACAACGCCAGCGACAGACAGTTAGCGTGGCGGATATCTGCTCTGCGCGTCTTAAGGACACGTAAACTCCTGAAGCAGTCTTAATTCAGCTTTAACAACCCGATATACCAACACTCAGTTGAGACAGACCTGTACTAGTTAGTCACGGACACACACGAAAACAATCGGAATACAATTGCTTTTATTACCTTCATTTATTTGTGCATACTGTCATACTGCACACACATGCGCGCACACACACTGTACACACACACACACACACACACACACACACACACACACACACGCGCGCGCGCGCGCACGCACACACCGCGCGTACATACACACGCACGCACGCACGCGCACACACACACACACACACACACACACCGCGCGTGCATCACGCACGCACGCACGCACGCACGCACACACACACACACACACACACACACACATCTCTGAACATACCTTGTCGGTTCGCTACTCTGCAGGTCGGCGCGGGTGGCTTGGGTCTTCAACGCCTCTACGCTGTGGACCTGTGGGCTCGCTTGACCGACCGCATCAGCCCCGTCTGGTACTTCAACTTTGAGCGCATGGCGTGTCCACCCCCGCGTGGTCAGCCACGCGTGTCCACGGGGGAGACCCCCAGCGTCCTTGTTCACAACAACACCGTCTACGTCAGTCTCGGCAGACCGGAAGTGAGCTGTTCCGGTCGTCATGGTGATGTGCTGTCCACCGAGGAAGATGGTTAGTAACTGTGGTCTCTTTCTTCTCCTCCCCCCGCTCGATTCGTCTGTTGGCTGGGAATTATTTTCTGTTGGGCAACGAACAAAGAATAAAACAACTTAGCTGTTCTTCAAAAGTCTTCAGAGCTCAGGAGATGTGTGAAAGTCAGTCGAGGTTTCCGCCCCGGCAGGAACCTGTATAGTAGAAGTAAATACGGTGCTTAACGTCCACAGAAACCATAAGGCTTATTAGGGACGGGGAGAAAGGGGAAAGGGGTATGGAGGAGGGAGAGAGGGAGATTATATACCTATCGCTACACTGTCACCACCAGAATGACTTCTGCATTAAGGTGGGCAGCGATGAGAGCGATGTTATATTGCATCTTTAATATTGCATTGACATTTAGAACAATCAACTTAACAGTGCGTTAATAAAACATTTACGACGAACAATTTTCTCTCAGTGATTCGCAGTGTGTGAAAGCTATGCTTTACTATTGAAATATGTCTGTCATTCAGTGTCTATTCGGTGATCATGATCTGTCTATTGTATTACATCTGCATTTCCTTACTCTACCTGGTCTTAGTGGTGATGTTACCAGCTACAAATGTGAATGAAATTCTACAGCCAAAAGATTAAATCTCTTCGAAGGGTTGGAGATGTCCGTAAGTTAAAGAACTAAAAATGGCAGTGAGCAAACAAGGCCAGGCAGCAAAACCGAGCCGTGTATAAGTTCTGTGGTAAAAGATAGCTCTTGTTTGAGAGCCGGTTTGGCCTAGCAGTAAGGCGGTAGGCTGGTAAGCGGAAGGACCTCGGTTCGATACCGCTTCGGCTCTCCTTTCTCTTCAAAAGTTGTGGTTTGTGGACACGGTCTTGTGACTTTGCCCCTCACAATTAATGAAACATTAAAATGGCTCTCATCGCTGACCATCTTAATGCAGGTCATTCTGGTGGTGACAGTGTAGCGATAGGTATATAATCTCCCTCTTCCCCCACCTCCATACCCCCTTCACCCCATTCTTCCCGTCCCTAATAAGCCTTATGGTTTCTGTGGACGTTAAGCACCATGTTTACTTACTTACTTACTAGCTCTTGTTTGACATTGCAGGCATGCTGTGGGCCATACGCGACAACGGGACAGAGGCAGAAGTGCTCTTTAAGGTCGCAGCCCCCGTGTCCAGTCTGTCCTTGTATGACGTCAGCGTGGGCCAGCAGTCGCACGTGCCGTCTTGGAACACGGGCAGGGCGGGATTTCCTCACCGCGGTCCGGCGCACGCCATTCCCTTGAAGTACCCTACCGGCACTTGGGAGAAAAGCATCCCCGCCTCCTCTTCCTCCTCCTCCTCTTCTTCCTCCTCCTCTGCAGCAAGTGGCCCAGTGCTGTGGGCTGCCACCAGCCAGCAAATCACGGGCTATAACTCTCGCAACGGTTCCGTCGAGCACGTCATCGACGTCAGCAAGCTTCTGAACGTCTCGTGCCGACTCACGTCCAAGGTGATGGTGGCCAAAAGCAAGGATGGCAAGTCGGAGCGACTGGTGTTCGCCGTGTCCGAGTCCGCGTCAAAGAATAACGCCCGGGGAAGACATGCCGGAAACGCAACCAAGCCCTACGTTGTTGCAGTCTCTCTGGATTCCGATTCGGGGCAGCCGAAGATCCTGTGGAGAGTAGCAGCCAAGCCTGGGACCGAGGTGGTGGGGCAGATTGCTAATATCTTATTCGTGCCGCCCACGAAGAGGGCGGACAGCCGTCGGAACAACCCCGCCAAGGGAAACGGCGTTGGAGACTCGACAGACGTGCATGACAGAGAGGACGACCATGGTAATGATGACGTGGAAGTCCTTCTCGTAGCGACAGCTGTCTCCGAAACGGACCAGTTTGCATTTGCCATCGGTCATCACACATGAGTGAAAAGGACTGCGTAAGGATTGCGGCGTTCAGTCGTTAGTTTGTTAGCAGGTATGGCCTAGCGGTACGGCGTTAGGCTGGTTAAGTGGACGACGTCTATTCGGTTACCCGCCGGCTTCGGCTTCAACAAGTTCAGTGTTACTTTACATCCACAGAGACTATGAAGAATATTACGGACGGGAGCCCAGGACGGCAACCTCGACTTTCACGCAGCTTTTGAGCTCTACCGGCTTCGGCTGTGCTAGTTTTCTTCTTGTGTATGTGCCTCTCGCAATTTATGAAACATTAAAGTGGCTTTCATCGCTGCCCATGTAGAAATCATTTAGGTGGTGACAGTGATTGGTTAAGTATAGTCTCCCTCTTCCCCCACCTTCTAGGATCTCTGTCTCCCGGGGGACAGTACCTCTCCGGAGACAACTCCGCGTTAAGCCCGTTCTTAACTGGGCGAATGTTTGTTCGCCGAACATACTTCGGACAGTTCGACGAACTATGATTCGTTTCTTAATTGAACTTTTAGTTCGCCGAACATGGTTTGGACAGTCCAAACTTTACTTCGTTCTCAACTGGCTTGTAATGAGATGCAAGCTTCGGCCCGAACTTGAGGCAGACGCGCAGCAGACAGCATGATCGAAAATGTAGGCTAAAGTCAAGTCAATATACTTTCATCATCCCTCACTGGGTAATTCAACTAACTACTATCTCATTCTGGGTCTCCGAGACAAGGCTGCGCCTCCCACAAGTCAACAAATAAACAAATTCCCTCCGAAGCGAGTGGAGAACCTAGCGACACCGTCATCCATTTTTATTTTTTATTTTTCTTCATCCACAGGAGAGCTCTGCTCTCAGCGAATCAGAGGCAATGATCATCGAATAGGGCGAATGTTCCTAGAAAATGTTGAGCGAAGCTTTTTGGACCCCGAATATAGCTTCGACGAATACTTCCAACTAGGTTCGCGAAGAAAAGTTCGCCCAATTAAGAACCAACTAGCTTCGCCGAATACTCCCAACTAGGTTCGCGAAGAAACATTCGCCCAATTAAGAACGGGCTTAACAGCTTGACCACGACTAGTTTTTAGTGAATTTTTTTAATTGATTTTTTTAGCAGAAACTTTTAACTCGCAGTTTATAAATTACACTTGTGCTCGCAAAAAATGTGGCATCTGTGTGTGCCGTCAGTTGGCATTTGTTTATGGTTGTGCTTATTACAGCGGTTTGTTTTGAGTCAGGTTAATACTCTGCCGTCCGTCTGTCTGCCTCTCTGTCTGTATCTCTCATCCTTGGAAATAAAGTTTTCGATTTCGAGTTCTCTCTCTCTCTCTCTCTCTCTCCTCTCACACACACACACACACACACACACACACACACACGTTCATTAATGATTTCTCGGCGGTTTAATTCAGATGTTTTCAACCGCATTTTGGCGTCTACATTATGAAAGACGGTACCATTAGGAGTCAAGGGCAGTAACTCTGGTACATCCCAAAGGATTCTTTTATGGCTTCATAATCACTGGCTGCACGGGACCCAAAGAGAGCGCGCAGGCACTCTCGCTCTCAGTCGTTGTTTTGTCCCCCCCCCCCCCCCCCACGTCTTTGCTTGTCCAACGACCTCCCCCCCTCCCCCATGCTGTCGGCAGCTTCCTGTGGCCTCCCCCAGTGCCTGCTACCGGCCAGCCCCCTTCCCACCCGTTCTCCATCCCGAGGTCACAGGTGCAGCCAAAGCACACGCCATGCCTCGCTATTGTTCACCCATTCCCATCTCGGCAATACAAAGGCGGGAGGATGACGTAAACCGATGCTTGAAGCTACAGATCCGTCAGCCGCTTCGACCTGCACTGCAACGGGGACCGAGAAGGGGGGGGGGGAGGTGGGGCCGGACAGGGGTGAAGGGGCAAGGCCCCGCCAAGGCGCGCACGTGCACGTGTGTCACCGAGGTGTGAAGAGAGCTCGGAGAGTCCACGGCTGCGCTCAGGTCGACCCTTGGCGGCGACGATCAGACGCTTTCCGCTAGGCCGCACGTGTCTGATCTTCCCGACTCAGTCGGTCAGGCTTTACGAACAGCTGAGTTTCTTTCGACTGCTGCGTAGCGGCGGTGGCCAATGCGGAAAGGCCTTTGCCGCAAGCCCCAAGGTATCGACACGACTACGCTCTCCGTGGACGTATGCAAGTCCACGGCAAAATCTTCTCATAAAATTGTGTTGAGTACAGCAGTCACGGTTGTTGTTTTGTTGTTGTTTCTGTAAACAGAAAGACTATCCACAAGTTAGTAGTTGGATTTTACTGAGTGTCCAGTCAATCGCGTCATCTCGGCGGGACGAAGAGACACTGACCGTCGGTGGGGGTGTGTGTGTGTGTGTGTGTGTGTGAATGAGTGTGTGTGCGCGCGCCTTCTGAAGAGTGATCCGAAGAGGTAAAGACGGATGTATTTTGTACGTCAGTATTTAATGTGTCAAAGAACAATTTGCATTTTTTGCAGTGACTCAGTGAGTATGAACAATAAAGATTTATTTGATTTGACTCAAGACAGTGCACATTAAATCAGAACTCTAAAGTCACACGCCTACTCAAGCTCTATACTATCAGTCAGATCTACAAATCTACAAATGCCTCTGTCCACACACAGCTTCATTCAAGCGCACGGACAAATCCTACAACATGGCAGAAAGATTTCATTCTCTAATGGCGCGTGAAAAAAAAGCACAAAAATGAGTTGTTCGAGTCGTGTTTGCTTGACTGATTTTGCATAACTAGTGATCAAACTGACAGGCTGCTGTCAGTTATCTCAGTGAATGGTGGATACTACAGTGACTACTATACTGTGTGCAACTACTTTTACTTGTTAGCAATTTTCTCATGTCAGTATTTTAATAATCGGTATGCTCATGTCGTGCTCAACATTTCAGGTGAAACGTAGCCATTCAACCACAAATATAGCCTGGCCATTCAAACACATAAAACTAACCGAGCATTTGCTGGGCGGACAGCGAAGGGTGGAGGAGCAGGCTGCAACGTCATTGGTTTCACGAATGAGTGACTGGGTAAAGCCACGCCTTCAATGGTGAGCCCTGCGCATCGAAACAACGCCTTCTCTGATTGGTGTTCACTAGAAGCGGGAAGCTGTGGGGATTGCAGACGAGTATTTTGATGGAACAGTGAAAACTAGATCATAACAGAAAAATAGGGGTAAGAATTTATTCCATTCCGTTTTGTTTTCATCTCTTTCCAGTTATTATGTTACCGAGTCATATTCAGTTTGCAGTCGCATTAAGGTGACTAGCTGAACGCATCAGTTTGGTCCCATAGCACAGTTAGTTTTTCTATGGGGACTAGTTTGATCAGCCATTGAGTGACCAATGAATGGCCACTCGACTTGCTCACTGTCGTGGGGTTTTGCTTGCCCTCGTCCTGTTTTAGAACGTCAAGCTTCGTGATTTCTCATAAGTGAAACCCATACTCAGAATATGTCAGTGCACATTACCGTTCACTGTGTATACTGAGGGCATTTCGAGCTGCCAAAATGATCAGTCCAGAGTTGCACTGACTCAGTACATGGCGGCCAGCAGTCGTGTCTCCTCGTTTTTTTGGGGAATTTATAAGGATTTCTGACATTAGGTAGGCTACACAAAACTTCACCCCGGCGAAACATTTTAGTTTTAAAAAGTTTTGCCTTTTTTTTTTTTTTTTACGTCTAAAGAAATTAAATTGTTTACCAAAGAAACCGAAGAATCGGCCGAACGTGCCGAAGTGCTTTGCCAGAGCCCTTTCTGTCCGCCTTTGAGACTGATCCGTGATCGATTTACCGTCATCTCAAATCGGGATTAAAATTATTTTTATTTTTATTTTTTATTTTTTTAAATCCCATCAGTTTGACAAATAAAACGGCTTTAACTGACTAATTTGAGTTGATCTGAAACGACAATACTACCGGCACAGCCACTTCAGTTTATTGCCGAATCGCTGCGGCTTTCCCCCAGATCCTTCTGTGTTCACTGACAGATTTAAGTTTCTGATTGCTCTGTTCATTGAACGATATGCGTAGGATTTGGGTAGTTTCCGTTCGGATTTACATTCATTAAAGTGCAAGTTGATCCACAGAACAAAGAAACGGCAACACAGACCAGTTATATTTACGTTCGAAACAGTATAGAAAGTGTTATATCCAACGATTTTTCTTTTCTTTTATCGAACCCGGCTGATCACGTGTTATCGGCAACCGAAGTGAACATTTTGCAGACATTACATAGTTCAGGGTGTCTGCTTTGAAGCCGATTTGACTGATAAGTGATACTTCTGGCGTTAGAGTTGGTGGGAGAAGTACATTAATCTTGTGAAGTTTGATCTGAATTGTTTCATTCAACTTTGACATTTGACATACTCCCCCACCTCTCTCTTTCCTATGATTTTTCCTGCACAAACTTGTTTCCAGTTTTGTATTTGGGATTTAGCCGTAAAATGACAGTTAAGTCTCTGGATTGACTTCATTTAGGCAGTGCTGTAGTACCCTGTCGTCCAGTTCCAGTAATGTCATTTAAGAAAGAAAAGAAAAAGAGTAAAGTCCCAAAACTGATGAGGTATATTCCAACTGCAGATGAATCGACAGTAATTAACATAATTAAATAAGTTAATAAATAATTTATAGCAAAGTGCTTTTTCTCACAAGAGCTTATACTTTTCCAGCACTAGATCTACAACACTTAAAATGCACTCTGGCTGAATCAACTTGGGCAGGCCCTTTCAAAGAAGGTTCCCTGTTTTCCTGAAGTCTTGATTATGGAGACAGCAGTACATAGTTTACAAGCTTCAACTGCTAAAGGCAGCTGAAGAAGATGGTACAATGCAAACTGAAGAAGATAGTGCAAGCTGAAGTCAGCTTAGATGTTGATTGGTGGAGAATGGCTTACCAGTGCTGAAGGTTTGGGGATGTGTATTCATGCATTTATTTCTTTATGTTAAGTGTTTAGTATGGTCAGTGCAAAACTGAAGTAAAAACTGCCTTGTATTTATTTGCAGCAAAAAATATGTAGATTTTCTTCCTTTTGTGTGTGACTTTTCTGTTTAATTTTCTTCCTTGATTTTATTTTTATTTTTTACTAATTGTAGTTTGAATTGAAGATGGTCAGAAGAGAAGAAGAAAACCATGGCGGCCTTTCTTGTGATGTTGTTAGCAGCCTACTGTTGAACAAGTTTGTGGTGATCATTGGAGACAGCAGTAAGTTTAATCTGAGTAATAATTATGTTACCTTTTCAAACACTGACTTAGTACCTGGAGTGGCATGACTTGCTATACTCTTAACTCTGTGCCAAAGGTGGAAACAACTTTTAAATGACCAGTGTAAGACATGAGAATAACTCCCCATACCAGATAATAAATTATTAAATATAAATCATGTATTACAATGTTACTGTTAGCCAATTTCCAACTGCAGATTTGATTTTTATTATATATATTTTTTTAACAGACTTCAACGTCAAGTTCAATTCTTCACTTGGTCTCATAATTTTAAATTAAGTACTGTTCACATAAATTTTTGATTTGCATGCAAGTCAAGGTCTCTGCGTTCATAAGTATTATTCTAATGGTGTTTGCAGATATTGATCATGAATGTTAGTAAAATAACTAGATTTAATATATAATATATATATAAAAATACTGTTCATTTCAATTAGAGTGCAAGTCAAGGTCTCTGCATGCGTAAGTGTTATGCTGATGGTGTTTGCACATACTGATCATGAACGTTAGTAAAAAAAAACTAAACACACTTAAAGAATAAAATAAAACACTTTGCCCTTTAGACATCCTTGAGATATTACTATAATTTGGGCTCAGTCACAATGCAGGTACATTGTACATCACAGCATTTTATACTGGAAGATGTTTTCGGGGGTGGGGTGCATGGTATAATGATTCTACAAGTAACAAGTTAGTTGGTACAAATAACACAATGGTAACCTAGTAAAGTAGTATTGTCTTTCTATTTCAGTCCAAAGAGGCATCTATAAAGACTTGATTTCTCTGCTCCAAAGAGATTATGTGCTCAAGGAAAAAGACCTGAAAGCCAAGGTTTGAACTCCCATATCTCTTCTCACATTCTGTGACAATTCACAGGCACACATGGGACTTGGGAGGTTGGGGGCTCAGAAAAGAACCTTGTCCCACTTGACACTTCCAGCAAAATCATTACCCCAGCTTTAGCTGACTTCAGTGCAATGCTGGGTGTGATAGGTAATATGTTTGACTGACATAATGCAGCAGGATACATAAATCGTAAATCATAGATTTTTAATGCCCTGTCAGCTGTGACGGTTAATAATAGTTAATACCTAGGTGAAATGCAGCAGGCCTGAGTATCAAAGTAGCTCATTTGTATTGTAGCATTAAAAATGGAAAGTGACGTGACTGGTACTATTAGTATTACTACTGTACATGTATTAGTATTACTACTGTATATGTACTAGTTCATGGTTTTGAAGGACTCAGAACAAGTATTATTTTATAACATACAACTTTACTCACAAGCCAGTGCACATATCCACAGCCTGCAGTGTGGATGACTACTTTGAATGCAGTAAGTAAACCAAGACCAAAAGTCCAGTGAGTACCATTGAGGTGGAGCTGTAATAAAGTATTTAACTAATATATAATTTTATTAATATTAGCGATTTATGACTTTGTACCAGGAAGTTGATAATTTTAATTTTTTTAATTTTTGGTGGGAACATGCAGTATTTTGTACAGAAACACTTAAGAATTTCACAAAGATCAGAGGGGTGGGGGTGGGTTGATAAATTTGACTTGCATTTAATAACATAACATTCAGTTATAATTAAAAACATTTAGATGGGGAAAATGTCGAACTACATTTAGTTCAAAAAGACAAATATTTCATAATTGCTGATTTTTTAAAACAAAAATTAGTGGCTGTTATTTGTGTTAACACATATTTAAAACTTGTACAGTAGTATACCTGTATGGAGAGATGTTCATACAAAAATCTTATGATCTTTCTTGTTGTTGACACGTGTCTATTAACTATAATCCAAAACCTGTCTCGTAGGGAGAGTTGTCCTTCCTGGGAGACACCCTGATAGAAGGTGGCGTGAAGGCCCAGTTGAACAATGGCACTAACTACACAGAAGTACGTCAGTACGTGACCTCTACCCACCTGGTGAGGTTCTACTTTGTGACGCGCTGTTACAACCAGTACATGGAGTCCATCCTGCAGGACCTTGTGGAAGGGCCAAACCCAGATCTCGTCATCATGAACTCCTGTCTCTGGGATATGACAAGGTATCTGGCTTCCAATCAAAAAGAGGATTGTTTTCAGACTTGCATCACTGGGCTTAAAATCAGTCTTAGTATCTTGTTTGCTTCTTTACCTCTACACACCTTCCAGGCAACTTTGTTCTGATGCTGACAGGCATCTTTTTTAGAAACTTGTACACGTTTTCTGCACTAAATCCTTTCGATTTATGGAGAGTTTTTTTTATTTTTATAAAAGCAACACAACACCCCATTGTGCTCTAAAAAAATAATCTGGAAACCTTTCTCATTCAGATGTGACTGAAGAATGTTGGGCATCACAAATAACACATGCTGCATGGTGAAATGTGATTCGGTTCATTGTGTCCCTCTCTTTATGGGATGCTTACTCGGTCTGACTGTGACTTAGCTGACATAGCCACCAATATATATATAGACCGGTAGGAGGTGTCCTGCTTATATTGAATCAGAACCAGTAGGAGGTGTCCTGCTTATATTGAATCAGAACAGGCACACCACCAAAGTGACTCCACAGCAGTGCAATGTTTCCTTCAAATGGCAGCCCACAAGCGATTTGACATATCCTCTTGGGGACATTAGGGGAAGGGCTATGATAAGGAATGAGTCTTCGAAAGAGGCCAAAGACCGGTAGGCATGCTAGACGAGCAGTGCCTCTGAGATGGGCACAGATTGTGGAACAGAAGAAAAGATGAGACAAAATTACTCAGAGAAAAAAGTACTTGCATTAGTAATATTTTAGTGTTTTTTACAAGCACTTAATTGGATTACATTTATTTAATATTTATGCAACCTGCCTGCATTTTATTTTTTATTTTTTTACCAGATGGCAGATATGGTAAAACTGCAATTACAGAGTACAAGCAAAACATGGCCCAGCTCTTCAGCCCTTATCATCATTAATGCGACCTGCTTGCTTTACAGGTTTTTCCTATTTTTTTCTCTCACCAGGTATGGTAAAACTGCAATTACAGAGTACAAGCAAAACATGGCCCTGCTCTTCAGCCGCCTAACTGAAGTACTGCCTCCCTACTGCCTGATGGTATGGAACACCACCTTGCCCATCTCAAAAAATGCCCGCGGAGGCTTTCTGGTGCAGGAGATAGAGTACAAGAACTACATGCTGCGAATGGATGTGTTGGAAGCCAACTACTATGCCCGGCAAGTTGTTGTCAGCCATGGCTTTGATGTCCTTGACCTCCACTTTTGGTTCAGGCAGAGGCTGGACTGGCGTGCACAAGATGGCATCCACTGGTGAGTGTCGATGGTATGCATCCATTGGTGAGTATGGATGGTACTTTTTTTTCACTGGATGGTACTTTTTTCTTCTTCAGGGAAGTGATTTTTGGTCACAAACATCCTTCATATAAAATTTACACATAAACCATGCTACAGAGTGCTTAGGACTATTCCAGTTCCACAACAACTTGATTATTGTTGAGATTCAGTTCTAATTTTGTAATTGTCTTTTCTTAAATTGGGGGGGGCGGGGGAAACTGAGCATTCTGTGTGACTTGCTAGAGATCATACTCTGTACCCTGGGTACTGAAGCAAGTGGAAGCTCCTGCTAAACAAGATCACTTCTGGTGATGTTCAGCAAGCAAAATAGTGAATGCAAAAACTTTCACTGCCATTGGCAACAAAACTGAGTTTGATTACAGTCTGTAAAGGGTGAGTCGTCGGTACACAATCGATTGTTTTCCCCACATCAGCACTAAAGAATGTGCATGTCGTTACTTAGAAACTAGATCTAGATCAAACATCAGTGGTGCCTACACATGCTGAAAAACATTCATTAAACGTAACTTTTTCAACGGAAAAGACTACTGGTTGACTGAGGGTTGGTACCAGAATATTTCTTTGTTGCCGGTACCACATACTGATAGTCTCAACAGTCTCGCGGAGGCTCTGCAGTTGTCATTTTTTATCAGTTTTTTTATTGTTATTGCATGTCTACTGACCAAGTGTGTTCACTTTCATAAGGTGTGCTGGGGCTCATCGCCACATCAGCGGGCTTCTGCTGACCCATGTGGCCAATGCCTGGAGCATTCCTTTCCCATCGATCAGATTCCCTCTCTGCAGAGAGATGCCCAGCCTTCGGTTGCCAGCGCCCTCACTTCCTGTGTCACTCCTTGAAGTGGCCAAACGCTTCGAAGATGGTTATGGCCGGGGTGCCACTAGGAACACCGCCCCATACCGCCGCCCTGCACCCTACCCTCTCAGGTCGTTGCCACTGAATGAGCCAGCTTCCTGGAATAATGGCGGTGTCCAGGGTGGCGAATACTACTGTAATGGCTATGATGCAGAAAACTTTGTAAATAAGTTCAGTTTGCCGCAGCTGAATTTTGAAGCATTTCCCATTGCCCAAGCCTCGGTGTCGGCCAACTTCTTCAACGAATGGACAGACTACAACAACGACAGTTTTAGTGGAGTTCAGCGTCACACACACCATCACAGAAGCTGGAGTCGTAATACTCGCAACTGAAAGTGCTCTCCTTCTCAAATGTTGGTCCTGTGCAGTGATAACTTCCTGCTGTGTGGATGGCTTGGCATAAGAAAAGTGTTCAGCCATGCTATAAATTTGTATCATGATCATGTTATTATCATTGCAAACTGTTCTGCAGCTGTACATCATGTCCGTGAATACAAAATTCATGTTGAATTTGAAAGGATTTTTTGTTGTTGATTTTTTCTTCTTCTACTCTTGTAATACAATGTTCTTTCAGGGCTCAGCCCCCTTAGGCATTATTTTTCATTTCTGTTTTTTTGCAATTCTAACTTCCATCTTGCTGGCCTCAGATTTTAAGCTTTTGGTTTCTCACTGCTGGGCCAAACACTGCTCATCACATCCATGGTCCGCTCTGCATGACACCCCTGCTGTCAATGGTCTATGGGAGGAGACCTCAGATTGTAGGAAGGCTACCATCCAGAGCAGATCCTGCCAAGTCGCTGTAGTGCCTGCTCCAAGTTGGCACGGGAAACCATCTTCTAGTTCTGTCCTGTACTGTTGGAAATGTGAGCTAACTGAGCAAGTCAGTTGGAGAATCCCTCCTGAGAGCACTCTGCCACCATATCACAGACTCCCCCTCCCCACCCCCTATCAGTTCTTTCCATGGCCTCAGATGGTGAATGCTTTTAACCATTACTGCCCCTGGCAGGGAAGAAGGCAGGAACTTGGAGTTCAAGGTCACTGTAATAGCAGAGTGTGAAGGACCACATAAGCCAGGATGATTTTTTTGCTATGCAGTGATTGTTTATGAGGATGACAGTTGATGATCATGATGCTATGGAGGTCTGTTTTTGTTTTTGTCAACTTGACAGGGCTGCAGACCATGATGCAGAGTCCCAGAGTTAACCAGTCCCGGATTTAGTGCATTAAAGTTAAACCTGATCTCTTGTGTTTAAAACAGTTTGAATTTTGATACTGCAACCACTTTGTCCTTTTGTGGGGAGCGAAGAGGGGTGGGGGTAATGTTCTCTTGTCTGCACTATGACTGAACATTTACAAGTTGTTGTTTTTTCAAGTGTTTGTGTTCATTTTAATTGAAATTGGTTCTTTCAGGAATGGATACTAGTCTAATAAATATTTGGGGCCTGAGGAAGTGGTCTCCAGCCACCTACATACAAATGTTGTAAACCGCAAAATATTGTGTCATATTTTTGAGTTTTATAACATTTCTGTTTTTGCTACCTCAGGCCAGGATTTTCTTTTAATTTTTGTGTTCAGTTTGTTGGGAAATACTTCATGGAAAGGGCTGATGCTTAGTGAACATCCCAGCACTGCCTTTTTGCATGGCCCTGGGTCTGATGGAAGACTCACTGTATGAGAGCTGCCTATTGAGGCTGGTGGCTCTTGGCATAATTTTAGGACCTAGCCTCTTCTACTTTTATCTCAGTGCCATTCCTGTACAAAATACACAAGAATAATGCTTTCAATTTTTTTTTAAATTCTGTGTGTAATGAAGCATACCCATTTGATTTACAGTTTTGCGAGAAAGTGAACATTATATTTGTCAGTTGACTGATGTTCAAAGCTGGACTTGTACCTGTACATAATATTCGTGTACAATACATGCAGACTCAATGTCATTCCTGAAAAAGTATTGTCTCCCGTGATACTTCCAACATGTTGAAGTTCATGTTTCCTGTTGTAGAGCTTGTGTGTAGATATATTTGGATATTTGACTTGAGAAAGGGTTTCCATTGCTAAGGACAGAATTTGATATTCCCGAGGTGATCCTGTGTGGTTGACAGGACATTAATATCCAATTACTAATGAGCCCACCCCACTAAACATGGGAATGTCAGGTCTGTGATGGGATGACACTTCATCAGATTTGACACTGGATTGTTCCAACAAGATTTGGAGAGTAAAAGAGTTTTGTGAACTGGTGCAAGGTGATGCAGGTAAAGCATGTAGGTTTGGTGGGTTGGTTGCCTTTTCTCTTGTGCAGCACGTCTGAATCAGTGAATGACACGTGGAATTTTGGTTCCATTTAGTCGACCCCTGTCAATCGAAGATGATGTAGGCATACGTCTGAACTCTGATCAAGGCTATACCTGAATATAGGCTGTCTGCAGTTGTTTAAAGAACAATTGTTTTGGAGTAAAAATAAGCAACAGCAAAAAGAAAAGATTTTTTTTTTATTGTTGTTGTTGTTCTTTAAAAAATTGGAACAATTTTGCATTATGCTGATTTATTTTTTATGTGCAGTTGTTGCCTCTCAAGGTTACTGAAATCAATGTGTTGGCCAGCCAAACCCACAAATTTACTGCACCAGACTTGCCCCAGTGAGCTTTTTCTGATCTTCATTTTTTTTTATAGATATATATATTTATTTATTTTTTGTCACCATCTGTGCTGTTATTTTTCTCTTCAACACCTGTCCAGAGAAGAAACAAACGAATGTATTTTTCCTAAATTTTAGATTTCACATTAATGTCCACTTTGAAGGTGTCAGTGATGTCTCTGTTGATGAACATGCCAGTTTACTTATCTCAAGCTAAAGCCACGGGGTATCACTATCGGTGTCAGTCAATTTGATGCCAACTTGCACTGTTTCTTGCTGAACTTTTAGTCTTGAAATGAGAGATGTCTCAAAAAGTGCATAGTTTTATAATAACAAAAAACAAGAACCCAAAATCCCTGGTTCTCACAGTCCCAAAATAGCATAGAGCTGCTTCAGTGTGGAGCATTCTTGTCAAAATCTGTTTATTTTCATTATATTAAAAAAAAAAAAAATGAAAATTTAATTTGGACAATGTCTGAAATGTGAGTGGACACTGTCACTAAAATCAGGGCATTGACAAGCAACAAGTCTGGTTTGAGTTTCAAGCACATGATTTCAATTCCTGAACCAATATTGCTAAAAACAAAAAGAAAGAAGAAAAAAATAGTTGACCTCGATACTGGAAGTGAAAATCTACACATTTTGCTGCCGTCCATATTCTACAGCAGCCATGGGGCTTTGATCGACATTGATACACGTTTAAATCTCGCCCTATTGAATCTAGTTTTTACTTTAATGTGTATTAACCCACTCTCCAGCCTCCCATCATGGCTCGTGCTCTTTTGTAAGGTGTTCAGATCTAAGAATTTGCTCTTTAGACAGGATCATTATTATTATTATTATTGACGCTGATCTCTGCCCAGCTAAAATGTAATTTTTCTAAATGATATGTTTGTGAGTCGTTATAAACATACATTCACTTGTGGCAACTTTTTTTCAAGTGCCTGTGATGGTCCACCATGTACTTTCATACAGTCTTTATGCCCTTGAAATCCTTGTGCAGTTGCCTGAGTAGTGCGGAAAACCGCTTACCACCATGTAATAAGTTCTGGGTCTTTTTGAGGCCCATTTTGCAGGTTTTTGAGCAGCTGGTCCTTTACAATGCCATCTTAAAAAGGGATGCCGATGCATTCCTTTTACAAAGGCCAAGTGCACTTGCACCAGGTTCCACTGTGAAAAAGAGTAATCTTTAAATGTAGTTGCCACTATTATGTCCTTTATTGATTACTGTTGTGTCTTAGAACTACCAGGAAGTGCTGGCACACTGTTCCAGGCACATATGCACCCAACCCCTTTTCCTTGTCAAATAATTTATTTGTACTGCTGGTGCAGTTTGTATGTATATATACGTTTTATGTGAATAACTTCCTAGTCAGCTGAAATGTGAGTGGAGAGTGTCTGAGATTGAGATGCACATGTTCTTGTATTTGTGTCTGGAGTCACCATGAAACTATACAAAGATCCCATTTACTCTCAACAACAACAACAAAAGGAGTAAATATAACTAGTTTGTTTTTAATTTCAACAAATGCCCTAAAAATGTTTGGGTTCTCAAAAATATGATAGAACAGTGTTTTGTTTTCAATGTTAACATGAAAACCCATGCATTCACAGTTATATTTTCTCATGAACAGCATTTTATTTTTAATATAATTTAAAAAGTCCATGCATTACGAGTTATATTTTGTCAATCTTGACCAGGCCTGCAACCTTTAATCTTGAAGCTTTCACTTGTACTTGTGTTAAATTTTGCTTTCTGAATTATGACAACTCTTAAAGTAACAGTTGCAGTGCACATGCGCCTAAACATTGCAGCTACTTTCAAAGAGGCTTTACTTGCATTACTTTTACATTGTTTTTACTGAGGCATTTGCATTTCATTCCGTGTGAATCTCTGTGGAGTTTCAAATATAGATGTCATGTGCACTCCTTTACCTGTATTATAAATTCAATACATGTATATATATATATATATATATATATGCGTGTTGGTTGTGATTTGGATAATAATTGTTTGTACAAATGGATTTTTGTTTGCTGTTTTCGTTCCATTTACTTTGTTCCATAGATGATTTTGTCAATGAAACATAAAGAATCGAAATTCTTTTTGGATTTACTGTGTGTGTGTGTATGCCTGTGTGTGTGTGGTTGGTTTAACTGAAGTGCTGGTTATATCAGGACAAAATGGCATGAAATTTGAAAACATAAAAAAAAAATGGGTTTAAAAAAACATTCAGCTAAACTTTAGATTTCATTTAAGTGAAAATCAACACATGCTACAAGAAGTTTTAAAGGTGATTTATTTGTAGTAATAGAAAGTACCCACAAAATAAAGTCACTGTACCTCCCTTAAATGGTTGGAAAGAGCAACTGTTCATGCTGAGTAAGTAGCTTAGTGTGTCACGCCCAGTCAACCAGTAGTTATATCAGGGTGAGACACATTTTGTCATACAATAAATGTTAAAAATGTGTACATGCTAAAACTGGTACATAGACTTTAAAGATCATACTTAAAAAGTGGTTAGCACATGTTCATGTTTAGTTGAGTTTAGTTGTCCAACATTCTTCTGCAGCAAGCCTCTAGTTACAGTCTAGTCTTGGCATGTGAATAATATAAGACTTAAAAAATTGCAGAGGGTAAGCTGCTGAACCTGATGGTGGTGTACCTAGATGCCAATGCCAACAAGTACAGATGCACATGCATGTGCACACTTGCGGAGCTAGGGCAAGTACAGCATACACAGTTTTCAGGCTCAGTGCTTTTTACACACATTTCTTTTGCTGTTATTTTACTTTTTAGCCCAGATTTGCTCTTCATGGGGTGCTTCTTCAGAAAAAAATTGGAGATGAAACTGAAAGCATATTCATTATTGGGATCCATAATAATTTCACTCTCTTACAGAATCTGAGAAGCCCCTCAGTCTCATCTCTGTCTCACACACACACTACACAGTTACTGACTAGATTTGTGACTGCCAAATGACAATCATTGGATATAAACTGAGCCAGGAACTGAACACATGAGAATATCACTGTCTGTACATGCGCATTGTTGCCATTGGTACTCCAGGTACATGTACTAAAATTTTGGGCTGTCCTTGCAACATTCTGCTGTTTTGGATCGGGAACCCTCATCACTTGACTGTGGCTAGCTGGTCTTGAACTTCATCTGGATGCATCAAACTGGAGAAAAAAAGAGGCAAGTTTGTATTGGTAATATGTATAATTTTACACTCTCAGTCTGCATGATGACCCCCAAAATGTGAAAGGTGACCCTGCAGCAAAAAGCAGCTTATTTGTTCACCAAGATTATTTTTATCTCCCTGGATTACTTTGGAAGAAACAGGAGTTAGAACTTCCAGTGATAACAGATGTTTTATTGTTGGTGTCACAGCTGTAGGATTTCCCTTCACTGAATATAACTAAAGCCATGTGCTTTTCTGATACAAGGTTGCATCTAAATAGCATGGGGAACACAACTGCACATGCACCCACTTATTCACCCACCCAACCACCTCAAGTAGTATTGTACTACTTCATCTGTAATAATGATGAACCAATAACAGATATAATTACCTCCTTTCAATGGCAGTTTCTCTGAAAAAGAAAGAAAGAAAAGGTTCAGAATAGTAATGGCATCAGTTTCAGGTTTTTTATTTTGGTGGGTGGGGGGGTCTCTCAAACACACACAAATTGATGCATGATGATATAATTGCAATTTAAATGGAGACCAATATTTGCAGTCAGTTTCATTACAGTTTAGCACACACACTGACACAAAGTTCCCCAGTTAGTTTCCTTCATATCCAGCTGTGTCGACGTTTGTTTGAGATTCTCATGGGCATGGGAAGATGAAAATTCAAAATTCAGGAAACAGAGCTGCTCTATCACTTACCTTTATTATCACAAAGTCACACACACACACACCAACACCACCACACACATACACACCACACACACAAAGTAGTGGTAATCCTCCAGTGTTCAAAGATGGTGTTTCATGTACTGACTCAAATGTGGATGTGAACTGAATGTGACAGGTGCATAACTCTGGATGAATGAACTGATGGAGTTGCATCGTGGGTGACCCAGCTACAGCTGGGCATGGAGAACAAGGACATCCCACTGTGCAAGATGGGGCAGGTTGCTGTTGTTGAGAATGATGCACACACATACACAGTATGTATACATACCGGAATTCATGCTGAGACCTCAGTATATCCCATCTTTTTAACTGCCTGAAAGAGATACACTTTGATTTTCAAAAACAATGTCACAAATCCCCTCCCACAGACACACTGTTGTTTTATGTAATGTTTGCTCTTGGAAAAAAGGCACAAATTTTAATGCCACATCCCTGTGTTCTAGAATTGTATAAGCCCATGTGTGAATAAGCATGTGGATAATGTTGCATAATTACATAATATAACCTGTTTATCATTATTATTCTTAATTTTTATATATAATTTTTTTTAGTAATCTTACAATTTACACTGATCAATCATTCAATGTTATCACAGGAAGTGGCATGGAGACTTTAACCACAAAGATTTGCTAAAAGCCAATGACAGCACTTGGCTTATGTATATTTTGTGGTGTGCAAAATAAGCCCTCCATCAATTAAATATGGCTATTAAGATGTACCACCATGGATGCAAGGTTGTTATTAAAAACAACAGACAATGAACTAGAGTTGACAGTGTTACAAAATAACATAAAGTAAACATGTAGTCTACACTGACTGATGGAAAATGACTGTTTTCTACTGATTACACAAAACAGTTCACTAGCTGAAGGTTAACTGGCTGAAGGAACATTCTAAAAATATGGATTACCTCCGAAGAGTTGTGGATGTGCTGTTCCTGGGATGCAAAGTTTTTGGCTGCTTGCGCAAGCAACTAGAACATGATCCCTCATTACACTTAGTTAAAGGCTTCCACATTTGTCTGCTCCTCTACCTCTTGTTCTTCTTTTTCTTCCTCCTGTATCGGAACAGCATAGTTGGGGCTCCAGACGGTACCTTTCATAGCTCTAGGACCTGTCCACAAAATCCTGCCATATAAGTCAGAGGTGGTACCCAGTCTCTGGTTCCATAATACATTATATTTATTATAATAATATATATATATATATATATATATATTTATTTTATTTTTTAATATATATTTTTTATTCAAGTGAAGCCATAAAAATGTCGTTCCCTCTGCCTGACTTCTAGCTCTACATACCCACCCCACAGCTTGGTGTTCGCACCGTCATAGCTGACATGATACGATGATCAGATTTACTTAGACTAAAAGCAAAAGCCTTTATCTGGTCCTTGCCATCCTAAGCTATTCTATCGTAACTCTCAACACTGAGGTCATTGGACATTGCATTGGTTGGCAAAACTCAGAGAAGAAATTTCTTGTTTTCCTAACGGAGTCCACACTTCCCTTAAAAGCCTGCAGGGATGGGGCACCGACAACATCATGTGTCAACGAGTTACATCTGCCCACGACTCTGGAGGCGAAAAAATGTTGATGACGCAGTTGTTTTTAGTTTTGTCGTGTCATATTTTTGCAGCACTAACACAGTAACAGTTGTATCGACACTAGCGGCAATGAAACCCTTGCGGCCTAGCATTTGAGTTTGAATTTTCTTCCACTGAAATGACAGTAACTATGGTCTGAAAGCTGACCTTGGTCACTGAACTGCATCGTAAGGAGAGTAGGTGGCACACAGTAAGATCACTAGGTTGCTCTCGAAAGCCAAGTTAATTTTGTGCCACAATCTTCGAAATGACGATGGCAGTCATTATTGTAAGAAACACAAATATGTATGCGTTTTCCATGATGTGCTAGGCTTTGCGTCTTTCCCACTGAAGAGCCACAGTCAAATTCTGCGCTGGCTCTACAAAAGTCCTTAGGATAAGACAATAAACAGAAGTTGCCCGTGTGGACAGTCCACCATGTGGAACGGCTTTCGTCTTTACTCTGATGGCCTTCGAGGCATTGTGCGCATGTCCTGACAACGTTAATTATTCCGGTAACTAGACCTTTCCTGAGTCTACCCAATTATAGTTAACAGTCACTATCAGTCGTGTGATAGGTCTATCCCTTTCTTGAACTCATCAGCTCATTTCAGTAATAAATTGTCCATAGTCACGTACTGAGCAACTATCCTCCAAATTCACCTTTTCAACGAATCTTATCCAAAATTCAAAAAACACAACACACACTATAACTAGAAACATTGGTAATGACTAGATCTAAACACATCATGAAAGATTCAAAAGAACGCTTATTTATTATATGACATAGACACAATCTGCAAATTTTCGGGGTATTCCCCTTCGTCAAGCCGGACAAAACCACACTTAAACAACAGTTAAATGACTAGACTTAGTCTACTTCGAAAACACCAATTAATTGGACGACTCCACTCCTGTCAGTCAAAGGCAGACACACCCTTAGATTTAAGCCAATCGCGTGCCGCGGCATAATGAGGCGCCCACGTGCTTTGCCAAGGTCTGGCGGCGTGGTCTGGCAAGCTTTCGTGCCAGACACTGCACGTGGTCAGTTGGCGGTGTTTGACATGGCAGAAACTAGAAATCAGGAAAACGGCATTGTTGTTATGGCCAGTGTAGATCAGACGAACGACACCCTGACAATGTGCAGGTGTCACATCCGAGTTCTTGCCGTTTCCGAAGCCAAAAACAAGGCTGGAAGATTGTACTGGAAGATTGTAAAACGGCTTGGATCAGTCAAGGTCGACCCCATATCAACTGAACCCGAGCGTGATAACAAAGAACTACAACGCCGTGTGTTCCAAGATATGTCAGCCTTAGTACAAAACGTATGATCCAGTTAATGTATGCATCAGAGTTCAGGTGCTGTGTGAAAGTCGAGGTGGCCGCCGTCCTGGGCTTTCCGTCCGAATGAGCCTTATGGTTTCCGTGGACGTAAAGCAATACTGAACCATGCTCACGCACTGGTCTCTCAGCAGCTTGTCCCGAGAACACCGCCGGAACTTAGGAAGAATGTTTGCATGCGTTCGGTTTTCTCTTTTGTAAGCTGTCAAAGTCCATGATTGTGTGCATGTGGTGGAAGTATAATTATTAGTGTAGGTCTAGGTGGCTAAACACAACTAAAATAAGTGCCCTCTAACGGGTGAAATATTGTATTATCCGTTTAATAATAGTCAAGTGTGTGTGCGCGCACGCGCGCTCGCATGGCAACGCCTGCCTGGCATTCTTAGTTTCCAGCCCAGTGCAATCTGATACCCCAGTGACGAAATGTGTAACCGTAACCAGTTTTAAAAAAACTTAAAATTCAGAGGTTTCCAGCGGTATATCAATTATAATTGATGGCATACCGTTACTCACAGTTAGATGCTCGTTACACTGAATATATTGTATTGAGGAACTAAACAGTAATGAGAGTTTTGGATGAAAATGAAGTGCTTTCTGTCAATAATTCTCTACATGGCTCTGGTAAAACCAAAACGTGTAGGCATGCTCATGCAGACTGCCAAAGATACAATAATTGCTGGGATAAATAGGCAGGTACACTGACATACACCGATCGACTGGCATATTGTGAAACAGAGACAGAGCATTTACACTTGTTACAGACACACAACCACACTGAAACAGACAGACACAGGCACGCACACACACATTGTTCTGTGATGCATGCTGGTTAAATCAGTGAAATATTCTACCCGGCTGTTCGGACGCTTGTTATATAGTAAGATCCAACTTGACAGTGACATTCCACAGCAGAAAGTATCCAGTGAATATAAACAGTATGTTTAATAAATGACCGAGCGGTGGCCAAACATTATTTTGACTGTATCAGTTAGCAAATGCATGGTGCTTTCAATGTCAGAGATTTCTCTTGCAGGTCTAGAGTAACTTGTAGAAAGTGATCTGTCATACTTAGCCTAAGTTTCTGTTCAGCATTAATTAAATGTTATTAGTTCTACTAAATTAACACATGAAGAAATCCGCACATAACAGAAGCACCTCAAAAATTAACCCCAATCCCTGCGGCTATAACTGCACTGTCACAGATATAGAAGTAACACTGCCGTCTAGCATCCCCTCTCAGTTGTGTTGCTGCTTCTCTCCACCACGAGGCCCGAGTTCACTCTTATTCCAACTGTTCGGTGTGTGTGTGTGTGTGTGTGTGGGGGGGTAATCTGGAAACTTGGTGTGTTGTGGAGTAGTCTACTGGCACCCATCTAAACCAGAAAAATATAAGTGGTCTGCTGAGCAGCTTTTTTCTTCTCTTGTTCTCTCCTGGCATTACTCTAGTAGTCTTGCAAGTATGTGGGCGTCTTTACAACTCTGCCATTGCCTGTGGTACTGGTGTTCTGCTGTGTCAGTGTGTAATGGTATAGTCCTATTTCATACTCAGCCTCTGCTCCCTTACTGCCCTACAGTCTGCGGATGCTCCCACCCCAACACATAGTGACAATGTCCTCAGGCTATTCTCCCCCCCCCCCTCTTTACTCACATGTGGTCTGGTCACTTGCTCCTTTGTGCCTGCTTCCATACACATCATTTGTTCCTTTGTGCCTGCTATTATATGCCTATGTCTTGTTAGCAATAAAGATAGCTTTGTGGATTCAGCCATGTATTTAGTGTGACAGTATTGGGTAAAAGAGAACCTGAACATTATTTGTGATCCACACAAATACCATGGTAATACACAGTGCACTTGCCCTTCTAGCGGTCTCCATTTTGTCCTGTGTCTGTTGTGTTGGTACCCGTGTCTACACTTGTTTAGGTATCTTGTGACATTGCTGGTAGTTGTATTTTGCTTCCTCTCCACGATTACATGTTCTGTTTTGACTGCTAGTCTGTCTGCTTGTTTTTTGTTGCCTTGTTGTTTGTAATGCTTGTATGTTTCTGTTCGCAAACACTGGTTCCTGTATTCCCCCCCCCCCCCCCCCCCCCCCCCAGGTGTCTGCGGTTTCTTATAAACGTCTTGATAAGCTCTGGGTATTCACAAGTCTTTTAAATTCAAGTTGTAGTGGAGTGATGCTGCCATCATCACTCCTGGTGTGGCGTGAATGCATCATGGAAGCCTGCTGCAACATGACTGCTGATCTGGTACAGTAATAGCAAGTGCTGGGTCTTTTGGAGGCCCATTTTGCAGGTTTTTGAACAGCTGGTTCCTAACAATGCCATCTTGAAAAGGGATACAGATGCAATTCTATTATGGAGGTCAAGCACACATGCACCAGGTACCACCATGAGAAGAGTAATCTGTAAATATAATTGCCACGGTTATGTCCTTTACTGACTGCTGTTACGACTTAGAGCTGCGAAGAAGTGCTGGCACACTGTTCCAGGCACATGTGCACCCAACCCCTTTCATTGTCAAATAATTTATTTGTACTGCTGGTGCAGTTTGTATGTATACGTATGTTTTATATGATTAACTTCCTAGTCAGCTGAAATGAGGGTGTACAGTTTTTGAGACAGAGATGCACATGTTCTTGTACTTGTGTCTGTAGTCACCATGAAACTGTAAAAAGACCCCTAACACTCTTGTGCAAAAAGGAGAGAAAAAAGTTCGGAGCAAATACAATTAGTATTTTTAATTTTGACAAATGTCCTGAAAATATTTGGGTGCTCGGGAATATGGTAGAACTGCATTTTGTTTTTAATGTTAATAAAAAATAAAAAATAAATGCTTTTCAAGTTATATTTTGTCATGAACAGCATTTTGTTTTACAGAAAAGAAAAAAATCAAAAAAGATCCATGGTATATTTTGTTGATCTTGACCTTTAATTTGGAAGCCTTTAATCTGGAAGCTTTCACTCCTACTTGTGATATGCTTCACTTCTGAATTATTATAACTCTTAAAGTGACAACTGCAGCGCACCTGCATACATGATGTACCTAAACACTGAAGTTGCTTTCAAAGAGGCTTTACTTGAACTACTTTTACATTGTTTTTACCGAGGCATTTGCATTTCATTCCATGTGAATCTCTGTCGAGTTTCAAATATAGATGTTCACTCCTTTACCTGTATTATAAATATATATGTATTGTTTGTGATCAGGGTGAAAATTGTTTGTACAAATGGATTTTGTTTGCCATCTTCATTCCATTCACATTGTCCAATATATGATCTTGTCAATGAAAACATACAGATCAAAATTCTTTTTGGGCTTCTGTTCACTTCCACTGTGCGTGTGAATGAGTGCATATATTATGTGTGTGTGTGGTTGGTTTAATTCAAGTGCTGGTTATATGAGGACAAAACAGCATGAAATTTGAAAACTTCAAAAATAGATGGGTTTAAAAAATTAAAAAAATCTCAAATTTTAGATTTCATGTAAGTTTGAAAATCAACACATGATGCAAGTAAGAACTGTTTCAAAGGCGATTTATTTGTAGTAATAGAAAGCAACCCACAAAATAAAAAGTCATTGTGTTTCACTTAAATGGTTGGAAAGAGCAGGTATTCATGCTGAGTAAGTAACTTAGTGTTTCATGCCCAGTCTACCAGTATGGTTGTATCAGCCTATCAAGGCGAGATGCATTTTGTCATCATACAATAAATGTTAAAAATATGTACGTGTATGCTAGAACTGGTACATAGTCAGATTTTTTTTTATTGTACTTAAAAAGTAGTTGAAACATGTTCATGCTGAGCTTGTTCAGAGTTTAGTTGTCCAACATTCTTCTGCAGCAAGCCATCAGTTAGTCTAGTCTAAGCATGTGAATAATTTTAAACTTATGAATCACAGAGGTTAAGTTGCTAAACCTGTGGTGTACCTAGAGCCCAATGCGAACAAGTACAGATGCACATGCATGTGCATGCTTTGCGGAGCTATGGCAATGCAAGTACAGCACACACATTTTTCAGGCTCGGTGCTTTCTTATTACACACATTTTTTGCTGTTATTTTATCCCAAATTTGCTCTTCTTGAGAAACAAAAAAATGGAGATGAAAGCAGAAAGAGATCCATAATAATTTCACTCTCTTATAGAATCAGAGTAGCCCCTCACTCCCTTCTCATCTCTCTCACACACACACATGCACAACACAGCTACTGACTAGATTTGTGACTGTCAAATGATGATCATTGGATATAAACTGAGCCAGGAACTGAACACATGAGAATATCACAGTTTGTACATGCGTGCATTGTTACTATTAGTACTCCGGGTGTATGTACTAAACTTTCGGGCTGTCCCCGCAACATTCTTTCTGCTTGGATCAGGAACCCCCGTCACTTGATTGTGGCCAGCTGGTCTTGAACTTCGTCTAGATGCATCAAACTGGAAAAAAGAAGAGGCAAGCTTGCATTGGTAATGTGTATAATTACACTCTGCAAGATGACCCCCAAAATGTGAAAGGTAACCTTGCAGCAAAAAGCAGCTTATTTGTTCACCAAGATGATTTTTTGTGTGCTCTCCCTGGATTACTTTGAAACAAACAGGAGTTACTCACTCAGAACTTCCAGTGATAAAGGATGTTTTATTGTTGGTGTCACAGCTGTAGGATTTTACTTCACTGAATATAACTGAAGCCTTGTGTTGTTGTAATACAAGGTTGCATCTAAACAGCATGGGGAACATAACTGCACATGCACCCACTTATTCACCCACCCAACCACTTCAAGTAGTACTGTAATAATAATGAACCAATAATATTAATAAATATAATTACCTCCTTTCAATGGCAGCTTCTCTGCAAACAGAAAGAAAGGTTCAGAATAGCATTGGCATCAGCAGTGGGGGGTTTTGTTGGGGGGAGGGGGGAGTTGAGGGGGGGAGGGGGGGGGGTCTCTCAAACACACACAAATTGATGCATGATGATGTTGCAATTTAAATGGAGACAAATATTTGCAGTCAGTTTCTTCACAGTTCAGCACACACTGACACAAAGCTCCCCAGTTAGTTCCCTTCCACTATCTGGTTGTGTTGATGTTTGAGATTCTCATGGGCATGGGAAGACAACTGATGAAATTCAAAATTCAGTGAACAGAGCTGCTCTATCACTTACCTTTCTGATCGAAAAGTCACACACACACACACACAAACCATCAACACCACAAAAACAACACAAACACACACAAAGTAGTGGTAATCCTTCAGTGTTCAAAGATGGTGTTTCATGTACTGACTGAAATGTAGCTGTGAACTGAACATGACAGGTGCATAAATCTGGATGCATGAACTGATGGAGTTGTATCATGGGTGACCCAGCTACAGCTGGGCATGGAAAACAAGGGCATTCCACTGTGCATGATACGGCACATTGCTGTTGTTGAGAATGATGCAAACACATACACACAGTATGTATACTTACTGGAATTCAAGCTGAGACCTCAGTATATCCATCTTTTTAACTGCCTGAAAGAGATACACTTTGAGTTTGATTTTCAAAAATAGTCACAAATACCCCCCCCCCCCCCTCTCCCCACAGACATATTATTGTTTGTTATGGTCTGCATCACTGAAACTTCCATTAACATTTATTTGACTGTGCTCTCAGAAAAAAAGAAAAAAAGGCACAACTCTTAATGCCACATCCATGTGTTCTAGAATTGTATAAGCCTGTGTGAATAAGCATGTGGATAATGTTGCATAATTACATAATATACCCTGTTTATCATTCCTAGTAATCTTACAATTTACACTGATCGATGTTATCACAGAAAGTTGCATGGAGACTGTTTAATCACAAAGATTTGCTAAAAGCCAATGGCAACAACCAGTGGCTTGTGTACCTAAAACCACCAAATGACCGACTCAAAACACACAGAGAGAACACACACACACACACACACACACACACACACACACACACACACAACATTAACAACCCTTGTTTAAAAACAACAACAAAAAACATGAAGTCTTTTCAAATTTCTTCTCTGGACAACCTGACCAGTTGGCCAGTGCATTTGTGCATCTGGGTGTAACTGTATGCTTATTTGGCTGAGTGGTAAAACTAAATGGCCCATAGGACTTGGCTGTTGTGCTGGTGGATCTATTAAAGTAGGTTTGTGGTTAAAACTGACTCTGGGTTTGCTCTCAGATGCATTCATGCAGTGCTCAGTAGAAAGACTCACAAAGTCACATTGCTGCCTGTCCTATTGAGTACTGTTAATTGGAAATTATACTGGTGGTGATGTGTAGCATGGTTTTGGTATATATATGACTCATAATTCCTCCTTGAGCAAGTAAGAGAGAGTGAGACTAAGAGAAATTTTCAAGTCAGTTCTCAGGTCAGTCAGTTCTTGTTGTGAGCTTTCTGAAATCTGTCCATCAGACTGAGTAAACATCTTTCTGGTTTGCAAAATAGAATAACTATAAGTTATACTAAAGCCCTACATCAATTAAATATGGCTATTAAGATGTACCACCAAGAAGGGTGCAAGTTTGTTATTACAAACAACAGCCAAGGACACTGGAGTTGACAGTTACAAAATAACATGAACTGATAAAGCAAACATGTAGTCTACACTGACTGATGGCAAATGACTGCTTTCTACAGATTACACAACAGCCATACTACAGTTAAACAGTTCATTATTTTAAGATTAACTGGCTGAAGAAACATTCTCAAATACCGATTACCTCCGAAGAGTTGTGGATGTGCTGTTCCTGGGATGCGAAGTTTTTGGCTGCTTGCGCAAGCAACTAGAATTGAAAAATAGATGGAACATAAATTTGAGAACAGGGAATAAAACAAGACAATGTGCTCCCTCATTACACTTAAAGGCTTCCACATTTGTCTTCTTCTCTACCTCTTGTTCTTCCTCCTATATTGGAACAGCATGGTTGGGGCTCCAGATGGTACCTTTCATAGCTCTAGGCCCTGTCCACAAAATCCTGTCATATCTAGATTATCTAAGTGAGAGGTGGAACCCAGTTTTTCTGGTTCCATAATATACATTATTTTATATTACAATAATTATACAAACATTCAAGTGAGACCACAAAAATGTAGTGGAGCCCCCATCCCTCTTTCCAACTTCTAGTTCTACATACCCATCCCACAGCTTGGTGCTCAAACCGTCATAGTTAACATGATATGATGGATGATATGGTGATCAGTTTTACTTCTAAGGCTAAAAACCTTTATCTGATCTTTGCCAGCCTAGTCTATCTTGACTTTCAACACTGAGGTCATTGCATGGTTGGCAAAACTCAGTGAAGAAATTGTTTTCCAAACGGTGTCCAGCCTCGCCGGGATGGGACATCGACAACCTCAGGTGTCAACGAGTTTCGTCTGTCCACGACTCTGGAGGCAAAAAAAATGTTGACGCAGTTGTTTTTAGTTTTGTCGTTTCCGTATTTTTTGCAGCACTAGCAGTTGTACCGACACTAGCGGCCGTGAAACCTTAGCCTAGCCTTTTAGAAATTGAATTTTCTTCCCCTGAAATGACAGTAACTATGGTCTAAAAGCTGACCTTGGTCACTGAATCATATCGTAAGGAGAGTAGGTGGCACACAGCAAGATCACTTGCTCTCGAAAGCCAAGTTATTCTCTTGTCAAAACCTTCAAAACGACGAGGGTGGTCATAATTGCAAGAAACATAAGCACGCATGAGTTTTCCATTATGTGCTAGGCTTTGCGTCTGCCCCAAGAGCCACAATCAAATTCTGCCGCGCAGACTTTACAAGTCCTTCGGCGAATGAGACAAAACAGAGGTTCCCGTGTGGATAGTCCACCATGTAACGGCTTTCGTCTTTACTTTTTGGCCTTTGAGCATAGTGCGCATGTCCTGACGTTAATTATTCCGGTAACTAGACTACTCTAATTAAATTCACCATTAAAAAAAAAAAAAAAAAAAAAAATCTGAAACAGAATGACTGCTAGCGTTCTAAAACAAGACCAAAACACAAAAAAAGGTTAAAAACGAACGTTTATTTATTTTAACACGAACACACAGTATGCTTAAATTGTTAAACTTATTTGTTAAAATAAAAAAACCTTCGCTTGAACCTTTTTGTGTTTGGATCTAAATTGACCATAGTATCAATCGCTTTCAAATTCACCTTCTCAATGAATCTTACCTAAAATTCCAAAAACACAACACACAATAACCAGAAACACAATGACTAGGCTTGGTCTTCTTCTTCTTTCTGCGAAGCGACCACAATCATCATGTTGATTATTTTGTCACCGTTTACGGTTTACGGAGGCCAGTCAGCAGCGCAAAAAAAGAAAAAAAGAAAAAAAAAAAAAGAAAATATAGTTTTGGATTACTGCAGTCTGGAGGCCCTTGACACAAATGTGTCGATGGTCTTGGCCTCAATGACTTCCTGGCGCAGGTCATTCCAGTCTCTGATGGTTCTCGGCAGGAATGAGTACTGTTGGTACTGGGTTCTGCAGTGTCAGTGGCTGCGAGAACTGCTGGTTGTGTCTTCGTCATTGACGTGGGGGTGTTGGTTGGAGCTTGTTCTTAATTCCATCAGTGGCAATGATGTTGCTGTGGATTCTGTACAGCATTGCCAACCGAGATGTCTTTCTTCGGTCTTGAAGGGACGGTCCAATTTAGGTCGTCAGTCATAGCGGAGGCGCTGAATGTTCTTCTATATCGTCGCATGACGAAACACGCTGCTCGACGCTGGATGGCCTCAATGTGGTCGGTATGTTGCTGGGTGTACGGGTCCCAGACAGTACACGCATACTCAAGAGCTGGGCGAACATATGACTTGTAGGCCATCTCCTTAATCTTCCTGGAGCTGATCTTCAGGTTTCTCTTGAGGAAGCCGAGGGTCTTGTTGGCTTTTGTGCACACGTTGTTGATACATGTACTCGCTCCAGTTCATGTCCCTGTTGATGGTAACACCCAAGTACTTGGCACTGCTGACAGTCTCCAGTATGTGACCACGTAGTTCGTACTGGTGTTCCAGGGGTTTCCTGCTGCAGGTCACAGGCAGTGAGGTGCACTTCTCTGGGTGGAAGGCCATATCCCATCTTTTCTCCCACTCAGCAAGCTGGTTGAGGTCTCATTGCAGTTGGGACTGGTCATCAGGGCAGGTCACCACTGTGTATAAGCTGTGTCATCTGCAAAGAGCCGAGTTTGTTCTGTCAAGGTGTCAGGAAGGTCATTGATGTAAATGAGGAACAAGCAGGGTCTACTTTAAAAACATCAATAAAAAAAAAAATCTTTTCTTTTCTTTCCTGGCATTATTCTGTTTGGTAGTCTTGCAAGTATGTGGGTGTCTTTACAACTCTGCCACTGCTTGTGGTACTGGTGTTCTACTGTGTCAGTGCACTTGCCCTTCTGGCTGTCTCCATTTTGTCCCGTGTCTCTGTTGTGTTGGTGCCCGTCTACACTTGTTTCTGTATCTTGTGGTATTGCTGGTGGTTGTATTTGCTTTCTCTCCTTGACTGCATGTTCTGTTCTGACTGCTGGTCAGTCTGCTTGTTTTCTGTTGCCTTGCCTGTTTGTAGTGCATTTGTACCTGTTTCTCTTGTTTGCAGACACTGTTTCCTGCATTTTCCTGAGATGTTTGTGGTTTCTCTGAAACTCTTTCCCATCTTCTGTTTGTGTTTGGTACAACCTGCCATCTACCTGATCTTGCATGCTTGTTATTTTCCAGTGGCCTGAGTGCAGTTGTTTGAACCTGACTGTATGCCCTGGTGAATGTGTGTCAAGAGGCATGGCTCCTCTGTTGTAGTACTGCTGCTGTTTTTGTTTCCTGCCTATCAGCTTGTTTTAACATCTGTGCATGTTTGCGGTGTCAACAACATTTTTGCCGATGGTAGCTGTGTTTGTGCTCTTCAATCTCTGGCTTGGTGAGCTGTTCATGTTTTTGGATGGTATGTTTCACAGTTATAAGAGAGCCAAGTATGGATTGCAATGCTCTTCCATGGTTTTTCTCATCAGATTTTTGGTTTTGCAGTTCTAAGAGAGCCAAGCATGGATCGGAATGCACTTCCATTGGTTTCCTCATCAGATTTTTGGCTGCTTTCCTGTATTTTCTGCTTTTCCATTGGATTGCAGACATGTTGGTGAACTCATAACATGTTTAAAACCCCAAGTGGTTGTGAAATCTTTAAAAAATCTACTTGACTGAAACGACGGTCCATGGTCCAAGACTTCTCATTCTGGAATGCCATGTCATGTAAAGTGAGCTTTGAGAATCACTTCCTCTGCAGCCTTGTCTTGAAGTCTGTCAACCTCAAAGAAATCAGAGTAGTAGTCAACTGTGACAAGGTAGCCTGTGCTGGCGTAGTCCATCAGATCCAGTGCTACATACTGCCACGGTAGGTCTGGTATTGTATGACTCACTGATGGTTCTTTGGTTTAGTTCTTTTGAAATGTCTGTCATGGTTTTCACTTTGATAGAATTAGAAACTTCTCCAAATCTGCGTGCAGACCTGGCAAACAGACGACTTTCTGTGTTCTTTGCAAACATCCATGCAGTCCTGTGTGACTCTTGTGAAGAGCTTGCATAAAACTCACTCTTGTCTTTCCTGTCACTGGAATGATGATTCTTTCTGCTTTGAAGATCAATCAGTTCTGAATGGACAACTCTTCTCTGAACGTAAAATACAGCTGCAGGCTTGCTGACCATACCTCTTTCCTGCATACTTCCAGCCAGCCTGACTGGATGATTTTTATCAGCATACAGAGAGATGGATCTTGCCTGGTTGCTGACTGTAGCTCAGCCAATCTTTACCTCAAAACAGAGACATGTGACACTATGTCAGTGATCTCAACTTCTCTTTCCACATCAGTCTGGAAGATTTCTTCTTTCTCCATCTTCATTCTTCCAGTGCTGTTCTTCTCTACTGCCCGGCTCAGTGTCTGTTCCCTTCTTGTAGACTACCTCATTGTCATATTTCTGCGTTCTCAACAACATGTGTTGAAGTCTTTTTGGTGCATTCAACAGACTCTTTATGAACTGGAATAAGTGGTTTGTGATCTGATTTCACTTGAACGTGTCTGCCAAAAAAGTATAGATTTTTCAAATCACTTGAGCCTGAAAACTGTTGCCAACATTTCTTTTATCTTTTTTATCTTCCATTAATCATCCGCCATCATCCTGTTGATGATCCTGATGATGGACTTGGGGTTCTGCGTGGCTTTCATGCCATCTGGTGTCCTGGGAGTGGGGGGAGGGGAACAGTATGGAAGTCTGAAGGTGGGTGGGGGGATGAGGGACGGGGAGGGGGTGGGGTAGCTGCGTGGGGGGTGGGTGGGGATGGGGCGGGGGGAGGGGGGGGGGGTTAGCTCTGGTTTTTGAAGGCCTCCACCATGGCTGATTGAACTGCCACCGATGGGAGGGCGTTCCACTCGACAATGGTTCGAGGGAAGAACTGATTTCTGCCTGTACTGTGTTCTGCAGGCAGGAAGCAGGTAAGCTTCAGCACGAGTTGATCTTGAAGGTGGGCTAGGAACTGGCTTTCTGGTGGTGTTGATCACCATTACTCCACTGTGCAACTTGAATAATGTGATGAGGCGTGCCCTTCGCCTGCATTCATTCAGTGGGGACCACATCTGCTGGTCGTACATTTCACCGACACTGGAGGTCTGTCGATGGCGGTTGCGCATAGTTTCTCTCGGTCTCGGTGAGAGATCTGGATGCATATATATCGAACCGGTTGTCCCTCACTCATGAGACATCCACCAAATCCGAATTCCGACGCATCACATTGCAGTGTTGTCTTTGCTTTCGGATCAAAGAAGCGCAGAAAAGCTATAAGGAAAAGAATAAAACCGTTCAAGATATATATTTTTTCTCTCCCAGAGATCAGTGTTTTTATTTATATATATTATGCATGTCTCTAAACGAGCGAAGACTTGCCTCTGTTGACTTTGACCCTCTTGTAATCTGGCGAACGAGAGACCCCATGTCATTCACATTTGAGGTAATTTTTTCATTCAGTCTGTGTTTTGTTTCTTGGTTCCAAATAGCAGACGCCATTTTTGACACAAATGCTGCAAACCGAAATCATACGACATAATATCACAGTCATGTAATATATAACTTTCAAAATATCAAGCTGTGGTAACCTAAGCTGTTTTGTGAACTGGTTATTTTTTAGTGATTTATAGTACCATTACGTTGACAATAAATGGAGCGCAATGTTCTCTTTTTAGCGACATAATGTTCCTCTTCCGGTATCGGTTTATGTCGATATTGCAGACGATATTGCCCTGACTTTGTGCAATCTCGTTTCATCAACTGCGCTCATGTTAAATGAGGATAGTTTCCAAAACTTGGTGAAGAGTGCCAGGTTATTTGTACGCTGTTTGTATGCATGGTATCAATCTTGTTTTCGTAATGATCAGAAAATGCTGCAGCAATGAATAAGGTTCTCGAAGTCCGAAATCGTCCTGCTTTTTGAAAGGACAAACGATGCTAACGTTTCCAACACCTCACAAATTCACAATACGTTTTCTGCAACGACCATTGAATGTAGAGTCATGCGCGTCAGACACAAACATGTCCCATGAAAGTGACAGAGAGGCTGGAGCTGAAGAACTCAAAACTTAAGATATTACTGTGATGAAAATATGCGAACCAGTGCCCCTTTGTAAATTAAGTGAATGTTTTAGTGAATTTTATTGGACCGTTGCAGTTTGCCTACAGGAAAAGTAGATGATGCAGTTTTGTATGTGTCAGAAAATATGTTCTCACATGTAGTCTAAATGGGTTCTTTAAGACTGATACCTGATTTTTTCCAGTGTATTTAATGCCATACGACCACATCTACTAAAAACTGTTCAAAACAACCACTACCACCAGCACCACTGCAACAACAACAAAATACACCACACACATAGACAATGTTTTAATTACTCAGTTGTTGGTGTTGGTGGTGGTGGTGGTGGTGGTGGTGTGTGTGCATCCCTTGGTATGTGAGTAAGACCAAATATTTTTTTCTCTCCATTCAGTGACAGTGGGCAGTCGTGATGGATGAATGCCTGGACCATGAACTGACCAAGCAGCTGGCTTCAATGGTGGAGAGACTGACCACAACTGGCAATCCATCACTGGATGCACAACTCATGAAAAAGTTCAAGAAAATATGCAGGTTGGCACCTTGCTGATATACTGATCAGTTGTTAATTCTTGGCTTTTAACATCCAGTATTGCATAGGGCTGCCTCAGGATGAAATTCATCAAGCAGTGAATCACTTAATGTGATTGCCATGGTCCCTTTGTTTCCTTTCTGTGTGTGTGTGTGTGTGTGTGTGTGTGTGTGTGTGTGTGTGTGTGTGTGTGTGTGCGTGTGTGTACATTTTTTTTTTTACATACTTTATGTATATATATGGATGAAGAAGAAGAAATAAGTCACTCTGGTATGAGTACTTATACATTCATTTTGGGTTTGTATACATTTTGCTGCCTTGGTTGGTGTGTGTGTGTGTGTGTGTGTGTGTGTGTGTGTGTGTGTGTGTGTGTGTGTGTGTGTGTGTGTGAGTGCATGCATGCATGTATGTGTGTGGGCACATGCGCATTGCAATAAGTCACTCAAGTATGAGTACTTATACATTCATTTTAGGTTTTTATACATTTTGCTGCCTTGGTGTGTGTGTGTGTGTGTGTGTGTGTGTGTGTGTGTGTGTGTGTGTGTGTGTGTGTGTGTGTGTGTGTGTGAGTGTGTGTGTGAGTGCATGCATGCATGTATGTGTGTGGGCACATGCGCATAGACATCCTTGTTACTGTACTAGACAATGTAACTGGCTCTGTCATAACTCAGTTGTACTTACTCTTCTGTTCATTTTTCCTGTGTGGTCACTTCTTGATCCTGAATTAAGGAAAGGTTGGGAATTGATCATGTCATGTATGTATTATTCATATTGCATAAATTTGTTTTTATCTTGCAGGAGGTCAGATCTGTATATTGAGCACGCACACCGCCTGTTGATGACACAGCTAAGCAGAGAGCACGCAGAGATCCGCCTCTCTACTGTCCAAATCATTGATGAACTGTTCAACAGATCCCATGCATTTCGTGAACTGTTGCTGTTAGATTTCCAGACTTTTCTGGAACTTACTGCTGGTAGGTTGAAAATCAGAACAAAAATGTAAATTATGCAAACACATGAACAGTCAAAAACAAACAGAAAGCAGCCCACCGTTGTTTCCTTCTGCTCACATGAACATAACTGGTTAGTGCCAGTTTTGGGGTTTTCACAGTAAAGAGCGGTTTTGAGCAGATTTTTGCATTAAGCTCAAAATATAATATGTCTCTATGACAACACAGAATAATATTCCAAAATCGTTATTTACACTGATTCAGTTAACACTCATTCCTGCATCTGGCCACATGGATTTTGACTATGAAAGGGGAAGAAAAAGAAAGAATTTTGATGTGTTTCCAGTTTGCATATTATCAGACGACTAGAAGTATTCAAATGCATTGAAAGATTATTTTTTATTAAAGGCAGAGTTATTAGAATGTGATGCGCAACCCTGATTTTCTAGTATTTGCCTGTGTGTGTGTGTGTGTGTGTGTGTGTGTGTGTGTGTGTGTGTGTGTGTGTGTGTGTGTGCTGTGTTCGAGTGACCTGAAGTTAGTACAGTGACTAAAGGGAGGTAACATAGTCTGCTCTCAAGAATGGTTTTGCAATGTGTGTGTGTGTGTGCGTGTGTGTGTGCGTGTGCACGTGCATGTGTGTGTGTACGTTTGTGTGTATTTTTAGCTTCGCAAGATTAGATCAAAACACAAAAGGTTAAAGAGTCCTGATTTTAACAGGACAACACAAAACATGTGCTTGTGTAATTGGTTTACTGTTGTTATGGTTACTGTCTGATTTTTGCAGAGACAGACCAGCAACACCCCCCCCCACCCCCCCCCCCCCCGTCCCCAACAGCACCTCTTTTACTGTTGTTATGGTTACTGTCTGACTTTTGCAGAGACAGACCAGCAACACCAGCTTCCCCCCAAAAAACAAAAAAACAAAACAACAACAGCAGATCTTTTACTGTTGTTATGGTTACTGTCCAACTTTTGCAGAGACAGACCAGCAACACCAGCCCTTGCCCCCTCCAAAGGCGGCAGCACAGAAACTGAAATCAGACACGCTGAAAGCTGTGCAGCAGTGGCAGGAGAAGTATGGGGATGCCTACAAGAAACTGGCCCTGGGATATCACTTCCTGCAAACCTGCAAACATGTGAGTGACCTCTTTTAACCCTTTCACTCCCAGCTGCTCATTCTGGCGTGGATACATGACAACCCAGTTTAGAGCAACATGCTGGGAAACCGGTGGAGTCCCGTCACATGATCAGTGATGCAATTGTTGCTTACTTGCAGTTGGCACTGTTTTTATTGTGTTTTTGAATCCTAAAACTCATTTAAGTTAAAAAATTGCTAAGTTTTCAAAGTGGATCAGATCTCCACACCAGAATGACAGCATGGTGCTTCACTACAGATGAAGTGGTTTGTTTTATTGTGGATGTTCTGGGTGATGGAGTTGAAAGCGATGAAGAAAACATGTTAGGAGGGATATGCTGACGTTGACCCAGTTGTTGTCAGTGGTAGTGACAGCGACTGTCCAGAAGAACCTGTTGAAGAGATGAATAAACCCAGTAGATCCAGGCATCGGGGGTGTGGTCATAGGGGAAAAATGCGATGTGTAATGGTGGTTAGAGTTGGGGGGGGGGGGGGGGGGGGGAGGGAGGGGGTAAGGACAACAAGCACAAGGTGCCATTGAAGAACAGGTGCGTGGCAATTATACAGTTTTGCTTCTGATGCTTCAGTGTGATTCTATTTCAAGTGCTGTATTAGTAAATAATAGTAAAATTTGAGGCACCATAATTTATTTAGATCTGGAAGACCTTTAAACAGAGTGAACAGTTCTGAACTTGTATGCAAATCTCCTATTTCATATGTTAAGTGTAAATAATGGTTGTAACAGTTTTTAACTCCAGCATTGTTACGATATTGCAGGTGAATTTCAATGACATTCGAGCTCGGTCGCTGGCTGAACGGAGGCGCCAAGAACAACAGGAACTGCGGAAGCAGAAAGCACTGGCGGCTAAACTGGAAAAAGCCAGGAGTGAATTTGCAGGTATTTACCATGGTGTCTAACATTCACACTTCTGCCAATCAACACTCACACTTCTGCCCATCAAAAATCTGAAGCATCAAGAGGTATGACATAATGTTTAAGATGCTTCAGATTTTTGATGGGCAGAAGTGTGAATGTTAGACACCAAGGTAAATAAAAGAGGGTTTCTATGAATGCATGAATTCTGTTGTGGGTGTTCCCAAGGTAAACAATATGCACTGTACCCTTTGATACAGAAACTACAATCACCACCATCTAAAATATATGTGTTAGATTAAATAGAACTGGCCATATTTCAAGTCATGTCATCTTGGAGGTTGTGATTTTATAATCAAATAGTTCCAAATAAAAAGGTCTTGAAAGACAGGTGTTCCTTCAAAGGAGCGATGATTGATAGCAGGATTTATACCTACATGAGTTTTCTCCATGACCAAGCTAAGAATACAGTCATTAAGATTGAATGGCACCATGAGAATCTTTGGTCATTATGCCTTTTGAAAACAACTCTGTGTGTGTGTGTGTGTGTGTGTGTGCGTGTGTGTGTGTGTGTGTGTGTGTTTGATTCTCTTTAGGAGATAGATTGATTCAGGTTTAACAACAAAGAAAGAAAAGAAAAAACAAAGAGGGAAAACATTACATCATTTGTCTTTAGAATAGGATGGAAAACATTTGTACTTGAGTCAGATGGGTTGTTTCAGAACTTCAGAAAGAAATCACGGACACTGCCACAGAAGCAGAAAACTGCATCGACTTGCTTCTCCCCAAACCGGACTTCCTGTTCACCGAGTCAGACTTTGCAGAGGGGAGTGATGTGCAGGATAATACCCATCACACACCACCTTCTCGCAGGGCATCTGAACTTTCCTCGCAGCACACTGCGCACTGCTCTGCAGCTGGCCCAGAAACTAAAGACTCGTGCGGCAATGGCAGCAGATCAGCAGAGCAGGGGGATGCCAGCCCTGTAGCTGAGAAAGGATGTGAAATAAACACAAACACCAAAACAACACTATCCAAACTAAACGATTTGCTGGAAACTAAAGAAAAAGATGGTGATTCAACTGGAGAAAGTTTGTCAGACAGCACACGAGGTCCAGCCCAAGACCCCTCACAATCCAACAATGATAGAGAATCTCAAATAGAGGAGGAGGAGGAAGACTTTGAAGCTGTTGATTCGGATGAGGCAGAGGAGAGAGGCATGGTTCAGATGCATGGTTTGGTCAGCAGAAACTACAACCTGCAGATTGAGATTGACCCGGATGAGGTGCGCTTGATGGAGACAGAGGACAACAGGGATTTGTTCCGCACCCTGAAAGACTGCAGCCGTCTTGTCTCCATGAGACATCTGCCTCAGGTCATCAAGTGGCTGGAGGTGGGTGAGGAGATATTCACTGATGTTCATAGTATGTTAACCCCTTCACTGCCATAGCCTGTGAACTGTCAAGGCTGAAAAGTGTTCACACACGCCTGCAGACAGTATATTTTCTGGTCTTGTAGCAAATCTACTTTCTGGTACAGTGCGTTTAGGTGGAAATTCTTTTATATATGCTAATGCAGAAGAAAATAAAGAGAGGAAAAAAAAAAGGGTCAGTGATTTCCAATTTTGTACTTTGATTTTCAAGTGAGATCATGGCAGCTGAAGGGTTAACACTTCGTAGCATTTGAATTGCACCCTTATAGACACTGATTTGTTTTATGTAAACCTTGTGCTTTGGGATCATGACCATTTTACATCTGATCTATACATTTTAGATTAATATTTGTGTCTATTTTTGTTATTGTAATTGTTCTGAGGTGATCCTGTGTGGTTAACAGGACATTAAAATCCAGTTACTAACAAACTAACCTGTTATTGCAATTCAATTGTAATTTGCTGTGATAAAACAGTCTGAAGATTTTCCATTTTCAAAAGAGTTGTGGAGGTTTCTGATTCACCCTCATAAATTATTAAAACAAAGTTTTTCTGTGCACCATGATAAAAAGGGTATGGGAGGTTTTTCACCTGGCCTCCTTTGCCCGATGGACGTAAAAACTGCTGAGTGGACAACCAAGGCTTGCACCAGCCTGGTAAGATCATCAAAGAATCTTCAACGCATTACAGCATATGAACATCCATTTTAAGATACATGTAAGTCTTAAGTGACTACTTCATAACCTGGTGAGGATTCAGTAGCAGTGCTCTGTGACTGCTTGCTTTCCTGGAGGAAAAAAATACGATCTGAGAAATAAAGATGATCTGATGCAAAGATGCAACAACAAAAAAAGACTGGTTTTTGATGTAAGGTGTTTTGTCCAGGTAATGACTGGTTTTTGATGTAAAGTGTTTTGTCCAGGTAATGAGCAAGACCGGCGGCAGCCAGAAGGAGATCAAAAACATGATCGACCTGAAGGTTCGCCTGGAGCACATCAAGACCAAGTGTATGGAGCTGCGACTGGTGCCACAACCCAGCGACAGCCTGGGGGACCAGTCAGACTCGGGTCAGAACCACCTCTCTCTGTTTTCGTTGTTGTAGCATTCCTTAGCAAAACACTCTGGGGTCACACAGTATATGCAGTTGCACGTTGACAAATACATTCCAGAGGGTGAGAGGATTCTGTGTGTAACTGTTTTTTGTTTTGTTTTTGTTTCAAATATATTTTTACCCCTGCCACATGGGCAGCCACACACTCTTTGGAAGATTTATCTCCCATTTCTGGAGGGTGGATGCTGTACATGTTATTCAAGGAGCTTATCATGGTTGAAGGCAGTCCCCACAGAGTTATGCAGTGCGCAACAACATTTTAATGTAGCCTAGGTGTTCTTGCTGGTGTCAGTGTGTTGTGACACAGCCCAAGCCCAGGTGTTCTTGCTGGTGTCAGTGTGTTGTGACACAGCCCAAGCCTTGGTGTTCTTGCTGGTGTCAGTGTGTTGTGGCACAGCCCAAGCCTTGGTGTTCTTGCTGGTGTCAGTATGTTATCACACAGCCCAAGCCTAGGTGGGTTGACTGTTTTAACCGTTTTCAGTTTGAAGCATAGAAGACCACTTTTCTTTCACCATTAATATGTCTTGCATTCCCTCTATTAAGTCACATATTGATTTGATGGTAATTCAGAAGTGTGTATTTATAAAGATGTGAATCTATGTGTAGGTGATATTTCATGTGTAGTAAAGATATTAATATTATACATGTTAGTGCTTCATTTAAAATATAATAGAAGTATAGTTGGAGTATGCTGGAAGATTGGGAATAAGTTTGGAAGTAGACCCTAATTTTTTATGTGAAAATTTGGTTGAAAACTGTGAAAGAACTCTTTTGCAACAGATGATGAGATGGAAGAGGTGCCAGAAAAGGAAGGCTATGAGCCTGTGATTCCCGCCCACCTGAGAGCAGAGTATGGTGAGTGATGCCATTGTGCCTTGGGTCTGTTTGTCTGTGGATCCTGTGCCTTCTCTGTGCAGAGAATGCCATCCTGTCTGTGTTGTGCCAGCTTTTTACACAACAACCAGTTGCAGACATTAGTTACAGCTGTGACTTGGTTCAGATCGTTTGGGTGTTGCTAGATGTGCCTTCTCTGCATGGAAAGTACCAACTTGTCTGGCATGTACCAACTTCTTACACAAGAACCAGCTGCAGACGTGATTAATTACAGCTGTGCCTTGGTTCAGTTTGTCTGTGGATCCTGTGCCTTCTCTGAGCATAAAGTGCCAACCTGTGTGTCATGTACAAGCTTCTTACACAACAGCCAGTTGCAGACAATAATCACCGCTGTGCCGTGGATCAGTTTGTCTGTGTGTCCTGTGCCTTCTTTGTACTGCAAGTACCAACCTGTCTGGCATGTACCAACTTCTTACACAAGAAGCAGCTTCAGACAAGTTAGGTCCTTTCAGCTCAAATCAACAAACAAGGGAAGTGATTACCACTCGAAAGACGTCACACAAACACAACGACAAAGACCTGAGTTGCTTATGGTAACTTTCACCTGGCACGCGAGTAAATACAAGGTACATAAACCCCACCAGAGGTACATCCTTATGGCTTGGCATTGCAAAAAACAGCCCATCAGAGGTGCACCATATGTTGAAGCCTGCACGTCACCTCTTGTTCATGCTGGTTTTGTTTGTTTGTTGTTGTCGTCTCTCTAATATCACCTTGCTGTGAACAGAAATAAAATAAAACATTGATTTGATTTGATTGACTCATTCATGCTGGCCAGAGTGTGATGGAATTGAATTCTTCCAGGTTTGGAACCAACCCCAACGTCCTCTGGCCAGTCAGATGTAGCCCACTCCCCTTCCACATCCAGCAGACCCAACAAACGAGCAGCATCAGACAAAGCTGCCAAGGCTGAGCGGGCAGTGAACCCAGGACCATTGGGGTGCAGGCAGAAGAGCACAGAGAAATACTGGAACCTCAATGACAGGCACAAAGCTGCTTTGGTCCAGGACCCCACATCACGCGCCGCTAGCATCATCAAACTAGGCCTTGAGGAGGAGGCAGGGTGAGCTGTACCTTTTTGCTTTGCTTACTGTTTGAAGACAAACTAGGATTAATACATGTTGCATTCATATGGAATAAGGATTATTCATGTGTTAATGTTTATGTGCCTGTGAGAGAATACAACTGTGATAGGTTTTGCTTGGGTGAGCACAGTGGTCGGCTGGCAAACAGCTGGCAGACAGGAAGAGGGTTTAGAAGAACATCATCCAGGGCTGAAACCCTAGCCATGGGAGTGGAATCCTTAATAGTGTGGAACTGTTAATTTTGCTAGTTTATCTGTGTGAAGTAGACTGCATTGATGATCACAAATTGTCGAAATCATCTACAAGGACATTGCACAGAGCAAATCTGGTTTCACTTTTTAAACATTTGTTTTTTTAAAATCTTCTTTCTATTCACTCTCCAAGATACTTCCATAACAGCTGACTTGTATCCGACTGTTGGATACTGCAGATGCAGAAATTGATCCCACCTCATGGGAACCAGAGGCTATCTGAGGTCCCCTCCTTGTAAGCCTTGCATGCTACCCCTGCTACACATAATTCTCTGCCTTCCTGATTTATTCAGCTTTATTCAACTTCATTCCCCCCAAAACCTTTCCCAATTGCTGCCTGCTACAAGACTGAACAGTGTGAGACAAGTGATGTAGTATGACAATGAAGATGAATTAATTGGCTGTAAGTGTAATTTTTTTCATCTTGATATAACCCTTGTGGCTGAAAAGAGGACATTTTGTGTGTGTGTGTGTGTGTGTGTGTGTGTGTGTGTGTGTGTGTGTGTGTGTGTGTGTGTGTGTGTGTGTGTGTGTGTGGGGGGGGGGTTGGGGAGAGATAATGATAAAATACACAACACAAATTAGCGTAAGATTCAGAATACATTAGATAACTTGGTGCCAGAGTCATGATGCAATGAAGCAGAACAGGATCCCACCAAGGACCACAAGGCTCAGGAATGAACCATTGTGACCTGCTATTTTACCCCATCCACAACCCCCATTACACACAAACACACACACACACGCACATGCACACACACACACATACACACACACACACACACACACACACACACACTGTGGATTCCCCCCACACACACACACACACTCACACACACACACATACACACTCACACTGTGGATTCCCACAGTCTTTTGGCTTTGATCTCCCACTGTGCAGGCCTTTTGTGTGGAAAGTACAACGCTAGATTGCAAGGACCCCAGATGCAGCAGAAGCAAGCCGTGAATTTTCTGTTCTATCCGCCAGCTTCCATCTTCAGTGTATTTTGTCTCTGTTTCAAGGCCTTCAACCTCAGATGGTAAGGGAGCGGCAACAGCCACAAAACCTAGCAGCGAGGTTCCCACTCTGTCCTTTGGTTTGGATCTGGCCTTCTGGGGAACGCCGGACAAGATTGAGGCACCAGCTGTTGTCAAGTGAGCTTTTGCTTGCTAGTTTTTTGCTTCTTTGGTTTTATTGCATTGCATTACTCGGCAGTGAACAGCTGAGTCCTTTTGTGTTAACCGTTTGGCACAGTGAAGATCTGTCTGGCTCGTTTGATTTTTGCGGTGAGGCACTTTGTTTGCTTGTTGCTTTTTAGTAGTAATAATAATGATAATGTATTCTTTTAGATGCTATTTCACCAAATTAGAGCACACAGCCCATTATAAAGCAAAGAACCAAAACACTGTAAAAACAAAGTTGCATGAGTGAGTTGTGTGGTTGAGTGATTAAGGGACCAGATTCAGAATTGAAAAGTTGTGTGTTTGAATCTGAGTTTGGACAGCAACTGTGACTGCCTCCCCCCCCCCCCCCCCCCCCCACCCCACTCCACACCATGTAATCAGGGTGGTGGATAGAGAGCCTAGAAGCAGTAGGAGTGTTACACCAAAACACAGGAGACCCTTATTTCAGTTGCATAACATTTGTTTACACACTGTTATAGTTTGACCTTGAGTTTGTCTGTACATTATGCTATGACCGCTGTGGTGGAATACAGTTCAAAGCAAGACTCCATGAAACAGAGCTGATTCACTAGTGGACAGACTGCTGTGTGTGTATCTTAGGCACTTTGAAATGTATCTTTGATTGTCTCTCTGTCCCACCAGGAATGACTCACTGCACAGGTTTTGGGTTCCTGCTGAGGTGGAACATGAGAAGCCCTCACAGGTACATGCAGGGACTTTGTTCTTATCTATATATTTATCGTAAAATAGAATGATAATAAAAAATAATATTTTAAAAATATTTATAAAGCCCAAACCTCCAACACAAAAAAGAGTTCAGCGCACTGTACAAAATTCAGATATAAACTACATACACATTGAGACAACTGAAGCAGAAAATGACAATAACAATGACTACAAGTAATTCAAATTGGAAGAAACTAAACAGAAACTAAAATGAGCTGTATTATTTACTTCACTGGCCTTAAAAGAAAAAAGAAAAACCAGACTGGCATGTGAAACTGCAGGGGACCTTCCACTGAAAAGATCTAGCAGAATTCAAGGGAATGACAGAGCTGTAAAATACTGTACACTGGAGGAGCTGAAGTGTTGAGGAGCTTGGCTGTAGTAATGATAATTATGGCAATGATGGCAGAAATTGTAAAACATTGTTAATAAACGCAGCAAAACTGATGTAGTGGTGATGATGAGAAGGAGGGATAAAAATGATACAGATAAGTAAAAGCAACAAATCTGATATTAAGCTTGATAATAAGAAGTAATAATAGCAAATCTAATATTAAACCTATTGCTTAACCAATTTTCAACCATTGACTCCCATCCTTGGGAATATGAATGAATGAATGAACGAAAAAATTATATATGGCAATACAAAAAACTTCCAAACCAAACCCTGCATGTTCACAGAGCCAGTTCACATATGCCGACTTTGCAGACAGACACAGAAAGCGGTGGCTGTAACTCATTGTGTGTATGTGTGTGTGCGTGTGTGTGTGTGTGCATGCATGTGTGCATGCTTGCGTGTGTGTATTTTGCAGAACGAGATCGCTGCAGTGATGAATCGCACATTCCACTACACAGGCCAGTTTGTCCCCGTCAAGTGGAAGTGTCGTGCCAAGCTGCCCAGCGGCAAACTCTGCGAGAGGATGGATCGAGTCAAGGTAAGAATGATGGCAACACTAACATTAAAGACTGTTCTAAGTGCCTTTAACTCAGAGTGAACCATACAGACAATACTGATGATACAGACCATTCTAAGTGCCTTTAACTCAGAGTGAACCATACAGACAATACTGATGATACAGACCATTCTAAGTGCCTTTAACTCAGAGTGAACCATACAGACAATACTGATGATACAGACCATTCTAAGTGCCTTTAACTCAGAGTGAACCATACAGACAATACTGATGATACAGACCATTCTAAGTGCCTTTAACTCAGAGTGAACCATACAGACAATACTGATGATACAGACCATTCTAAGTGCCTTTAACTCAGAGTGAACCATACAGACAATACTGATGATAAAGACTATCCCAAGTGCCTTTATCTCAGAGTGGACACTATGCACTCACTCTAAGGCAGGACATTAATTTTGGAGTGTACTGCCGATGGCCACTGCTTAATGTACAAATTACCATCATATTAGTCACACTTACTGTGTAGAACTGCTAGAAGTATGTTTGTCCTTCAATAATTATACAAACGGAAATTTGTGAAAATACAAGTGCATGGAAGTATAGCATAGATTTAATAGCAACTTAGGTGGCATTATCCCATGGGCGAGAGCTGGATGGTAAATGATTGTGTGTCTTTGCTGATTCATTCATGCATTCATTCTCTTTCTGTATCTGTCTGTCTGTCTCTGAGACTATGAACAGGTTGTCCATGGAGTGGTGTTTTGTTGTTGTTGTTGTTGTTATGCTGTTGCTGTTGTTTACCAGACAGTAATGCTAAAGAAGTACTGTTTCTGCGCCTTAGAAAATATACATGTGTGTGAGGGATTACCACCATCAGAAGGTGAGACTAGATCCAGTGTGGACTGGGTGATCCACTGTGCACTGTGTGATCCAGTGTGGATGGACCATGTGATCCAGTGTGGGCCGTGTGATCCAGTGTGCACCATGTGAGTATTATTGTAGTTGAGTTTCATCGCTGTGTTCCTTTTTCTCGCAGTGTCCTTTCCATGGAAAGATAATCCCTCGAGATGAAAATGGATGCCCTTCCAACCCAGCTGACATCAAGGAGGAAATGAAGGAAACAACGGTGACAAAGAAACCAGAGTCTACTGCAGGTGAATAAATCAGTTCACCAAGGCATCAGTGTGTTGATGGTAGTCTGTTGAGACAGAATGGATACTGGTAACCAAATGCTGGACACAACTTGTGTTACTTTTTTAATAGAAAGTTTGTTCCCTGTTTTTTTTCTTCTGTTTTTTTCTTTTTTCTCAGGGACTGGGACACAATGATATTTTGATGAAGGCTTTTATTTGTACAGGTACTAGAAGAAAGCTTATTAGCATAGAATTTTGACAGCATGTTATAACATGTATCAGCAGCTAACAAACAGTGAAAAAGCCAGTGAAAATACCCACACCCTTGAAGCAATTTTGCTTTTTTTCTGAGAGCATGTGACTTGAATTCCTAAAATGAAATTCCTTTTTCTGAGGGCATGACTTGAATTCCTAAAAAAAGTAAATTCAAGCTGGATAGCTTAATGGGTTTCTGTTTGCCTGTACCTGGCAGAGTCATTAATGTTGGCATTTTTTCAAACTGCAGAAGCCATTGACTCTACGTTCACACCAACAGAAGATTGAATTTTAACCTCTTTGAATTTAACAGGTGCTGCTGACACACAAGAAGTGCCACCGTGGTTAGATGCTGAACTGCAAGCTGATATTGAAGCCGCCACAGGTCATGACCTTGGCTCTAAAAGGTCACAGGCCAAGGACAATAAAGCCAAGGGGGCAAAGGGCAAAGGCAAGGGCAAGGGAAAGGGCAAAAAGAAATACGAGGGACTGACAGACATCCGTGAAACCAAAAACACCACCAGAGCCCGCTTGGAAGCCAAAGTCTTCAACAAGTAAGTGCTTGTCCGTGTCAATGCTTTTGTGTGTAACACAGTTTATCCCCTGGTAGGCAGGGCACAAACACATACAATTTTGCATTAATTATTCATTTATTTACCCCATGCATCTTCTTCTTTCATGGTGCTTTATGTCCACAGAAACTGTCTTGCTTATTAGGGGCGGGGGAAGAGTGGGATAGGGAATGAGGGCCCAGGCCTACCTCCCTGATCACACAGCTCCTGAGCTCTGAGCCTATGCATGCATATGTGTAGGTACAGTTATCACCTCTTAATGTTGCAGGTGTGAAGACCAGATAACATGGTGGAAGTGACAGAGGTAGAAGTAGGCTAAAAGAAAAAGAAAAAGAAGAAGACAATTTGTCAAATGGCAAGGACTTGAGTGAAATTAATGTTACTGACCTCACCTGCTATCAAGTGCGTGAATGCTCCGAGTTTTACTTTGATGAGGTCATGAATCACAAGGACGCATAAAAGCAAGCTGCTTGTGCAGAGCATGTAATGTTTAATGTGTGTTTGGTTTCCAGGTCATCAATGAAGCGTGTGGCCAGTGCTCTGGATGCTGCTGATTACAAGCGAGTGCGTGACAAGTTTGGCAACCAGTTCAACTATGCCTACAAAAGCTGATGCGGAGTGCATCTCTCAAGAAACTGTTTCTGTATACTGCAGTACACATGTCTGTATCCAGTTCTGATTTCCTAGTCCACTGATAGAGGTGGGACATCTGCTAGTAGCACAATGAATATGAAAACCATACCTTCTTCCTTTTTTCAATATTGTGTGCAGCTTCAACACTATGACCCTGTGACAGGACGTTAAAATCCAGTAACTAAGTAATCAGTGCTGTGAAGACGCTTAACACTTTTTGTGCATGCTGGGTTATTTTGGCATTTTTCCTTAATCCACCAAGGTTTGACATGGACTACAATGTCTGACCATACAGGTGTGGTCTTTTTACATAAATATACATGCGGGGGACCTCGGTTTATAGTCTCATCTGAAGGACTTTTGTAGAGTCTGCACAGAATTTAACTCGTGAGGCGGGCAGGGGAGTGGAGGGGCCAGAATCTAACACTGCCATGGTCACCCATCCATGTGATGTTTACACTCGATCTTGTTCAACCTTTGGCTTTTGAGAACAAGCGCTCTCGCTCTGCCTGCCCAACTGTCCTGCCAACTGTCCTGTCCAAGAGAATCTTGATGCCTTTGAGAAGCTTGATTAATATATTTTGTGAACATGGTCTATATGTTGTTTATTTGGGTGGAATGTTGCAATGCTGACAATGACAAAGGGCCTTTACAGGGTGACCTTTTCTTTTTCATTGTTTATTCAACAGCTGTGGTACAGTGCAGATGTAATATGCTTGTAGATCGGATGAGTTTTTCTTGCATGGATTAGTTTGTCTCGATTTTGAATAATATTTTGTGTGTACAAGTAGCATACTGCCTCTTCATATGTTACTTGTTAGTGCAGTTAAATGTCTCTGTTCCACATTGTTGCTGATTTATTTTCCCTTTAGGAAAGCAGTACCTGTACATGGCATTATGTTTGTGTGTTTAAGGATTACTTGAAAAATTTCATTATGTGATACTCGGGTTGTATGAAAATGTGATGTAGTCTGTTTACTTGAATGGGAAAAAGCAAATGTTGCAAACAAGGTGAACAGTTATGTTAGTGAACACAGACATACACACACATACATGTGTACCTGTCCTGCTAATTGTTACTGATGACTCCACTTTGAACTTCCAAATAAGACCAGTCAAGCATTTTGAAACAAAATCCTTTATTATGTAAGTTTTCATTTCAATATCTAGTACATGTTGGACAAAATGTGTTTCAAGAAGGTTGGTGCTTTTAATGCCCAGTTAGGCTGAAGGTCATGCAAGTGTAAAAAACAACAATTAAAAAAATCAAAAAAGAAAGAAAGAAAAAAAGGCTACAATAATCAAATCATAAATAAATGTCTGATACACTGTGGCATACCCTCTTTTTATGCTGGAAGAGAACTGGGTTAAAATTTAAAAAAAAAGCAAACAAAAGCAAGAGCACTAGGGAGTTGGGAATTAGAACAGTAAGCAAAGACATAGAAACTGTATGCTGACCTAGTCCTTCTGTAAAGAGTGAATCTTTGATAACTCTGGGTCCTCTTAATTTCTGTGTTCATTGTACCCTAACATGGGAGTGTCACCAAAGGCTTGGAAGTTGATTTGAAGTTCCCCAAGAACTTGTTACCACAGAGTCCCATGTTTTCTGTTAACAATCTTTTTCTTCCTTCCCTTCTTTGCTATCTGACTATCATAATCATGACTATTATTGATTGCTTTGGTACAGCGCTATTCTCTGCTCCGAAGCAGACTCACTGCACTCAAGTCGCATGTGATTCCAAATGAATGACTGGAGCCTTTTATAGTGCAGTTTTTAAATATCCACTGAAGTGGTGTACTGACAGCGCTATTAGGGTAACATTATTAGGGTATTGTTAGGGTAATAATTGTAGTGGGTCATATGGTAGAAGGGAGGGGGGGGGGGGGGGGGGGCAATCTAGAGATGCATGAGTCTTTTGTTAACTCTCATCATAGACAGTTTAGGTGTTAGTTGAACAATGAAATAAGTTTTGAAAGATATATTAAGGAGATCAAAACAGCAGCTTACAAACACATATACACACAAATAATAGCCTGGGTGGTGGTGCAATTGTTATTGTTCAGATTATTTTGTTGTTGTTCTTCTCAGATAGATTAATTAGTAACATGTGCATGTGCTCTTGTTATTTATTTGGTATACATACATATAAAAGTCAGTTTATCACAGACCTAGTACAGTAGTAGTGTGTACCTTGTTTGATGTACAGCCTTCGTCATGTTGATTCAGTGTTAGTATGCAGTGTGTGCGTGTGTGTGTGTGTGTGTGTGTGTGTGTGTGTGTGTGGTTTTGTGTGTGTGTGTGTGTGTGTGTTGAGTTCAGTTCTGTCTTTGAAAAACAAGAAAATGAAATAGAATTGTATCATTTATTTTCTGAACATGAATAATATGCATCATGTTATCTGTACGTGAATGAAATAAAAAGACATTCAAAAGTATTGTGTGTGTAGCATGTTTTTGTTTGTTTGTTCGTGTGTGTGTGTGTGTGTGAGAGAGAGAGAGAGAGAGAGAGAGAGAGAGAGAGGAGAGGAGAGAGAGAGAGAGAGAGAGAAAGAGAGTGTGAGTGTGTGAATTTGACGAATTAAATTATGGTTGAATTAAATTTGGCGAATTAAATTATGGTTGTGTACGTATCTAGCCTCAGTTTGTGGTGTGTCAAATGACGTGTTTCGATGAAGCGTACAAAGTGATACATTTCCTGTCTCAGTTTCGGCTGCTTTTCTTGCAGTGCACAACAAAAATCTGATCGCACACACACACGCACACACACACACGCACACACACACACAAACACACCAAAAAAAAATTCAATATGCAAGAAAAGCTTGTTCTAACAAATAGCAGCAGATTACTTGTCTCACGGTTTCATTTCTGGAAAATAAACTGAAAGTAATGCGGGTATAAAACAAAAACAAACCAGAATTGAACACGGACAGCTTACCACTAATTTATTACACGTTTTCTTATCAAAAGTAGAAATCGTGACCATTTTCTGGCCTGTATTACAAAGCTGGACATACATTACTATCGTCTAATCAAGATACCCTGTTTCGAAATTTGTTTGACACAAAGGAATCTAGATAACCTTTACATGCTTATGTACATTAGTGGAAAACGATGTCCATCCCCCAGAAAACAACAACAAAATAACCCAAAACAACGTCAACAACAACAACAACAACACAACACACACACACACACACACACACACACACACACACACACACACACACACACACACACACACACACACACACACTACAAAAATAAAGAAACAACAACAACAACAAAACCTACAACCCCCCCCCCCCCTCCCGTCCCCGAAACAACAACAACAACAACAAAAATAACCAAAACAAAACAACAACAACAAATCCTCCCTCCGGACTGACACTAAGATGACAACCAATCGGAGGCGGCAGACTGAATTTATGCTTGGACTTTTGGAGGCTCCTTAACGAAGGAGAACAAACGAGAACTTCTTTACTGTGTAAACAAAGTACGGGAACCGGCCAACTGAAGGAGCAGCAACAGCAATGACAACAAAACCACGCTTGATAACTAACTGACTGCAGTCCCAGTGTCCATGAGTTCGTGTCCAAACGAAACCCGGCACTTTTTTCTCTCTTTCTTTTCTTGTTTCTCTTTTTTATTCTAAGCCTTTGCATGGCAGATGTAAATATGCAGCACCTACACCCGTCTCAACTGCGCTATATTCCCTACACTGCCTATACCCTGAGCTCTCTAATCAGCTGCAGCTATTCAATGCTTCGAACATCTAACTTGCTTTGTAATACTTCGAACACCCAGCTCCCGTCCCTAATAAACCTTGTGGTTTCTGTGGACGTTAAGCACCATGTTTACTTTCACACCCAGCTGACTGTGCATTACTTCGAACACCCAGCTGATTGTGCAGGACTTTGAACACCCAGCTAACTGTGCAATACTTCGAACACCCAGCTTACTGTGCAGTACTTCCAACACCCAGCTGACTGTGCAAACTGACTGTGCAGTACTTCGAACACCCAGCTGACTGTGCAATACTTCGAACACCCAGCTGACTGTGCAAACTGACTGTGCAGTACTTCGAACACCCAGCTTACTGTGCAGTACTTCGAACACCCAGCTGACTGTGCAAACTGACTGTGCAGTACTTCGAACACCCAGCTGACTGTGCAATACTTCGAACACCCAGCTGGCTGTGCAGTACTTTGAACACCCAGCTGACTGTGCAGTACTTCGAACACCCAGCTGACTGTGCAGTACTTGGAACACCAAGCTGACTGTGCAGTACTTCGAACACCCAGCTGACTGTGCAGTACTTGGAACACCAAGCTGACTGTGCAGTACTTCGAACACCCAGCTGACTGTGCAGTACTTCGAACACCAAGCTGACTGTGCAGTACTTCGAACATCCAGCTGACTGTGCAGTACTTCGAACACCAAGCTGACTGCACAAACTGACTTTAGTGCAGTACTTCGAACACCCAGTTGACTGTGCAATACTTCGAACACCCAACTGGCTGTGCAGTACTTTGAACACCCAGCTGACTGTGCAGGACTTTGAACACCCAGCTGACTGTGCAGTACTTCGGACACCAAGCTGACTGTGCAGTACTTCGAACACCCAGCTGACTGTGCAGTACTTCGAACACCCAGCTGACTGTACAAGCTGACTTTAGTGCAGTACTTGGAACACCAAGCTGACTGTGAAGTACTTCGAACACCCAGCTGACTGTGAAGTACTTTGAACACCCAGCTGACTGTGCAAGCTGACAGTGCAGTACTTAGAACACCCAGCTGACTGTGCAATACTTCGAACACCCAGCTGACTGTGCAGTAAGTACTTCGAACACCCATCTAACCGAGCAATGCTTTGAGCAGCCAGCTAACTGTGCAATACTTCAAACAAGGCACCGTTGTAGTGCAAATCTAACTATGCAATATTTACACCCATCTCGAATGTGCCTTAGTTCCAACACTTCCAATACTTTGTGCAACCAACTCAGTAGCTGTGTAATATTTCGAACAACTATATATAGTTATTCTGCAATACGTCAAACATCCAACGTACTACGCAGTATAAAAACAAAAGGGAGTTAATTAGAGCTCGAAATACGCAACAGATGCACAACAACAAAAACCTGAGTCGTTTACGGTAACTCTCACCTGGCATGCGTGTAAATACAAGGTACATAAACTCCGCCAGAAGCACATCGTCAAAGTACTTTGCAATACTTCGAACGCCAAAGCAGTTGTACAATATTTTGAACACCCAAATGAATTGTGTGACACTTCGAATACCCAACTTAGTGTACATTGCGTGGAACATCCAATTAAGTGTGCGATACTGGGGAACAACTGTTCGACTGTGCACTTTGGATACCCTCCGGAATATAGTGTTTGAACCTGTTCAACTTCACAACGTCAACTTCTTGCCGGATAAAAGCCGAATTAAAGAAAGAAAAAAAGACAGACGCGGGCACACGCATACGCAAGCACACACACTCACACACACACACACACGCACGCACGCACGCACGCACGCATACGCAAGCACACACACACACACACACAAGCACGCACGCACGCACGCACGCACGCACACACACACACACACACACACACACACACACACACACACACACACACACACACTCACACGATCAAGTATATTTCGTAAACATTTATAATACAACACATACGCAAGAATACAACAGTCATGCTAACATAATATGCATAGAACTTGATTTAAAACAACAACAACCTACCAAACTACCATTTAAAGACGGAACAAAACAGGCATTCGCTGGCTTGAAGGGGTGGGGGTGGGGGAATGGGGGGGGGGGGGGGGCAAATACTGTTTTGAAGTCACATTCACAGGTTCACAAAATATGCTAAACTCTCTGACGCACATGCTCCTTATCAATAGTTCCAGAATGATGCAGCAAATGAACCTCAGCAAATGAAACACAGCAAAATGAACCCCAAAAAGCAAAGCCATTCACACACGACTGACCTTGATGTTCACGCAAGAAGCGTTCCAAAAGTATCAACAAACGACGAACACGAAGCAAACGTCTTGAGCAAATTTCAGTGTTGATCGTGTGCTGCTGAACCCTTGAGGTAACTGTACTCTGTGTGTGTCCGTGCGTGCATGCGTGCGTGTGTGTGTGCGTGCGTGTGTGTGTGTGTGTAAGGGGGGTGGGGGGGTGGGGGGGGGGTGGATGGGTAGGTGGAGGGCGTGTGTGTGTATTTGTGAGGTGGGGGGTGGGGGTGGGGGGCGTGTGTGTGTGTGTGTGTGTGTGTGTGTGTGTGTGTGTGTGTGTGTGTGTGTGTGGTGTGTGTGTGTGTGTGTGTGTGTGTGTGTTGTGGTCCACTCCATTTTGAAACTCATTTTTGAATCGACCAAAGACGACCCATTTATTGACTGATATTTAGGGTGGGGCACCCTACTTTAAGCTGACTTTTGCTTGATAGTTAAGGTGGTGAACCTTTCTTTTAAGCTCACTTTTGCTTGATAGTTAAGGTGGTGCACCTTTCTTTTAAGCTGACTTTTGCTTGATAGTTAAGGTGCTGCACCTCTCTTTTAAGCTGACTTTTACTTGATAGTTAAGGTGGTGCACCTTTCTTTTAAGCTGACTTTTGCTTGATAGTTAAGGTGGTGCACCCTTCTTTTAAGCTGACTTTTGCTTGATAGTTAAGGTGGTGCACCCTTCTTTTAAGCTGACTTTTGCTTGATAGTTAAGGTGGTGCAACACTTCTTTTAAGCTGACTTTTGCTTGATAGTTAAGGTGCTGCACCTCTCTTTTAAGCTGACTTTTAGCAGAAGTGAAGCAAAACTCAGGGTGTTCGATGTACCGTTGATGTTGGATGTACTGCACATTAGTTCACTCTAATCATATCAAAACAGCTAGTTTGGGCTCTACCTCTTTCCCTCCTCCTCCCTCTCCTCCCTCTCCTCCCCTACCCCCCTCCCACCCCCCTGTCTTTTTTTTTCTTCTATATTTTTAAATAATTTTGTCGTTGTTATTGAGGTATGGGTGAGAGACTGCCTAGTTGTTTCAAGTGCAGGCTGTATTACATGCAGACTCGTCTGTGACAGTACTGTCTTGACAGCCGTGTCCTAATCGCAAAACGCCTGTGAAAACGGCTAGCTTGGGTTCTAACCCCCCCCCCCCCCCCCCCCCCCCCCCCAACCACCATTAATTTTTTAATTTTTTTAAGGTATTGGTGAAGGACTTCCTAGTTGTTTCAAGACTGAAGATCGCATTATCTTGACAGCTGTGCACAACCTATACGCTAAACGCCTATGAAAACCGCTAGCATGGGTGTGGCCATTTTTTTATATATATTTTTTTAGGGAGGTACGGGTGAGCCGTGGCCTATCCGCACAGTTGGTACAAACTGCCAGCCCACTGACGTGTGTAGGATACTATTCTATTCTATCTTTTTGCTTAATGTCCCCAGATGCTAAGGAGCATATTAGGGACAATCTTCAAAACAAGCATGTATTGGATATAAAATAGTTTTAAAAAAACAGTGGGGGATGGGGGGATGGGAGTCGAGATGAGCTTGGTCCACTTGCGGATCAATGCTTGGATCGGGATAAGGTGTAGGATAACTCTTTGTCGTGTTTTTCAACCATACGCACAAAGGCCGAATGACGTCAGCATAAATAGTCACGTAACTGCTGACCGCGGCAATGGGGGCATTCGTAACTCGTTCACTTCGCCTGACTAACTCTTCCTCAGAGTTCAGGAGCCCTGTGTAAAAGTCCGGCGAGGTGGCTATCCTGGGCTCCCCCCGTCCCTAACAGTCCTTATGGTCTCTGCGGACATAAAAGGTTCAAAAGAACGCTATAGGTTATTAGGACGAAACACAACATGCGAATTTTCGGGGTAATTCCCTTTATCAAGATACAAGACGACGCTTAAACAACAGTTAAACAGTGAAAAAAAAGAAAAAGTGAACTGGTGAAAAACCTGAAAATTCGCATGTTGTGTTTTATCCTAATAAATAGCATTCGTCTGAACCTTTTATCTGCTTGGATCTTGTTTTAGAACGCTGGCAGTCATTCTTGTTTCAGATTTTTGGTCTCTGTGGACGTAAAGCAACACTGAACAGTACTTCTCTAATTTCTTCCTTCTTCAAAAAAATAAGAAAAATAAAACAATAAAAACAACACACACACACACACACACACACACACACACACACACACACACACACACACACACACACACACACACACACAACAACAACAACAACAACAACAACAACAACAACACACAACAACAACAACAACAACAACACACACACACACACACACACACACACACACACACACACACACACACACACACACACACACACACACACCACACAACAACAAAAATAAAACAACAACAACAACAACAAAAACAGCTATCGAGGACTTGATCAACGTAAAACTAGAAATGTTTAGAGAAACTGTGCAGCGTAATCAGTTGTTTTTTGTGAGCCTTAACACTGCTTCGTCCGCCCAGAGGCACTATAATACACCACTTGCTGGCTGTGGTATTTATAGTTCAGGAGCTGTGTGAGAGTAGTCGAGGTGGCCGTCCTGGGCTGTCCGTCCTAACGAGCCTTCTGGTTTCCGTGGACGTAAAGCTATATTGAACCATGCTTCGGCATTGGTCTCAGCTTGTCCCTAATATGTCAACTGACATCTGAGGACATTAAGCAACACTACCTACCTGTGGTATTTCTGTTCCGTCGTTGACTTCAGTGAACCTTCTGACCGCTTTTGAGAACTGATGATTATGCGCACCGTGTTTAATAATATTGCTGCCGCACTGGTTAGCCTGCTGTAGCTATTCAAAGCGGACTGTTTGCAAAGCATACCGCCGAGAAAGCTGTAAGTGAAACACTTGCAATTAATAAGACACGGCCTTTAAGACGATACCCTCACACCATGACTGACACCGCATTGCCTGGGGACAGTCTCGCCTTCGGGTGGACATCGACGAACCGAGGTCATCCGGGTTGGTAGGCACGTCAAAATATCCCATCCTTGCCCACCTTTCCGGATTAACTTGAGAAGAGGCTCAACGGCTTGGTGGTATGGAAATGCAGGCCTACACGGAATTAAAGGTAGCGAGAATGATCAGCATAAATCATGATCGTGCTTACTTCTAACTGAAAGAATTGCGGGAGACATCATACCCAGAACTGACACCCCGAAACTGATGCCGAACAATTCGTACCCACCTGCCTAAGTTTTCCAGATTCGAAGGGGAAAAACTGCCATGCTTACGACATATAAAAAATAAAATTAAAAAGTGCCATCTTGCATGATAAAAAGTCCCTACGTGGGAGAATGAACCGCCCAGAGAAGCAAGGGGGAAAAAAAGAAGAGTTTTCATTGTTACACCTGCGGCAGAGATTGTAGGCTAGTGCACAAAAATGACGCCACCTATTAGCAAATTTGAACTGAAAGCGGAGGAATTTGGGAACAATGAACCATTCTTGACGAAAAGGGTCACGGCGGATCACGAGATCGAAAGCTAGGTTGGGTTGGGTTCTGGTTTGACAATGGGGTCATTCTTAATGAGCTAGGTCACGGCGGGCCACGAGATCGAAATCTAGGTTGGGTTGGGTTCTGGTTTGACAATGGGGTCATTCTTAATGAGCTAGGTCACGGCGGGCCACGAGATCGAAATCTAGGTTGGGTTGGGTTCTGGTTTGACAATGGGGTCATTCTTAATGAGCTAGGTCACGGCGGGCCACGAGATCGAAATCTAGGTTGGGTTGGGTTCTGGTTTGACAATGGGGTCATTCTTAATGAGCTAGGTCACGGCGGGCCACGAGATCGAAAGCGAGGCTGGACTGTCGGTCTTCTTTGCAGACAACAAAAATGGCCGAGCAATCACGAACGCCGATGAAAACACGTAAATGATATACATACTACTATTACTAGTACTGCCGCATACCGCTTCGTTTTACAAATTGCAAGCATAACAACACAACACCCTTTCACATAAAAAAGGGGAAAGATTTCCTTTGTTGGGCACAAGGAATAAGAAGTGGTTAATCAAGATTGGGCGAGGCGAAGTTAGTTAATTGGTGCTTTGAGCCCGGTCAACCACACAGGACTATGCGAGACGAAGTACCACAGTTCAAACTGGAGTAGGGAACGGAATTCACGTCGTGACCCGCAATGACCTAGCTGGCTCCTTAAGAAATGACCCCACGTCAACACAGAAACCAACCTCGCTGGTTTTCGATTTTGTGACTCAACGTGACATATAGCACCCTCGTGAATATTCTTCAGAATGGTCCCGGCATGAACGTACGTGGACGTAGCGTTGCACCCCCCCCAAAAAAAACACAAGACTTATTCAAACCAGTCTCATCCGTCGAGCCTTTTCAAGTCAGAGCTGTGCGAAAGTCGAGGTGGCCGTCCTTGGCTCTCCCCCCGTCCGTGCCTAATAGTTCTTATGGTCTCTGTGCCGGGACGTAAAGCAACACTGAACTTGAACCCGAGCCTTTTTCTGTGTTTCTAGTTCGCATCAAGCTGACGAGGCCGGAGCGACGGGTCACCAGCCGCCCAACGCCATCATGTAGAGGAGCGGACTATCGGCCATGTTGCTTACGTAACTGTAGGGTTGTTGTCTGTACGCCCGGGACCTCGCTGCGCGCACTCGCTCCAGCAGACCCAGGCCAGAGGGCAAGGAATAGAGACGTCCGCTGCCAAACGACCCTCCGGAGGCGGTCCCGACACTGGCAGATCCGTAAGGCCATCCGCCTCGAGCTGCGAACGTGAAACATCAGAATTAATAGGAATGAGTGAACACCTGCTGGTGAGGTGGACAAAATAGAACAGATCTGGGGAAATGTACTCACGTGTACGACGAAATACAAGGAACGATTAATATCAAAATGAATAGTCAAGTACTTCTTTATTCCATTCAAGGAAAACGTGGGTCCCGTGAGACATCAAAATTAATAGGAATGAGTGAACAACTGCTGGTGAGGTGGACAAAATAGAACAGATCTGGGGAAATGTACTCACGTGTACGACGAAATACAAGGAACGATTAATATCAAAATTAATAGTCAAGTCAAATACTTCTTTATTCCATTCAAGGAAAACGTGGGTGCAACAAAAGAATAGCAAATACACAAAGAAACAAAATCTACATGTATAAAAGATTCACAGTTTAAGAGTGCGCAGTAACGTATAACAGCATATATTGTCATCGGCGGGATCTTTCTCTGGGGTTGTCCAATGGCATGTGGATACAGGATACAAAACAACAACAACAACAAAACAACAACAACAACCAAAAACTAACAAAACAAAAAACAAAAACAAACCCGTCAATGTCAGCATATTTTATTTGTCTAAGTTTGGCGTTGGGAATGCTAACGCTTTGCATGTGTGTGTGTTGTGTGTGTGTGTGTGTGTGTGTGTGTGTGTGTGTGTGTGTGTGTGTGTGTGTGTGTGTGTGTGTGTGTGTGTGTGTGTGTGTGTGTTGTGTGTGTGTGTGTGTGTGTGTGTGTGTGTGTGTGTGTGTGTGTGTGTGTGTGTGTGTGCGTGTGTGTGTGTGTGTGTGTTGGTTGTGTGTTGTGTGTGGTGTGTGTGTGTGTGTGTGTGTGTGTGTGTGTGTGTTGTGTGTGTGTGTGTGTGTGTGTGTGTGTGTGTGTGTGTGTGTGTGTGTGTGTGTGAGAGAGAGAGAGAGAGAGACAGACAGACAGAGACAGAGACAAAAAGAGAGAGACAGAGACAAAAAGAGAGAGACAGAGACAGAGACAAAAAGAGAGAGACAGACAGACAGACAGAGACAAAAAGAGAGAGACAGACAGACAGACAGAGACAGAAAGACAGAGAGAGACAGAGGCAGAGACATACAGGGACAGAGAGACAGGCAGATAAACAGAGATTAATGAACTCCTTAGATTACAATTCACAGCAAATGTATATTTTTGTCACCTTCTTGTAGCGTTTTAGTGGTGTTGTTGTTTTTACCCAGAACAAGAAAAAAGAAGTAATACTGTCATGTCAAAGCAGATTATCCGCTTTGTGGGTACAAATTCCACCAAAATGGCAGACCGAAAGAATTTACAGGACCGTGTCGGTAGGTTACATGGAAACTGTCACCTCCAAGCGATGTAAATGGGTGGAGTGTGAATGTAAACAAGAACCGTAACAAGGACAGCTACATTCATTCAACAGCTTCTGTGGCAAAACGCGGTAAGTGTGAAGTTCAGTTCCGACGAAAAAGTGTTTCGTTCGCTGCTGGAGTCTGAACGTGTGTCACTGTCAGAGCTGGAGATTTTGTCACCGGTTTGTAAGGAAGACACCGGGGTCTATGCAGACCCCACAGAATACACCAGGATCTTTGCAGAACCTACGGAATACACCAGGTTCTAGGCAGAACCTACAGAAGACACCAACATCTATGCAGAACCTACAGAAGACACCAGGGTCTATGCAGAACCTGAAGAAGACAGGCCAACCACAGAAGACACCAACATCTATGCAGAACCTACGGAATACACCAGGTTCTAGGCAGAACCTACAGAAGACACCAGGATCTATGCAGAACCTGAAGAAGACACAAGGGTCTATGCAGAGCCTACAGAAGACACCATGATATATGCAGAACCTACAGAAGACACCAGGGTCTAAGCAGAGCCCACAGAAGACACCAGGATCTATGCAGAACCTACAGAAGACACCAGGATCTATGCAGAACCTACAGAAGACACCAGGATCTTTGCAGAACCTACAGAAGACACCAGGATCTATGCAGAACCTACAGAACACACCAGGGTCTATGCAGAACCTACAGAAGACACCAGGATCTAAGCAGAACCTACAGAAGACACCAGGATCTATGCAGAACCTACAGAAGACACCAGGGTCTATGCAGAACCACCACAGGGTCTTTGCAGAAACCCACAGAAGCACCAGGATCTATGCAGAACCTACAGAAGACACCAGGGTCTAGGCAGAACCTACAGAAGACACCAGGATCTATGCAGAACCTGAAGAAGACACAAGGGTCTATGCAGAGCCTACAGAAGACACCATGATATATGCAGAACCTACAGAAGACACCAGGGTCTAAGCAGAGCCCACAGAAGACACCAGGATCTATGCAGAACCTACAGAAGACACCAGGATCTATGCAGAACCTACAGAAGACACCAGGATCTATGCAGAACCTACAGAAGACACCAGGATCTATGCATAACCTACAGAACACACCAGGGTCTATGCCGAACCTACAGAAGACACCAGGGTCTATGCAGAACCCACAGAAGACATCAGGATCTATGCAGAGCCTACAGAACACATCAGGATATATATGCAGAACCTACAGAAGATGCACCGTCAAGCTTGAAAAGCCTGTCTGTGTAAAACTTCGGAACTCAATGTCAAGAAGAAGAAGAAGAAGAAGAGCAGCAGCAAAAAAAAAAAAAAAAATGTGTTGTGACACAAAATGGCAGCATTAATAGGGGACGTTGACAAATCCCATTTCAGCGAGATATGCTTACACGCAGGACAAATCCGCATTCTTCACAGTCCATTCAGCAGGACGCAGTAGTAAAAACGCGACTGAGGTTGACACTGAGTGATCTCAACAAAGGGTGTGTGTGCGTGCGTACATGTGTGTGTGTGTGTGTGTGTGTGTGTGTGTGTGTGTGTGTGTGTGTGTGTGTGTGTGTGTGTGTGTGTGTGTGTGTGTGTGTGTGTGTGTGTGTGTGTGCGTGGCGGCGCGGGGTGTATTGTGTGTGTGTGTGGTGTGTGTGTGTGTGTGGTGTGGTGGGGGTGTGGGGAGGGGGGGGGGGGGGGGGGGGGGTCGACGGCGACAATTTTATTCTCCGACAACTTGACGTGACCTCGCAATTACTTACAAGTCTGGAAACAATACACAGCATCAACAAGCAAACGCACAACACGCCGGCGCGCCGCGGCAACAACACACACACCACACACAACACACACACACACACACACCACCACACACACACTCACCACACACCACACACACACACACACACACACACTCACACACACACACTACACACACACACACACACACACACACACACACACACACACACACACACACACACACACACACCGCGTGACACAACGTTCACGCAATGAGTTGGCGCACACACACACACACACACACACACACACACACACACACACCACACACACCACACACACACACACACACACACACACACACACACACACACACACACACACACACCACACACACAACACACACACCGCGTGAACAACGTTCAGCGCAATGTAGTTGGCCTACGTGAGAATAGCAATTCATCGGAACGGGAACATTCCGCGTAGTCTCTGCAACTAGGTCCATCAGTCACAAATGGAGCTTTAAACCACAACAGACGACAACGTATTATCCCGATTGACGGATCAGCCTGCCGATCGTGTCTTTTTCTCTTTTTCTTCTTCTTTTTGCTCTTCTCCTCCTTCTTCGATGACTGTTGCGGATATAAAAATATTGTCCTAAGTATTAGTCTGATATTACTTACGTGAAAACACTTTAAATAAAAATCGAAGAAGACGAAGAATTTTCCTAAGTATGTATGAAAAACTGATCTAGTGTACCCGCAAAGAAAAGCAGAGAGAGAGAGAGAGAGAGAGAGAGAGAGAGAGAGAGAGAGAGAGAGAGAGAGAGAGAGAGAGAGAGAGAGAGAGAGAGAGAGAGAGAGAGAGAGAGAGAGAGAGAGAGAGAGAGAGAGAGAGAGAGAGAGACTACTTATTTTTTTCAGTCGAATTAAATTTAGCTAGCTTGTATTAAATTAACGGTCTCCGTTTTAAACATTGTCCGCTTAGTGAATCTCAGCTTTGCCCCCGTGCTAAAAACCTTGGATAGCTGAACAGGTTACACTTGTGCTGCGTGTTTACGCCTGTCTGATTCCGTGATCAACAAGGAGACGACGAATTCCAAGCACTGGTTTGCGACATCCTTACTCCTTGGAGGAAAGGCGCCGGAAAGCGCAGCTAGGAGTGTGTGGAGACGACGGTCAGACTTGCTGAAATAACAGCCCAAAGTTGGTATGGCATGTGGAGTGTAGAGACGACGGTCAAACTTGCTGAAATAACAGACAGAAGTAGGTATGGCATGTGGAATGTGGAGACGACGGCCAAACTTGCTGAAATAACAGACAGAAGTTGGTATGGCATGTAGAGTGTGTGGAGACAGCGGTCAAACTTGCTGAAATAGCGGCCCAAAGTTGGTATGGCATGTGCCGGAGTGTGGAGACGACGGTCACACTTGCTGAAATAACAGACCAAAGTTTGTGTGGCATGTCTGCCTGCTCTGTTAAAAACAACGATCAAACAGCGGCCCAAAGTTGGTATAGCATGTGCCGGAGAGTGGAGACGACGGTCAAACTTGCTGAAATAACAGCCCAAGGTTGGTATGGCATGTGGAGTGTGGAGACGACGGTCAAACTTGCTGAAATAACAGCCCAAAGTTGGAGTGGCATGTTTGCCTATACTCTGTTAAATCAACGATCACAGTTCTACATTGCTACCCTTATGCAACTCAGTTTCCCGTGCTCAAAATGGTACTAGCTGAATCAGTTACAGTGCCGCATATACGCCTCTATCTCCGCTTCAAAAGGGACGGAGATTACCGCCAAACAAACAACAAAGCAAAACGAAATTGAAACAACAAAACAAACACCGACAAACAAACAAACCAAAACCAAAGAAGAAGAAGAAGAAGAAGAAGAAGAAGAAGAAGAACAACAACAACAACACAACAACAACCCCCGCCCCCCCACCCCCCCCCCCCCCCACACACACACACGAAAAAAAAACGAAAACAAAAATGTCCACTGCAAGTTATCATTCACCTGGCAGAGGGAGAAAAATGTCGGTGTTGAACACGGGCCCTCCACCACCTCCGTTGCCCCCCTCGTCAACCTCCGACTCTTTCCGTCCGCCAGACGCGGGGAGGGCGTTGAGAGGGCGGGGACGGGGAGGGGGCGCCGCCGTGGTGACGGGGGCTGGGGGACCAGCAGTGGCGTAGGCGTTGCTGTTGGGCTGGTACGGGTACCCGCTATAAGTGTAACCCCCTTGGTTCGTTGGGTTCGGGTTGGCGCTGTAACGATACTGGTTGCTGGGGGCGGGGCTGTTAGGGTTGTAATAGGCGGGGTTGGGGTTGGGGTTGGGGTTGGGGTTGTTGTAGTAGGCGTTGGACGCGGTGGGGGTCGCGGGGTCCAGCCGGTACTGAGGTGGGAAGAGGCCTGGGTCAGGGTAGGGGTTGCTGTAGCCGTACTGCGTGGCGGTGGGGTTGTAGAAAGGGTCCTGGATGAAGGCAGCGTCCAGGCCGTAAGGATTCCTTCCTCTCGTGTTGGTGGTCTGACCTGCGTGGTGGACGAGTTCGTTCGTTAGTTATTGTTAGTACACTGCTGCTTTTTTAAAGGACTCTCAGTCGCTTAGGGTCGCCTCGGGGCTGATCAAATTCTGTCATAAGCATGAGGATGTACCTCAGTCTGGTGGAGTTTACGTACCTTAATTGTAGCCTATTTACTCGCATGCCAGGTGAGAGTTACCGTAGGCGACTCAGGATTTTTGAGTGTTGTGTTTGTGTGATGTCTTTCGAGTGCTTATTAACTCTTTTGTGTGTTGATTCTGTCACAGGCAAATGTACATTCAAAAACTCTTCTCATATGTAATGTCATAGGCAAATGTGCATTTAAAAACTCTTCTCACATATTAAACCTTTTTCAAGTCTGCAATGTCAATCCATAAACATCACAATAACGGATTGTAAAAGATCTGAAACGAATTAGTTCAAAGACTAAACCGTCAATGAGAAAGAGGTTTATCGTATGTACTCTCACGCAGGCTCATGCTCGGTCACGAACGCGCACGCAGGCACGCTCACGAACACACACACTATTAGTAGTAACTTGGTTACACACACACACACACACACACACACACACACACACACACACACACACACACACACACACACACACACACACACCACCACACACACACACACACACACACACACATCACAGCAACAACAAAACAAAAGCAAACAAACTGAGAAACTACTACATGCTTACCCCCAGTTCGTGCAGCTAGCAAAACGGTCATTGCAATGCAGAGAGTGACACCAGATGTTCTACCTACCGATGCTGGAAAACTGCGCCATTGTGAAGTGGGATGTTTTTCTTTTTTCTTTTTCTTGTGATATAGAATGTCCTGGTGGTCCTGTCTGATCTGAAACGTCCGGCGCGTTAGATCAGAAACAGATGACCTTTTCTGGTCTGGAACCGGCGTCCAACACCTTAGAAATAGATGACCTTTTTTGATTCGGAAGGTCCAACATCCAAGAGGTGGACGAGGCTAGAAGCTTAACTGGACGACCTTTGCCGATTCGGGACGTCCGAAACTCAAATAGTAAGTGGGTGACTCTTTGTGACCTTGAACATCCAGTACTGACACAGTAAGTGGATGACTCTTTCTGACCTTGCGCGCCCAACACCTCAGAAGCGGATGACTATATTTGTTCTGGAAGGTCGAACAGCTCAGAAACAGATGACTATTTTTGTTCTGGAAGGTCCAGCACCTCAGAAACAGATAACTATTTTTGTTCTGGAACGTCCAACACCCCAGAAACAGCTGTCA
>JABMCL010002109.1:592500-597500 GCA_018857735.1 Alviniconcha marisindica | reverse complement strand
CCATAGATCAACAACAAAAAATCATCAACCCGCCAACCAGTCAAACAAGCAAGCAAGCCAACCAACCAACCAACCAAAACTACAGCCACTGTGTGTGTGCGTGTCAGACATTCGCTATATTTTTCCTGAAGAGCCAGATTTGTCTTCTATCCCCATAGAGGCAAGGAGCCACCTGTACGATGCCATTTCTGCCGGTTTCTGTCGCTGTCACGCACAGCCCTGACTGTATGTGAACGATGGTCACTTCTGAATCCTGAAAGACAACATCAATAAAGCATACTTATGAATCCAGAAGGACAACGTATTCTGAATTCTGAAAGACAACGTCAATAATGCATACTTATGAATCCAGAAGGACAACGTATTCTGAATCCTGAAAGACAACGTCCATAATGGATACTTATGATTCCAGAAAGACAACGTATTCTGAATCCTGAAAGAACGTGAACAATACTTTCTTTTAAACCCTAAAGACAACGTAAATAATATTTACTTCTGAATCCTGAAAGACAACCCGAATAATGATTGCTTCTGAATCCCGAAAGACAATGTCAATAACGCTTACTTTTGAATCCTGAAAGTCAACATGAATAATGCTGTCTTTTGAACCCTAAAAACAACGTAAATAACGTTTACTTCTGAATCCCGAAAGACAGTAAATAACGCTTACTTTTGAATCCTGAAAGACAACGTGAGTTATGCTTACTTTTGAATCATGGAAGACAACGTGAATAATGCTTACTTCTGAATCCTGAAAGACAACGCGAGTTATGCTTACTTTTGAATCCTGGAAGACAACGTGAATAATGCTTACTTTTGAATCCTGAAAGACAACGCGAGTTATGCTTACTTTTCAATCCTGAAAGACAACGTGAATAATGCTTACTTCTGAATCCTGAAAGACAACGCGAATATTGCTTTTTCTGAATCCTGAAAAACAACGCGAACAATGTTTACTTCCGAGTCCCGAAAAACAACATAAACTGCTCCAGCATGGACGGTAAATACGCCCCCCCCCCCCCCCCCCCCGCCCCTTCCTCCCCATCCCCCAATACCTCTCCACCTCTTTATCCCCGACAGCCTCCGCCTCGCTCTCGCTCCCTAAATCATACGTTCACGCCATCACCGCCGAGCCATTTCTACATACCTCAGAAGCTGGGTTGACCTGAAACGCTTGCCTCTGCTGCTGGGAGTCGCAGACGTCAGCCATTACCTGGCCTTCCACGGTGCTTTCCAGGCACAAGGTGTCATGGCGGATTTCCTGGATGTTGGTCGTCTGCCACACCACCTGGGCGTTAAACGGCATCATGCCACTTACGTGTACGTCGGCATCGGTGTTTTGACAGTAAGGTACGGTGATGCAAAGTTCAGTTCGATAAAACAAAAAACAAAAATCTTCTTTCGTATAGTGTCCAATCCAAAATTTCTAAAGCCTTTTTTCCTCAATATCCACCGGGTTTTTTCTCGTTTTTTTCTTTCTTTCTTTTTCTTTTCTTTTTGCATGGGGCTTAAAGTTCACAGAAAACTCATACGGTTTATTAAGGACGAGGGTAGTGGTGGTGGTGGTGGTGGTGGTGGTGGTGGTGGTGGTGGTGTACGTATGCGTGTGTACGCGCGCGCGCGAGTGTGTATGTGTGTATGCATGCGTGTGTGCGTGCGTGCGTGCGTGCGTGCGTGCGTGCGTGCGTGCGTGTGTGTGTGTGTGTGTGCGTGCGTGCGTCTGTGTGTGTGTGTGCGTGCGCGCGAGCGCGTGTGTTGTGTGTGTACGTGTGTGTGTGTGTATGTGCGTGCGTGCGTGCGTGCGTGCGAGCGTGTGCGTGCGTGCATGCGTGCGTATGAGTGTAGGTGCTAAACATCGTTAAATACACCTGAAGTGTCATCTCGCCGTACTGACACGGACAGTAGGCTAGGTACAGGAAAACCAGACGCGACGTTAACTAAGCCGTGTAACACTAATAGTTATAGCTGGAAGACGCTCCACTTACGGAGTTGCCACAATTCTCGTTCAGGAGGAGTTCTCGCTTCGCGCCGTCTCTGAAGTTCAGACACAGGCCTGTGGACGACTTGATCTGCACACAGAAGCAAATGAAGTCGAGCTGCAGACTCGTCACAGCAACGATGGCAGAGAGTGGGAGAAAGAGGGGACAGCGAGAGAATAGAGGAGAGAGAGAGAGAGAGAGAGAGAGAGAGAGAGAGAGAGAGAGAGAGAGAGAGAGAGAGAGAGAGAGAGAGAGAGAGAGAGAGAGAGAGACAGAGACAGAGACAGAGATAGACAGAGACAGACAGAGAGACAGAGACAGAGACAGAGAGACAGAGAGAGACAGACAGACAGACAGACAGAGACAGAGAGACAGACACAGACACAGAGAGACAGAGACACAGAGAGAGGGACAGACAGACAGACAGACAGACAGACAGACAGACAGACAGACAGACAGACAGACAGACACACACACACACACACACACACACACACACACACACACACACACACACACACACACACACACACACACACACAGACTGAGAGGGGCAGACAGCTCAGACACTAGAGACAGAGACTGCTGTGTGTGTGTGTGTGTGTGTGTGTGTGTGTGTGTGTGTGTGTGTGTGTGTGTGTGTGTGTGTGTGTGTGTGTGTATGAGTGTGTGCGTGTGCGTGTGTACGTGCGTGCGCGCGTGCGTGGTGTGTGTGTGTGTGTGTGTGTGTGCATTAGCCGAGACCCATATATATCAGCACACTCGATCACCACTCACGTGCCCCAGATGCTTTCCGGCTCCGTCAACGAAGAGTTCCGGGTACACGTTGTCAATGTACCACTGGAAGGTTCGGCACGCCAAGACATGACGCAGCTGCTTACGCTCGCTCACATCGCCATACATATTCTGAAAGACAACACACGCTGAACTGATGTACACCCTCACTTAGAGAGGCCAAATGCGCAATGGAATGGAAGTGGAAACTTGGTTTTAACACCCAGTCAGTCAACCAAGGCAGTAGTTATGATACGAGGGCGAGCTAACAGTGACACGGACTGAGCGCTAAGACTAAGATTCAGAAAGTGTGCATGTGAGGAATGCAATAAATTATCAGAGAGAGAGAGAGAGAGAATCCAAACAAACAAAAAATCAACAAATGAACCCCCCCCCCCCCCCCCCCCCCCCACCACCCACACACACACTCAAATAAGCAGCAAACAAAGAGAGTTAAGTAGCGACCGAAAAGACCTCACATGAACACACCAACAGTCATTCTCACCTGGCATGCGAGTAAATAAATAAACTCCACCAATAGTACATCCACAGAAACAAAGATCACCGGATCGTACACAACCAGGCTACCACTCACCGGATCATACGAAACCAGGCTTCCACCCACTAGATCGCACAAAGCCAGGCTACAACTCACCAGATCGTACAAAATTCACTAGATAGCTCAAAACCAGGATACCACCCAATAGATCGTACAAAACCAGGCTACCACTCACTGGATCGTACAAAATCACTCACCGGATCGTACAAAACTAGGCAATCACTCGCAGGATCGTACACAACCAGGCTACCACTCACCGGGTCGTATACAACCAGGCTACCACTCACCGGGTCGTACACAACCAGGCTACCACTCACCGGGTCGTACACAACCAGGCTACCACTCACCGGGTCGTACACAACCAGGCTACCACTCACCGGGTCGTACACAACCAGGCTACCACTCACCGGATCGTGCACCGGATCGTGCAAAACCAGGCTAGCACTCGCTGGATCGTACAAAACCAGGCTAGCGCTCGCCAGATCGTACAAAACCAGGCTAGCACTCGCAGGGTCGTAAAAACAACAACAACAAAAACAGGCTACCATTCACAGGATCGTACAAAACCACGCCAGCACTCGTAGGATTGTACAAAATCAGGCTACCATTCACATGAGCGTACATAACCAGGCTACCGTACACAGGATCCTACAAAACTAGGCAATCACTAAAATCACTCACCGGATCGTAGAGAACCAGGTTACCACTCACCGGATCGTAGAGAACCAGGCTATTACTCACTAGATCGTAGAGAACCAGGCTATCACTAACAGGATCGTAGAGAACCAAGGCTATCACTCACAGGATCGTAGAGAACCAGGCTATTACTCACTAGATCGTAGAGAACCAGGCTACTACTCACCGGCTCGTAGAGAACCAGACTACTACTCACCGGCTCGTAGAGAACCAGGCTTTCACTCACTAGATCGTAGAGAACCAGGCTATCACTAACAGGATCGTAGAGAACCAGGCTATCACTCACTAGATCGTAGAGAACCAGGCTATCACTCACTAGATCGTAGAGAACCAAGCTATCACTCACCGGATCGTAGAGAACCAGGCTATCACTCACTAGATCGTAGAGAACCAGGCTATCACTCAAAGGATCGTAGAGAACCAGGCTACCACTCACCGTCTCGTAGAGAACCAGGCTATCACTCACTAGATCTAGAGAACCAGGCTATCACTCACTAGATCGTAGAGAACCAGGCTATCACTCACTAGATCGTGGAGAACCAGGCTATCACCCACTGGATCGTACAGAACCAGGCTACCACTCACAAAACCAGGCTATCACTCACTAGATCGTAGAAAACCAGGTTATCACTCACTAGATCGTGGAGAACCAGGCTGTCACCCACTGGATCGTACAGAACCAGGCTACCACTCACCGGATCGTAGGGCTCTTTCCTGAAGAGGAATCGCTTGTAGAACCAGGATATCACTCACTAGATCGTAGGGAACCAGGCTATCACTCACTAGATCGTAGAGAACCAGGCTACTACTCACCGGATCGTACAGAACCAGGCTACCACTCACCGGATCGTAGGGCTTTTTCCTGAAGAAGAATCGCTGTAGAACCAGGCAATCACTCACTAGATCGTAGGGAACCAGGCTATCACTCACCAGATCGTAGAGAACCAGGCTACCATTCACTAGATCGTAGAGAACCAGACTATCACTCCCTA
>JABMCL010002109.1:582500-587500 GCA_018857735.1 Alviniconcha marisindica | reverse complement strand
ATGTGGCAGAGTGGAAGGGATACTGGGCCAAAGGAAAGCAATTCTGCGAAGATTTTGCGAGCAACTTTGGCAGCTCCCTGTCGAGAGGGGTGGGGGGGGGGTGGGGGGACAGAGTGGAAGGATACTGTGCCAAAGGAAAGCAATTCATGGACAGATTTTACGACCAACTTTGCAGCTACCTGTCGAGGGGAGGGGGGAGGGGGGTGGGGTGGGGGTGGGGGGGTGGGGGACAGAGTGGAAAGGATACTGTGCCAAAGGAAAGCAATTCAGCGAAAGATTTTACGAGCAACTTTGGCAGCTTCCTGTCGAGAGTGGGGGGGGGGGGGGGGGCAGAGTGGAAGGAATTGTGCAAAGGAGGGGGGGGGGGGAGGACAGAGTGGAAGGATATTGTGCCAAAGGAGGGGGGGGGGGAGGACAGAATGGGAAGGATTTGTGCCAAAGGAAGGGGGGGGGGGGGAGGACAGAGTGAAGGATATTGTGCCAAAGGAGGGGGGGGGAGACAGAGTTGGAAAGATTTAATGCAAAGGGGGGGGGGGGGGGGGGGAGACAGAGTGGAAGGATATGTGCCAAAGGAGGGGGTGGGGGGTGGAGGACAGAGTGGAAGGATATTGTGCCAAAGGAAAGCAATTCAGCGAAAGATTTTACGACAACCTTGGCAGCTTCCTGTCGAGAGGGGTGGGGGTGGGGGAACAGAGTGGAAGGGTATTGTGCCAAATGATAGCAATTCATGGACATATTTTACGAGCAACTTTGGTAGCTATCTGTCGAGAGGGATGGGGGTGGAGAGGGGGGGGGGGGGGGGGGACAGGTGGGAGGATATTGTGCCAAAGGAAAGCAATTCAGCGAAAGATTTTACGAGCAACTTTGGCAGCTTCCTGTCGAGAGGGGTGGGGGCGGGGGTGGGGGAACAGAGTGGAAGGGTACTGTGCCAAATGATAGCAATCCATGGACAGATTTTACGAGCAATTTTGGCAGCTCCCCATCGAAAGTGGATGAGGCAGAGTGGATGGAATACTGTGCCAAAAGAAAGCAATTCAGGGACAGATCTTTCGAGCAATTTTGCCAGATCCTCATCGAGAGGGGCTGAGGCGGAGATTTTACGAGCAATTTTGCCATCTCCCTGTCGAGGGGGCGGAAGAGGCAGAGTGGAGGGGACACTGGGCCCAAAGAAAGCGGTTCAGGAAAAGATTTTACGAGCAATTTTTGCAGCGTCCTGTCGAGGGGACGGGGCGGCGGGAGGGGGGGGGGGGGGGGGGGGGGGCGGGGGGGGGGGAAGGGGAAGGTGGGGGGCGTGCGGCGGGGGGAGGGGGGGTGGAGACAAAGGGGTAGCGATACTGTGCCAAAAGAAAGCAACTCATGGACAAGAATTGTGGAGCAATTTTGACAGCTCCCCATCGAAAAGGGACGAGGCAGAGTGGAAGTTAAAGGGGATACAGCGTCAGAATTAGAGAGACACTCACGGGAACGGGTGTCCTCGGGACTTCTTCAGCCTCTCAATCCTGGGCGTCAGCTTGCTCCAGGTGAAGGTCATTTGCCTCAAGTCCACCACGCCGATACTCTCCACGGCCTGCACCACCGCCATGGTGTCTTTGTCGATGATGTCGATGATGGGAGTCACAGCTACCGTCGAGTTCCGCGACACCTCCGATATCAGGGGTTCCATCCAGCCTACAAAAACATAAACGGAATTCAGATTCAGATTCTTTATTTACAACAAGGAAAGTGTCTCGAAAGCGGTAAGCATACAAACATAAGCAAACAACAACACTGACATACATCAACTAGCATAGTTAAAGGTATACACCCATTTGCACCAAAAAACAACACCCAAACGCACATACACACACGAGCGACACGCAACATACACACACCGCACGAGCGCGCGCGCGCGCGCACACACACACACACACACACACACACACACACACACACACACACACACACACACAAACGCTATAAGTATGAGTAATGTTCCAATGTAAAATATAGTCCTACAATACAATATAACTTTGTTGCCAAGTGTCAATACAGTTGCACGAGGAATGTTTTATGGTGCCAAGTACACTCATCACACATTCACTCCAATCATAAAACATTAGATTACAACAACAACAGATAAGCATCCAGGTAAAACGTCATTCATAGATCTATAAAAACATGGAAAATCCCACTGGCATCAATCTGTGCATATCACATAAGATTAAGCAAAACGAAAGAAGAGGAAGTGACACACAGAGCTCAGAATGTTGACGATGTCGACCATAGGAGTCACGAGTCACGGTCACACTGTCGAAATTCGCGACATCAGAATAATAATACGAGAACATTTTTTGAGAAGGAAGGGGGGGGGGGGCAAGGGAGGTAAAGATGGGGAGGTGGGGGGGGGGCAAACCTGACTAGACAGAAGAAAAATTAGTCTATGTGGAATCGAATCTGTGTCTTTCTGGTAGCTTGTGGACGACTCATCCCCGCTTTAGTGACTTCCGACTGAGAGAAGGGGCGGTGCGCATATGGTTTTTCCGACCGCAAAAAGGAAGAAAGAAAGATGATATGCATATAGTCGTCCCCCCCACCCCACCTCACCAAAAATGAAGAAGAAGAAAAGAAGAAGAAGAAGAAGAAGAAGAAGAATGAATGAATGAATGAATGAATAATTTTGCTTGACGTCCACGGAGGCGAGATGGCCTATTAAGGACGGGGACATGGGCGGAAGGGGAGGAAGAAGAGTGAAGACTCGCCAGCCCGGAAGACCAAGTATGCCGTGGACCGCCGCCAGAACAGCAAAATATTAAGGCAGTGTCCGCTCGGCAGTGCTCAGCAACTACTGTACCACCAGGCAATTGTTGTCCCAACTGCTATGCGGAACATAGTCACAAAGACAATGTCCGCAGCTCCGCCGTTGGGAAGAAGACGAACAAGAAGAAGAAGAAGAAGAAGAAGAAAGATGATGTTTATATGGTCGTGTGTAAGGGTCCGTAAGCGCAAGAATAACTAGGCCCATTATAGTCGATTTTGAAAATATTGCACTATTCAAACCGAAAGTATTTAGGTAAGTATTCACGATGAGCATAAAGAGAAGACTCAACAAAAAGAAACGTAGAAGATGCCGGTGATGGGAGTCGACGCCATCGTCAAGTTTCGCGACAACTTCACGGTGAATGTCGAAATTCGCGACATCAGAGGGAGTTTATGAAGACTATGAAGAATGTTGATGATGACTCGACGATGGGAGTCATCACCACCGTCGAGTTCCCCGACACCTCCCACGCACCAGCGACTCCAGTTTTAACTTAGGAGGATAAACAGAATGTCAGTGTTAGAAGTGACAGTGAGCCGGTTTGGCCTAGCGGTAAGGCGTTAGGCTGGTAAGCTGAAGGACCTCGGTTCGATACCGCTTCGGCTCTCCTTTCTCTTCAGAAAGGTTGTGGTTTGTGGACGCTGTCTTGTGACGTTGTCCATCACTTCCTACTGAAACATTAAAATGGCTCTCATCGCTGCCCATCTTAATGCAGAAGTCATTCTGGTGGTGACAGTGTAGCGATAGGTATATAATCTCCCTCTCCCCCCATCTCCATACCCCTTCCCCCTTCTCACCGTCCCTAATAAGCCATACGGTTTCTGTGGACGTTAAGCACCATGTTTACTTACTTAGAAGTGACACACATTGTCCCTAATATGCTCTTTAGCATCTGAGGACACTGAGCAAAACGAAAGAAGAAGAAGTGACACACAGAGTTCAGGAGCTGTGTGAGAGTCGAGGTGGACGTCTACGGCTCCCCGTCCCTAATAGTCCGTACGGTCTCCGTGGACATAAAGCGACATTGAACGAAGCTGTCCACCGAGTTCAGGAGCTGTGTCAGAGTCCAGGTGGACGTCTTGGGCTCCCCGTCCCTAATAGTCTGTACTGTCTCCATGGACACAAAGCGACATTTGAAAGAGGAGAAGAAGTCACAGCCATTCAGTGGTAGATCGCCGGACTCGTGACAGAAAGGTCGCGGGTTCGAGTCCCGGCAGGAACGGCGGAAGAATTTTCTTATCCGTGGTCAGCTTTTCTTTGATGGCTGTTATTTCGGTATCCGTTCCACCCCAGTGTTACCGCAGTAGCATGCAAAAGAACCCGGTCAGCGGGATCAGTCTGCGAAAAGTGCAGGTGGCAGGTTAGAGCTAAATACACATGCACCCTACGCATGTGGCTTTTCATGAAGTGACACTGTAAACTCGTGCATGGTTGTATGGTGTATACAGAACATGCGCCGAGACGGCAGCAGTTTTACGTGGAACCAGCCATGTAACAACCAAACAGCGCTATAAGTACACCTCTTTGGTGGCTATTCAAAATGCACTATAAAAGGCTATAGTCATTAACTGAGAATCACATGCGCAAGAACGCAGTGAGTTTCCTCGCGAGCAGAGAACAGCGTTATATAAAAGCGGTTAATAATAATAACAATAATATTAATAATTGTAATAATAATATATCAGTGATGTTGACGATGGGGGTCACAGCCACTGTCGAGTATGTCGGCATTAAAACCTCTAGCGAACATATGAAGACAAACAAAATGTTGCTGATGTCGACTATGGGGTTCACAGCCATTGCCAGGACAAACTGAGTGAGAGAAAGTCGATGAAAGCGAACAACCACCGTCAATTTCCGCAACACCTTGGACATCATACAATATATATATATCTAAAGAAGAGTCTTTGATATAACATAACATCCTTCAAATTCCCCCAGCCTTTACGAGACAATATATGAAATATATAGCTTATATATAGCTTATATGAAAGTATATTCACACTTATCTGACAGCCTCTCAAACCATGTCAGTTATCGGTTTAATTACGTACACCAGTCCTATATTGCCTTCTCGCCCCCTATAAAAGCTGATAGGAATCTGCTGCTATTGCTTTTGTGAGCCGGTTTGGCCTAGCGGTAAGGCGTTAGGCTGGTAAGCGGAAGGACCTCGGTTCGATACCGCTTCGGCTCTCCTTTCTCT
>JABMCL010002109.1:552500-580000 GCA_018857735.1 Alviniconcha marisindica | reverse complement strand
CACACATTGTACTATTTAAACCGAAAGTATTTAGGTAAGTATTCACGACGAACATGAAAATTTGCAAAAAAGTAAAACAAAACAAAAACAAGAACAAAAGGTAAATAAAAAACAAAAACTACAACACACACACACACACACACACACACACACACACACACACACACACACACACACACACACACACACACACACACACAGACACACACACACACACACACACACACACACACACACACACACACACACACACACACACACACACACACACACACACACACAGGAATGTACCTTCAGCACACTCAATGTGAGAGTCGAGGAAGATGAGAATTGGTCCTTGGGCCACGTCAACGCCACGTAGCCTCGCTCTCACCAGTCCCACACGCTCGGGCATGCGCAGAATCTTCACCTTGGGGAAGTCCTCCATGTAGTTGTCCAGTTTAGACTTCAGATGTTCTGAAGCGTAGGAGTGGTGGGGGGTTGGGGGGGGGGGGGGAGGAGAATGTAAATAAGAGACAAGCAAACCCTGTTTTCTTTGTGGAAAGCGCAATGCACACAAATGTCTGTCTGCTACTTACTGCTATTGATGAATGTGAACTGAACAACAACCAGCGTCCAGAACATACCAGTGTCAGAGAAGTGGTCCCCAAAAAGATGATCCCTTTCAACAGATGTTTGTGGCGACATGTTTAGAACGCTGCAAACTGAATAACAACAGGCTTCTAGAACATACCAGTGTCAGAGAAGTCGTCCCCAAAAGAATTACCTCCATCAGAGAAATCGTCCACAAAAGAATGACTTCCTTCCGGAAACAGATGTTTGTGGAGATATGTCTACAACATTGTTAACCGAATAGCAACAGGTGTTCAGAATATACCATCGTCAGAGACGACGTCCACAAAAGAATGACTTCCTTCCGGCAACAGATGTTTGTGGCGATTTGTCTAAAAAACCGCGTACTAAAACATAACAGGCTTCCAGAGCATACCATCGACAGAGACGTCCACAGAAGGATGCCGTCCTTCCGGCTACAGATGTTTGCGGCGATATGTCTAGCACATTGTTAACCGAATAGTAACAGGCGTTCAGAACATACCATCGTCAGAGACGACATCCGCAGAAGGATGACCTCCTTCCGGCCACAGCTTTTGTGGCGATCTGTCTAGAGCACTGCGAACTGAAACGTGTCTTCGGTTTTGTACAGACGAAGACCAACAAAAAGAAAAAATAAGAAAAAAAGTGAACTGAAACGTGTCCAGAACATACCAGCGTCAGAGAAGTCGTCCACAAGGATGACCTCCTTCAGGAGATGTGGCGGAGATCTGTCCAGGACGCTGTGCACGGAACGCAGCAAGGCGCTCCACGCCTCGTTGTAGAAGCACATGATGATGCTTGCAGGCTGCTGAGGGACACCACCACTGTAGTCGTTGTACTGGCACCTGAGGAGGAAATTAAGTCTTCGGTTTTGTACAGACGAAGACCCCCCCTCCCCCCCCCAAAAAAAAGAAGAAAAAAGAAAAGAAAAGAAAAAAAAGGAAAAAAAAGAGAAGAAAAAAAAAGAGAAGAAGAATGCATCTGAGGAGGAAATGAAGCCTGTTTTTGTAAAGACGAAGACAAAAAAAAAAAAAAAAAAAAAAAAAAGGACAAAAAAAAAGAAGAATGCATCTGAAGAGGAAATTAAGCCTTCGGTTTTGTAAAGACGAAGACCAAAACAAACAAAAAAGAAGGAGAAGAATGCATCTGAAGAGGAAATTAAGCCTTCGGTTTTGTACAGAGGAGGCCCCCCTCTCCCCACACACACACACACACACACACACACACACACACACACACACACACACACACACACACGCAACAACAATAAACAAACAAATTCACAAACATACACATAACTGTTAACACGAATACCTATGTAAACACATTACCTAGATAGAGATAGATATAGAGAGAGAGAGAGAGAGAGAGAGAGAGAGAGAGAGAGAGAGAGAGAGAGAGAGAGAGAGAGAGAGAGAGAGAGAGAGAGAGAGAGAGAGAGAGAGACAGACAGACAGACAGACAGACAGACAGACAGACAGACAGACAGACAGACAGACAGACAGAGAGAGAGAGAGACAGAGAGAGAGAGACAGACAGACAGAGAGAGACAGAGAGAGATAGACAGACAGACAGAGACAGAGAGTATATGCTTTCATGAGACCCACACAAACAAACAGGAGAACCTGTGGGAAAAGTCTTACTCGTAGGGCTTGAAGTCCGGCACAGTTCTCTGAACAGAAATGAGATTGCTGGCATACTCATTGAAGCTATGTGTTTCGTAGCCCTTTTTATGCAGTACCTTCTCATCTGGCGATAGAAGGTTAGGGTCTATTTGGACGGGAGCTCCGCCTTCCCCTGAAGAACAGACAAACACACTCGTAGTTGACTTAGTTACACGCACGCACGCACTCATGCACGCACGCACGCACGCACGCACGCGGACACACACACACACACACACACACACACACACACACACACACACACACACACACACACACACACACACACACACACGTAGGCAGATAACAATATAACAATATGTGTCCACCACACACACACACACACACACACACACACACACACACACACACACACACACACACACGTAGGCAGATAACAATATAACAATATGTGTCACACACACACACACACCACACACACACACAACACACACACACACACACACACACACACACGTAGGCAGCAATATAACAATATGTGTCACACACACACACACACACACACACACACACACACACACACACACACACTACACACACACACACACACACACACACACACACACACACACACACTACACACACACACACACACACACAACACACACACACACACACACACACACACACACACACACACACACACACACACACACACACTACACACACCACATACACACACCACACACACACACTCCCCCCCCCCCCCCCCCCCCCCCCCCCACCCCCGATATAACCGTCCTGGTTGAATGGGCGTAAAAAACACACCAAGCTAGCAATTACTTACTAACTAGGAATCTGACGCAAATGATAAACATGGAGGTTGCTTTAAAAGCGCGAGGTGCGTATTCTACAGCAGGCCACGCATGGCGGTGTGTCATATTATTAGGAGTATACGGCTATGCCGTCTTTGTGGATTCCCCCCTCGCCTTTCCCCCTTTCCTCAAGTCCCGCACGTTACCTAACAATATCCGCAAGCTGAGCGTGGGATCATTATGGGTTTCATTTCCACACGAGATCTACAGCTGGCGTCTTCGCGAAGCCACTGGCTGAGTGAAGAAAGATAACAGCTGCCGATTGTGAACTTAATAAAAAACTCCGCCCCCCCTCCCTCCCCCGCCCTGTCCCCCCGTCCCCCGTCCCCCACACACACATTCAGTTGCAGATGTATGTGTCACTGCAGTTGTTCCCACAAGTTAATCCTCAGTTAAAAAACAAAACAAAAAATAAAAACAACATTTTTCTCATAGTTTGGAAGCAGGGTTTTGCGGCCAGTTGAGCACACCACTGACCTAACTACATACACAGTGATGCTACAGGAATCCCTAAGAGCACGGAGCTGAAGCGTTCATACTTCATAGGCAACACGGTTTATTTTAATAGAAGCAAAAGTAACATATATATTTATCCAACAGAATATTTTTCTTTGGGGAAGGGGAGGGGGCCGGGGGGTGGGGGGGTGGAGGGGGGTTTGGAAGAGGAGAATTTTCAGTAGCTGCCGAATATGTTGGTTCGCTCTTGTGTGTGTGTGTGTGTGTGTGTGTGTGTGTGTGTGTGTGTGTGTGTGTGTGTGTGTGTGTGTGTGTTGTCTAGTAAATTACTAGTTTGTTTATTATGTAACTTTTGTATTTTCAATAACTGTTCTTTGAGTTTTAAAATATAAAATATGTGTTATTAGTGTACTGTGATGTGGTTAATGTTCAGCCAGGTTTTAATTTCTCTGATGAAATAATAAAGTAATCTTGAATCTGGAATCGTGAATATCAATGAAGAGCTGAAAAAAGGTTTGGCTCATGACGTGATGTAGACTTCCGCATATGCTTGTTTTGATTATGACGTCACAGACACAGACTTCCGGATGCGAAATGGCAGCGTCCACGGCCGTGTATCCGCCGCAACCTTCAAACGCCCATTTTTAACAAACTAGATCATAAATCCACTGAAAAACTGCTGTGAACGGTCAATCTGATTTTTACACGTGATGTGATTGGTCTGTTTGGAAACACGTGGATGCGGCCGTGCTTTTGAAAATTTGTGATTACGGTTTTAAAAGTCGTATTTTCTAAGCTAAGGGTTCTTTCTGATACAGAGTGAAGCAAGTTTGTGAACAGTTGTTATAGGATCGAAGTTGCCAGGTTCGTTCAGTGTTGCTTTACGTCCACAGAGACCATACTAACAAGTTCTGTAAAAACAAACATCAACAGCAACATGACAATCAAAAAAGCACAAGCCCTCTAAATGCAATCATCAACACTCAAGCATTTCACACCCAACCACGCACAATATCGTTACACACAGATACCTACACGCTTTCACCCACCCCACACCCACACCCACACAACCGACTTGTAGTTCTTCGTGTCCGTTCCCATGAAGTTTTTACGTTAAAAAAAGAAGTTTTCTTCTTCTTTTGTTCTACTACTCCCCCTTTTTGCTCGTGAAGCTTTAAGTAGGCGGATTCCCCCCCCCTTTCTCTCTCTCTCTCTCTCTTTCTCCCCCTCCCACGCACCCCACCCCAACCCCCTTTTTTTCTTCTTTTTTTTCCCTTTTTCTTTTCTTCTCTTTTTCGTTTCCTCTCTTCGTTTTTGCATGTGAAGCAAATACTAGACGGAACCGCTATTTTTGGAAAGCCGGAAGCAGGACGTCATCGATTGCGCTTGACCCAGTGACAAGAATGACGGCCGGAGCACGTCAGAAAAAGGCGCACACCGTGACACCCCTGACAAGCCCACACGTCATCCCCGGGCCTGAGAAACACGCTTTGCTTGGCCCAGCTTTGAGCAAAGCACACTCTCTTACGACTCGTCTCGGGGAACTTGTCATTCCTGTCACCGATGATGTCAGGTCCAACTCATGCTTTCGTCTAAAAGCTATCATTGTCTGGACTTCATCTCCGTTACAATTAACAAAGTTAGCAGCGAGAAATTTTACATACGACAAATTTTGATTGTTTAATTTGTGGTCGGTCACGAGTGATGCGTTTGGAGAGAGAGAGAGAGAGAGAGAGAGAGAGAGAGAGAGAGAGAGAGACAAAAAAAGCCGGAAGAAACGCTTAGTAGACTGTTTAAGACGGGTCATGAAAGACGCAGCAAAAATGTGTGCACGGTATGCTGCCGGAAGATATGGACAGTGACCTACACACACAGTTTGCGTGCCCCCCCCCCCTCCTTCAGTGTGTCTGTGTATGTGCATGCGTGTGCGTGCCCTGTGTGTGTGTGTGTGTGTGTGTGTGTGTGCGCGCGCGTTAAATATATATATGTGTGTGTGTGTGTGTGCGTGTGCGTGCGTGCGTGCGTGCGTGCGTGTGTGTGTGTGTGTGTGTGCGTGTGTGTGCGTGTGTGGTGTGTGTGTGTGTGTGTGTAAGAGGAGAGAGAGAGAGGAGGAGAGAGAGAGAGAGAGAGAGAGAGAGCAGAGACAGAGAGAGAGACAGACAGACAGTCAGACAGACAGACAGACAGACAGACAGACAGACAGAGACAGAGAGACAGAGAGAGACAGAGACAGAGTCAGAGACAGAGAGACAGAGACAGAGACAGACAGGCAGACAGACCTTGTGCTTGTGTGTATGTCCGCCTATTTAGTATTAGCTCATATTAGACAAGCCTTCGCCCAAATTTCGCTGTCAACAGCTAGTCAACGCAGTCGGCTGCAGTGAACGAAGAACGCGTCTGAATGCAAGTAACAAAAGATAATATACATCCCCTAGTTAAATTAAACACCTCTAAGGCAGAGGTACGTCTAGCAAAGTGCACCACGACGAAAGACCGCTGCTTTTTGTTTTTGGGCCCGCTTCGCATCACCCCGGCCGGCACACCTATCTGCCTACGTGACTGTGGATGTGAACCACGTGTTTGTTGGATCTATCCATCTGTTTGCCTCTGGTCATCTATGATACACAGGCACTTAAAACGGTTCATTTTCTCACCCTTCGTTTCTTTCTTTGTTTCTTCTCTTCTTCTTCTTCTTCTTCTTCTTCTTCTTCTTCTTCTTCTTCTTCCTCTTCCTCATCACATCACCGCGGCCGGCACACCTATCTGCCTACGTGACTGTGGATGTGAACCACGTGTTTGTTGGATCTATCCATCTGTTTGCCTCTGGTCATCTATGATACACAGGCACTTCAAACGATTCATTTTCTCAGGCCCACTTTCAGTTTCACTCTCTCATTTGTCTTCTTCTTCTTCTTCTTCTTCTTCTTCTTCCTCTTCCTCATCACATCACCGCGGCCGGCACACCTATCTGCCTACGTGACTGTGGATGTGAACCACGTGTTTGTTGGATCTATCCATCTGTTTGCCTCTGGTCATCTATGATACACAGGCACTTCAAACGATTCATTTTCTCAGGCCCACTTTCAGTTTCACTCTCTCATTTGTCTTTTTGTTCTTCTTCTTCTTTATCATCACATCACCGCGGCCGGCACACCTATCTGCCTACGTGACTGTGGATGTGAACCACGTGTTTGTTGGATCTATCCATCTGTTTGCCTCTGGTCATCTATTATCCACAGGCACTTAAAACGGTTCATTTTCTCACCCCCGCTTTCAGTTTCACTCTCTCATTTGTCTTGTTGTTGTTGTTGTTGTTGTTGTGCTTCTTCTTCTTCTTCTTCTTCTTCTTCTTCTTCTTCTTCTTCTTCTCATTTGTCTTGTTGTTGTTGTTGTTGTTCTTTTTCTTCTTTTTATTGTTGTTGTTGTTGTTGTTGTTGTTGTTGTTGTTGTTGTTCTTCTTCTTCTTCTTCTTCTTCTTCTTCTTCTTCTTCTTCTTCTTCTTCTTCTTCTTCTTCTTCTTCTTCTTCTTCTTCTTCTTCTCATTTGTCTTGTTGTTGTTCTTCTTCTTCTTCTTCTTTTTCTTCTTTTTATTTGTCTTGTTGTTGTTGTTGTTGTTGTTGTTGTTGTTGTTGTTGTTGTTGTTGTTGTTGTTCTTCTTCTTCTTCTTCTTCTTCTTCTTCTTCTTTTCTTCTTCTTCTTCTTCTTCTTCTTCTTCTTCTTCTTCTCATTTGTCTTGTTGTTGTTGTTGCTCTTCTTCTTCTTCTTCTCCTTCTTCTTCTAATTTGTCTTCTTCTTCTTCTTCGTGCCCACTGTGATACCTCAGTCAGTCTCGTATGTGGTTAACTGGGCTCAAAGCACTAACTAACTCCCCAACTCGCCAGGTCTCAGCGGTTTAGTTTCTTCGCCGACCGCTGAGTAGGTCAGAGTACATGTTCGTAATTATTAGGGACGTATTTTTTACCTGCTTTGTCTAGAGACAGGAATTCAGTACTTCCACTGAGAGTATCTCATTGTGGTTTCCTGGTTCATTCAACTTCATTTTCTCCCAAATACTCTTCAAACATGGTGTGACGTGCGTCATGAATTTAACTTCTCGTATGCGATAATAAAGTAACTCAAATCTTGAATAAGTGAAAAAGGCTTTCTTAAAAATTAAAATAAAACTTTTTTCTTTTCTTCTTTCAGTCACTCTGCGTGCGCCTGTTTGTCGTCTGTCTTCGGACCTCGTCTACATCATCTAGCGCTCTCTGTGTGCAGCTATTCCAAGACGTACATTGTGGAAACAGAGAGCAAACACCCGCAGGGACAGTTTCATTGACCGCTCACGGACAATACGCCTAAGTCAGTTCACTCCAGTGGCAAGCTTTTTTGTTCTTTCTTCCGCCCGATTGTCCAGCTAAGTTTTTCTCTCTCCTCCCTCTCCTCCTCCCTCCTTCTTCTTCTTCTTCTCTTTTCTCTCTCTCTCTCTCTCTCTCTCTCTCTCTCTCTCTCTCTCTCTCCCCCCCCCTCTCTCTCTCTCTCGTCCTGTTTAATGAAGTAGAGAGAGTTAAATAGGACTGGAGAAAGATGACTACCCTTGAAAATGAGGCAGTGTTCCTCGTAACAATACAACTTTATTGCCAAGTGTCAATACAGTTGCAGTAGAAATGTTTTGTGGTGCCAAGTACACTCATCACACATTCACTCCAACCATAAAACATCATTAAATTACAACAACAGCAAACAAACATCCAGGTAAAAAGTCATTCATAAATAAATACATGAGAAATCCAACTGGCATCAAACTGTGCGTATCACAAATAAATTGTCTCTTCACGAGGTCCCCCTCTTAAAAATTACAAACTGGGCTTCTGAGGATACATCTAAGCACAGAGAACAGCTGGAATTCCTCCCGTGTTTTTGTCTTCTGATGGTGACCACAGTTGCTTGGCGATATTTTCACAGTGAAAATTTGGTGCAGTGTGACATCTTGGTACTGAAATGACTATGTTGCATTTGTAACGTGGACTCCATGGCATATACATATGAATTATTGTACAGGGAATTCGGTTTCGTCCTCTGTTGCATAACTATTCTGTGTAACCTCCCCCCTCAACCATATTGAATTGGTCTGTGGCCTAAACAATTAAACATTCGTACTCATATTCGTATAAACTCTCTCTCTCTCTCTCTCTCTCTCTCTCTCTCTCTCTCTCTCTCTCTCTCTCTCTCTCTCTCTCTCTCTCTCTCTCTCCACAGTGGGGCCCAGAATCAAAATGTAAATTTGGAGTTTCTGATATAGCCGTTCATCGTATCAGATATAAAGGTCCGAACTCGGTTCATGCAAGAACATTATGCATTTCCTTTTTAATATATTATATATATATACCATGCTTATCAACCAGTCTCGGCTCATAGACTACTTGTCAGAACATGTCTACTAACAAGAATTTTACCACAAGCCCTCAGGGAGACAAGTAACAGACGTTGAAGATTAATTATGAAATTCACTACAGCATGATGCAAGAATATGCATTTCCGTTTCAGTTAATATATTATATATACCAGGCTTATCAACCATTCTGACCCCTGTAGGCTCACAGACTACTTTCCAGAACATGTCTACTAACAAGAATTTTACTGGATGTTAACAAGTGACAGATGAGCAATTTCGTTTCCCCGTCCTCAGTGTTTGAGATTGACGTACCGACATTGATAAAAAAATCTCTCAACTCTCGCATCTTGTTCCCCAAATTTCCCCTTTCCCTTTTTCTCCCCCTCCTTTCCCTTTCTTTTTCCATTTCCGGGTTTATTCAAACGGCGGGATACAACACGTTTTCATTACGATCAGCTCTAGCGGGCGAGCTTAACCCTTTCACTGCCATGGTGCCACTTCAAAACGACAAGTAAAAGAGTGAAATTTCAAGTCCTGAAAGCATTTTTGTTTTCTTTTTCGCATTACACCTGAAAGGGTTGGCATCAAAACGCGCAGAGCTGAAAGTAGATTTGTTATAGGACCTGGAAAATAATATAGTGTTTGCTGCGGGCGTGTGCGTGCATTTTTCATCCCGGATATTTTACAGGCTTGGCCAGCGAAGGGGTTAAACTGCCTTGCGGCGAAACTGTCCTATCTATCAATTTGTTTATAGGTGGAGACTGCACTGGACTGCACGGAGATGTACAGGAAGAAAAGGGCGGAAGTTTCTCAGCTGCACGAAGCAAATGACAGGGGTCTAAATTGTTGTTTGCTGGGTTCGAGTTTGGTTGGGTTTGAAGTTTCATTTAGCTGTAGTCTTGCGTTTTTGTCTGATTGTTTGTTTGGTGTACGTATAATGATTATAAAAAGGGGGGAAAAGGGGGAAAAAAAAGGCCCTTGGGGGGAAAAACAGGGAAAAAAAACCCCTTTTTAATTAAAATAGGGGGGAGGGAGGGGAAAAACAAATTTTTAAAATTTAAAAATTTTTGGTGGGGGGGTTTTTGGGCCCGGGGTTTTGAGGGGCAAAGTCTATTTTTAGGGGAAAATTAAAAAGGCCATTTAGGGGCGGGGGGGGAGGCTAAAGGGGGAAAAAAAGAAAAAGATTTCACACACACACAAATTTTACACGCTAACACAATTCTCCCCCACGCACGCAGGGGCCCCGCTACTACCCAAATTTCATAAAAACATCCTACAGCAGGCCCCAAAAAAAAAAAACAACACACACACACACACACACACACACACGCACCACCACGGGGACACCCCCAAAACATTTTAACACGCACGCACACAAAACGCACGCCGCAAAAAACGACCAATCCTAAAACTCATTTATGTGATTTAAAAGCCACCATTCGCAGATTTGCGACAATTTTTGATGCTTTGAACTTGCCGTTCCCAAAACAAAGCGCCGGGCCGGGACGGCGGGTGTGTGTGTGTGTGTGTGCATGCGTGGGGTTTTGGGATGTTTTGTGTGTGTGGGGTTGGGGGGGGGGTTTTCTTGGGGTGAAGTGGGCAAAATGTGTGTATAGGTGGGGTGTGTGTGGGGGTGGTGGGGGTGGGGGGTGTGCGTGGTATGTGTGTGTGGGGTTTTTATGGCCGGGGCTGGTGTGTGTGTATAAAACTGAACCGGAGGAGGAGGTCTACAAAGAAACAAACAACAAAGGCACTACTTACCCTGTCTGGGAGGATCAAACCTCTGCCCTTCAACTTGGAAACGGCCCACGTCACCACCTCCCGCCGCCGCGTGTACACTCTCCTTCAGCCCTCCCTCCTCCTCCTCCTTCTCCTTCTGGAACTGCAACTGTCTCTTGGAATCTTCCCGTAGACTGCCATCACTTTGGATTTCTCTGTGGACCTGTTCACCTACACTCCTCTGTCGTATACTATCTCTACGGGACTTGATTCTGCTGTCCCTCTGCGGTGACAATACCGCCTTAGTGTCTTTGGGTTGCCGGGTCACTTCTTCCCCGTCCTTGCTGTCGTCGACTTGGTTCTGTTCAAGGTCCACCACGTCAAAGTCTGCCGCGGCTCTGTGTTGGTGCTGCAGCCGATCGGAGCCGGCCCCGGAGGCTGGAAGCATGCTGGACTCCCTGTCCACCGACAGCACCGTCATCTCCAAAGCGAACACGAACCAGGTGATCGGAAGTCCGAAGAGCAGAGCTTTGATCCAGTAGTCGCGGAATCCGCCGCTTCTTCTCTTTCCGACGAATTGCACCATCCTCGGTAGAGTTCTCGGAGAGGCTCTCTCTGTGTGTGTCTCTCTGTCTCTGTGAGTGAGTGAGTGTGTCTCTCTCTCTCAGTCTGTGTGTGTGTGTGTGTGTGTGTGTGTGTGTGTGTGTGTGTGTGTGTGTGTGTGCCTCTCTCTCTCTGTCTCTGGGTCTCTATGTGTCTCTATGACTCTTTGTGTTGTCTCTTTGTCTCTGTCTCTCTCTGACTCCGTGTTCTCTCTTTGTCACTGTCTCTCTCTGTCCCTGTGTGTGTATGTGTGTGTGTGTGTGTGTGCTCTCTCTCTCTCTCTCGCTCTCTGTTTCTCTCTGACTTTGTCTCTGTGTTCTCTCTTTGTCTCTGTCTCTCTCTCTGTGTCTCTCCCTGTCTCTGTCTTGGTCCGTGTTTTCTCTCTGTCTCTATCTGTCTGTCTGTCTGTCTCTCTCTCTCCCTCTCTCGCTCTCTCGCTCTCTTAGAGGCGTTCCGGCGCTAGGCGCACGACGAGAGCTATCTCGCTAGCCTGTAGGATTGTCGTAACTAGTAACTAGTAACTCCAACCGTCTATCCAGGAACACCCAAGAACCGCACAGACACACGGTTCTCTCTCTCTCTCTCTCTCTCTCTCTTCTCTCGGCGTAGTCTTCTTTCAATTGATACGAGCAAGGCGATGGCTCGAACCGAAGATTAATGGGCGTACTGCTGTCACATTTCTCTGCCACTGGGACCGAGAGCGGGGCGGTACGTACTGCCTGTAAAACACGGGTCGAGCTGGGCCGGGCCGGACCGCTTCTGAGTCGCACGCTTCACGCTTTCTGTCGCCGCCGTCACAGGCCCCGCACTCCGTGGATGTGCGTCGTCGCTAGACGGAGATCGAGCCCACTTTTCCCCAAGTTGTCACTCTTCCCTTCCCCTTTTCCAAAGCCGGATAAAAAAAAGGATAAGAGAGGAGGATGGGGAGTGAGTGGGGCAAGGGGCTGGGCGGGGGTTGGAGGGGGTGGGGGGGGGGGGGGGGGGGCGGGGGGGAAGGGGGAGGGGGGGAGAGGGGGAAACTAGAGGGGAGAGGAGGGGAGGGAGGGAGGGAGAGCACGAAGGAAGACGGAGGAGGGGGTGGAAGAGACGGGGGGTGGTGGTGGGGCGATCCTCCAATTGCGACAATAGTGTGAGTAGGCCGTCGCTGTACACACACACACTTGCATCTGTTCACAAGCGTCGCTCAGTCCTGAAATGAGAGGAATATGTAATGAGAGTTTGACAGACACCCATCGCAAACATCAGCTCACCCCACCCCACCCTCTCTCTCTCTCTCTCTCTCTCTCTCTCTCTCTCTCTCTCTCTCTCTACCTGCCTGCTTTCCTGCCTGCCTATGCCGACCCCCACTGACTGAACTGCAAAGCTCGAGATCGGTGCAAACAAGCCGCTCTTCTTTTATTTTGAGTGCGACCAAAGCTCGGGGGACAGGTCGTCTCGTAATAGAGGCACGTCAGTAGCACTGTGAACCACGCGTACTGTGAACCACGCGTACTGTGAACCACGCGAATTCAGTTGTGAACCGCAGAGAGAAGAGACGTATTAAGCTGAAAAAGGGCAGAAGAACGATACGGTTGCGATGAAAATTAAAGCATCTGCCAACCACGCGTAGATCGCGGTTTATAAGAGATAAGCATCTCTCTGTGTGTCTGTCTCTGTGTGTCTGTGTGTCTGTGTGTCTGTCTGTCTGTCTGTCTGTCTGTCTGTCTCTCTCTCTCTCTCTCTCTCTCTCTCTCTCTCTCTCTCCCTCTCCCTCCCTCCCTGTGTCTGTTCTCCTGTCTGTCTCTGCCTGTTTGCCCTCCCCCACCTCCTCTCCTGTGTGTCTGTCTCTCTGTCTGTCTGTCTGTCTGTCTCTCTCTCTCCCCCCCACCCCCACTCTCTCCACCCTCCCCCTATTTAATTTCCTAAGAGATATATCTATGAAACTGACAACAAGTAATGGGCCCCAGGAGAAGAATGATACGGTTGCGGTGAAGGTGAAACAGCAGCTGCTTGTCAATTTCTCCTCTTTTACGTCTGACGATAAAGTTATCGGAAGTATGACACCCTTGTCTACTCAGGCGCCAGCCCCGGAATGTTCCTTATAAATCGAGACGTTGCGTTTGACTAGTTTTTACGCTGATAGGGCTGGTGGGGAAAGATAAGAGCGACACTGAGACTAGAAAGGAAGAAGAGGAGAAAAGAGTCAGATCTCTCTGCACTGGGCTATGTTGCAAGGTTTCAAGACCGTAGTTGTTTTCTGTTTGTCATGTTTATGGACTGAAAAGAAGAAGCGTGGAATGAATTGTTTTGAGTCTCCTCAGTCACGCACGCACGCACGCAGGCGCGCGCGCGCACGCACACACGCACGCGCTCGCACGCACACACGCACGCACACACACACACACACACACACACACACAACAAACACACACTGTGACAGGCACGCATTCGCATACACAAAAACACATACTGTAACAACCCCACCACCACACACACACCACACACACACACACACAAAACACACACACACACACACAACATACTTGAACCAGGTGGTTTTGGGTTTTTTGTGTGTGTGTGTGTGTGTGTGTTTTCCTCCCCTCATGTGACCCTGTTGTTCAGAGGACGTTATAATCAAAGAACCTCTCCTCTCTCTCTCTCTCTCTCTCTCTCTCTCTCTCTCTCTCTCTTTTCTCCCTCTCTTTCTCACTACTCCTCTCCATGCACCCCCCCCTTCCCCCCCTTTTATGCACCTAGCTCACCATCGCAAACCTTGAAGCAAAACGTACCCAGCCAGCCCAAACCTACACTACAACGCTACAACGATGGGCGTATAGAATTGCAAGTCCATGGATCCAACAGCGACAAATTGTAAAATGACAGTCTGCCTTCGATCGGTGCATCTCAATTGCAGCGCAGATGAGAATGACCCCGTTTGTCTCTTCCTTTTTCTTTTCCTTTTTTTTTCTTTTTTTTTTTTTTTTTGGGTTGGTTTTTGGGGGTTTTGGTTGGGGTGGTGGTGGTGGTGCTGAATTTCCCGATTCCATTTTTGCATGCCAGAAAACTTTTGTCAAACTGGGACTCGAGGGCCAGCATGGCCCGACTGCTCCCTCTCTCTTTTTTTCCCCCCAAAAACACGCACCAAAAACCCCAAAACACCACACACACACAAAAACACACCAAACCACACCCAAAACCCCACCCCGCGCCAACCCCAAAAAAACACGCGCACCAAAGCGCACAACACACCCCCAAAACCCAAAAACACACAACACACACACACCACACACACACACACATGAAAAAATAATCAAAAAATTTTTGCCGAAACAAAACCAACAAAAAAACACACAAAACACACACACACACACCTCCACGCCAAACCCGCACGCACCCCGCCCCAGCGGGCCCCCTCTCCCCACACCCCCCCCCCCAAAAAAAAACCCACCACCGAACTGGGTTTTATACTTTTCCCCCCCCCCCCCCAACCATTCCGTCTTTCTTTTTTTCTAATGGTCAGTGATCGTGCTAGACTTTTTAAAAAATGGTTCACGGAAACCGGTCAGAAAATCACTGAACCGGTCGACAGTCCCATCTATAAATACAAAAGATACACAAAAATGTCTGGCCCTTGCGGGGAAAACACCCTGTTGCCCCCCCGTCAAACACACACACAACACACACACACACACACACACACCAAAAACAACAAACACAAAAACAAACAACAAACAAAAAATAAAAACAACAACAAAAACAACAAAACAAAAAACAAAAAAAAAATTTAAAACACAAAAAAAAAAAAAACACCCAACACACACACACACATTTCAAACACACAAAACACACAACACAACAACAAAAAAAAACAAACACACACACACACAAACACCATAAAACAACAAAAAAAAAACAAAATATAACCCAAAACACACACACACACACACACACACAAAAAACACACACACACCCCCCACAAAAACACACACACACACAAAAACACACACACACACCACACACACACACACACACACACACACACACACACACAAAAACACACACACCCCAAACACACACACACACACACACACACACACACACACACACACACACACACACACACACCAAACACACACACACACAACACACACACACACACACACACACACACAACAACACCCCCCACCATTCTCTCTCTCTCTCTCTCTCTCTCTCTCTCTCTCTCTCTCTCTCTCTCTCTCTCTCTCTCTATTGCGTTTTTTTCTTTCTATTTTTTTGAGAAGCGGTCAAGCACAGTAACAACGGGCATACGTCTGCCCGACTGCTGATTTTTGTTTGCGGTATTTTCTGATTTTAAACCAGTAAAATACCGAAACTCAGCCGGTTAACGAAAACCCCTGACGGGTTTGAAATCAAAACAGAACGGGGCCCCCTTCCCGCTGGACTATTCCATCAAGCAGCAAGTTCAAAGCTCGAAACACAAAAAGGCGGCATTATTAAGAAACCTCGTCCATATGTACGTGTCTGTCACTTAACCGCAGGTCGGCTGAAACCCCAAGGGATCACTTGGCTGGATCGTCCCCGCGACGGTACACAACGCGAGGGCATGCAACATTAACCCCCTTACCCCCCCTGGCCCCGGTAAAAAGGGCCGGGCCAAAATTTTCCAGTCCTGTAACAATCTAAGTTCAATAGTGTGCAATAAAAAATATAAAAAATAAATAAAAAAAAAGCTTAAGGATTTGACATTTGGCACAATTATTGGTCGTTTTCAAGTAACATCGTGGCGGTGAAGGGGTTAACGGCACCCTACTGCTGAAAGGGAACCCTTCTGCTGAAAGAGCTATAGACCAAGTTCTAAAAAAGTTCGGAGGATTATGGAAACACCAAAATAACCTGTCAATGCACCGAAGGTGTCAGTCTCAAAATGTCGCAGCTGGACACTGCACGGAAGAATGGAAGCAGACCTAGAGTTAAACGTCGACCCAGCTGTACTTTGGCGTGCAAAGCTCGGCCGAAACCAGAACGATACCCCCGCTAAAGGCGCTGTCGTAAGCACATCCCGAGCAAATGAACTATAAGGCTCAATACTCGTCACGTGTTGCTGTTTCTGCAGAACAGTCACGTGGATGCAGTTTTTGTTTGTTTTCGTCATTTATCCATAGCCTTCGGCGACGAACCTCTCTCTCTTTTCCCGCCTCCGTGTTCTGTCTGCCCTTTCTTTTCCTGTCTGTCTCTGTTTCGTCTGTCTTCTCTTCTCACGTTTTCTGGTTTGGTCTTCCAGTTTGGGGGCAAAAAATAATGCCTCAACTATCAATCACCCCCCCCTCCTTCCCCCACCACCCCCCCCCATCCTTTCTTTTAATGAAAGTTTGAAGTTTGATTTTTATATTTTCGGAAAATGCGTGCTTTTGTCTTTTGTCACTTTTTTATAAAAACCCCCCCCCCTGTCCCCCTTTTTTTTTTTTTTCTTTTTTTTTCTTTTTGAAAAGGGTTTATTCAATGGGGAAACCCAAAAAGGGGCAAAAATGAATAATTTCTACATGCACTTTTTTTGATGTGTTGGTTTAACATACAGTCTTACATATATCAGTTTTGTCTATCTTATCTTTATAACTTTGACGCGAAACGTTTTTTAATGCATTAGAAAAGAAAGGAAAAAAGAGAGTAAAGTATCCCCTAAGCAAAAGAAGAGGAAAACAAAAACAACACACACACACACAACACACACACACACACACACACACACACACACACACACACACAAACAAACAAACAAACACACACACACACACAAACAAACAACCACACACAAACACGCGCGAGCGAGCGAGCGCGCGCGCGCGCACGCACGCACGCACGCACGCACGCAATCAACAGGCTGTCGACAAAGCACTCAACTGAGAAATCTGCAAAGACCATCATCAAGTTTCAAGTTTATCTTGAAAACTTCAACAATGTCAACTGATGCAGATGCACTGAGACAGAGAGGAAGTCGGCACACACGGCATAGCACAACAGCACGCCGCACACACAGATAGATACGTAGACAAAAACTGACACAGGAAAGGTCCTGCCAGGCATATTGCTGGAGTTCCCTAACAGCCACACGCACTCAGGTTTTCAATTCTGGACCTGTGGTGGGAAGCAGCGTGTGGCACAGACAGCTCTAATAAAACCTCAGTGCACCAGAACGGCTGAGGAGACTGACACAGGGGAAGGGAGGGGCTCTGTGTGGGGCCAAAAGGCTGTGTCATGCTTTAGAGGGTTGGGGGTGAGGTGTAAGGGGGTGGGGGGGTGTGTACACACACACACACACACATCACACACGGTCACACACACACACACACACACACATGTCACACACACACACACACACACACACACATTACCCGGACGGGGCCAGTCACACACACACACACACACACACACACACACACACACACACGGTCACCCACACACACACACACACCCACACACACACACACACACACACAGCACACACACACACCCGCGCGTGACACACATCCACACACCCACACATACTTCGAAAATTACAAACTCTCTCACGCACTCATTGCCGAAACATGCCAAACACTTCACGCCAAGCATATGCACACTGATACAGAGGGCAAGTCGGCACATACATACTATTACAAAAGCATGCACAGATGTATCGATAGATACATAGACATACACAATACCAACATCAACACACACACACACACACACACACACACACTGGCTGACCACACACACACACACACACACACACATGTACGTACACACATGTACGCACTTCGTGCATGCGCGCGCACATACATACACCACACACACACACACACACACACACACACACACACACACACACACACACACAGGCCGATCTTTTACACTTTTTTAATGAGGTAAAGTGCTACGACAGCATAGACTCAGTCTCTCCCTTGTCCTGTGGGGGAAGACGACCGTGCACAGAAATGTGAAGCAGGACACGCCCCAGACCTGTAACACGTCTCAACGGGACAGACAGGCAGCGCTCTTGTGGCTGATTACACGAAACCGGAAGCACGAAATTGCGCTTGCGCATACAGGGGATGTCCGTGCTTTATCTGTTCCACGGCCGATGAGACGACTTCGTTTTTCAATCGTGACAATGGCACAGGCGCAGGAAATATTGCCGCTCTTCTTTTTCTTTTCTTTTTTAATTTAAAAACTTGAAATTAATAATTTTTATTTTTTATTTTTTTATTCTCAGTCTGAAATTGCAGCAGAATCAGTGCTTGGGTAGCCCCCCCCTCCCCCCCCCCCTCCTTGCTCCCGCCCCCTTAGGAAAGCCACTTGTATAGTGCCTGTTTGCTCACAAGGATCCATCGAGATCCATCCAGAGCTCAGGAGCTGTGTGAAAGTCGAGGTGGATGTCAGTCCTAAGTAAGTAAAGTAAACATTGTGCTTAACGTCCACAGAAACCGCAAGGCTTATTAAGGACGGGGAGAAGTGGGGGTGGGGGGGGGGGGGGGTGGTGGGTGTGGATGTGGGGGAAGAGGGAGATTATATACCTGTCGTTACACTCTCACCACCAGAATGATTCCGGCATTAAGATGGGCAGCGATGAGAACCATTTAATGTTTCAGTAGGAAGTGATGGACAAAAGTCACAGGACAGAGTCCACAAACCACAACCTTTGTGAAGAGAAAGGAGAGCCGAAGCGGTATCGAACCGAGGTCCTTCCGCTTACCAGCCTAACGCCTTACCGCATCAGTTCTAAGTAAACATGGTGCTTAACGTCCACAGAAACCATAAGGCTTATTAGGGACGGGGAGAAGGGGGGAAGGGGGTATGGAGGTGGGGGTAGAGGGAAGAATGTATACCTATCGCTACACTGTCACCACCAGAATGACTTTTGCATTAAGGTGGGCAGCGATTAGAGCCATTTTAATGTTTGATAATTGTGAGGGACAACGTCACAACGTCAGTTCTGGGCTCCCCGTCCCTTATAAGCCTACGGTTTCTGTGGCGGACTGCCCGTCCCTAATTAGCCGTACGGTTTCTGTGGACGTTAAGCACCATGTTTACGTGGCGGACGTAAAGCGACACTTTAGCCATCGTCAAAGGATCCATCGCCCTGATATAACCGTAATGGCTGACTGAGCGTATAATAAAACACCAACTTACTTACTGACTCACGAGGATCCCTCGCCACAGGTAACCGGCTACTCTTGTACAAACGAATGGTGCTTCCAAAGAAAGTTTTAGAAAAACCTGCGTGAGCTAAAAGGTGTTTTTTGATGGTTGTCGGTCATTTTTGTTTCTGTTTGTGTGCGTGTGTGAGTGTGTGTGTGTGTGTGTGTGTGTGTGTGTGTGTGTGTGTGTGTGTGTGTGTGTGTGTGTGTGTGTGTGTGTGTGTGTGAGCTTGGTGCACTGTGTGTGAGCACTGTGTGTGAGCTTGGTGTGCGGGTGTGCGTCTGTTTGTGTCAATGTGTGTATGCCAGTGTATGTATGTGTGTGCGCATGTGTCTTTATCAGTGTGTGTGTGTGTGTGTGTGTGTGTGTGTGTGTGTGTGTGTGTGTGTGTGTGTGTGTGTGTGTGTGTGTGTGTGAGTGTGTGGCGTGCGTGCGTGCGTGCGGGGCGTGTGCGTGGGTGGGTGGGTGGGTGGGTGAGAGAGAGAGAGAGAGAGAGAGAGAGAGAGAGAGAGAGAGAGAGAGAGAGAGAGAGAGAGAGAGAGAGAGAGAGATGCTACTTCTCTACGTTCAGTTGAAGTCAAAGACTGTGAATAACTAGAAGCCAGTGACCATGCATTTTACATTCAGAGTAATTTGTAAACTGAACAACATCCATGTCAAGATGAAAAAGATCAAAACATCAACAGCAACCAAACGCATTAAATCGGGCCGTAATCCTAAACTTTACAGCAACTTATTCCTAAGCCAATCTTTGCATCAGCAAGGAAGAAAGAAAGAAAGAAAGAAAACAAGAAAAGAACTTGAAAAAAGAAAAAAGAAAAAAAAGAAAAAGAAAAAAAGAACAAGAAAGAAAAGAAAAAAGAAAGAAAAAAAGACCCCCCCCGCCCCCCCCCCCCACACACACACATACACACACAAAAAAACCAACAAAAAAACCCAACAACAACAAACAACAACAACAACAACAAAAACAAACAACTCAGCAAGAGCCAAACACAAAATCCAAAAAAATCCAAAAATCGACAAGAAACAAACAAATAAACAAACAACAACAACAAAAACAAACAAACCAAACAAACAAACAAAACAAACAAAAAACAACTTGACAACGACAATAAAGGCCAAGAACCGCTAAAACCTAACGACAATAACCCCCACCGTTCTAAGCTTACAACGAAACGAGCTTTTTTGCTACAAACATCACATATTCACCTGCAAAATCACAGCAGCAACAACAGCGGCAAACCGTGTTAAAGTTGACGTCAACGTTCAGCCACTGCCTCCAGCGACGAGCTTTCTGTCTCTGTCAGACACACACACACACACACACACACACACACACACACACACACACACACACACACACACACACACACGGATTTCCGGAGTATATAACATCCATCAATCGTGTCTGGCAGGCACGCTGGGGTCCGTGCTAGTGTCAGAATTTGGTCTGTGAATGCCAGTGCGACTCCGGAACCCGTTCTGAAACCAAATCCCCAGAGCAATGTGTGTGCCAACCGCAGCATGCGCGGACTCGTGTTCCGCTGTTCACGCCGATAAGAAAAGCCCACCTGCTACAGACATGGCCTTCTGCTAGTACCTGCGTGTCACTGTTGTGTGTTGTGTGTGTGTGTGTGTGTGTGTGTGTGTGTGTGTGTGTGTGTGTGTGTGTGTGTGTGTGTAAAGAACCCCACAGACAAGGTACCAGGAGCGTAGTTATATTTACTGAGGGCAGGCACGGCAGCCACGGCGGATCTGACAGTTGTCGTTATTGCCCATTGTGAAATCGCACGGTACGTGTTCGAGTTCCCGCGACGTCGTACCAACGGAGCGGAAACCATACGTAGTAAAATGACCGAGTGGATCCGTTTGTTGTTGTTACCTGAAAAAACACGAGCAGGTCTTTAGAATGGACCAGTGCACCATTCCAGTCTGTCGAACAAAAAGCGGGAGAAACGCAACCTGGCAGCTGATCTGAGGTCAGTAGTATATTAATGAGGCTACGTCTGGGGGGAAAAACAACAACCAAAAAAACCACACACAAAAACTAAAAAAAACTAAAAAACTAAAAAACACAACAAAAAAACAAACACAAAAGAGCAACAACCCCTCCCCCCCCAAAGAAAAAACACAACAACAACAACAACAACACAACAACAACAAACAAACAACACACACACCAAAACAAAACAAAAACAAACAAAACAAAACAACAACAACAACAAAACAAACACACAACAAAACAACACACACACACAAAGCAACAACCCCTCCACCTCGCCCCCCCCAAAAACAACAACAACAACAACAACACACAACTAAAACAACAACAAAACAACAGCAAACAAAAAGCAAACAAACAACAAACATAAATCACACACACACACACACACACACACACACACACACACACACACACACACACACACACACACACAGCACACACACAAAAAATACAACAACTAAAAAAAAACTACTTTTATATATATATTTAATTTTAATTTTAAATAATACTTAGTTGTCAAATTTGAGGGCGAAGCTAAATTACGAGTCGGAATGGATTGGTCTTTTGTATTCGAGTTGCCAGCTGAGTTGCCGAGTGAGTTATCGCTATTGTTCCTGTAGTGTTCATTTCTTTTGTTGACTATTCTTTTGTTCGCCCTGTTAATGCTATTACCGTCATGGTTGATGGGGCGTTAAATCCCAATATCCTGTTCTAGTTTTCATTTGATGTTTGTATTGTCAGATTTCAAAACAGAAGAAGAAAGGGGGAAGGGCGGGGGTGGGGGTGGGAGAGAAAGGGGGGGGGGGGGGGGAGGAGAGTGAGATTGAGAGAGAGAGAGAGAGAGAGAGAGAGAGAGAGAGGAGAGAGAGAGAGAGAGAGAGAGAGAAGAGAGAGAGAGAGAGAGAGAGAGAGACAGAGAGAGAGAGAGAGAGAGAGACAGAGACAGAGACAGAGACAGAGACAGAGACAGTCAGACAGAGACAGAGAGACAGAGACAGACAGAGACACAGAGACAGACAGAGACAGACAGACAGACAGACAGAGACAGAGACAAAGAGAATTGGTTCCTGCCATATATTATTCATGATCCACCCACAACACACTTGTTATTCACTTTCTGATTGATTGGATCTGGCAACAATTCAGACATCAACTGAGCACACAGAGAGGTGTGGGTGAGAGAGAGAGGGGGGGGGAAGGAGAGAGAGAGAGAGAGAGAGAGAGAGAGAGAGAGAGAGAGAGAGAGAGAGAGAGAGAGAGAGAGAGAGAATGAGATGAATGATAACTTTATTTTACGAGGGTAGTGGAAGACTCGAGGTCTTTTTGCATCCAGCCCTCGCCCATGAGGGAAACTACTATTAACTAAGGATACAATGAGCTACAGTATGTTAAAGTACATGTACATTCATACAAACCATGTTGAAATGGACACCAGTAAACCGAGAAACAAGTCGATAATGAGCATCTTTTATATATATATATATACATGTGTGTGTGTGTGTGTGTGTGTGTGTGTGTGTGTGTGTGTGTGTGTGTTTAGAAGAGAGAGAGAGAGAGAGAGAGAGAGAGAGAGAGAGAGAAGAGAGAGAGAGAGAGAGAGAGAGAGAGAGAGAGAGAGAGAGAGAGAGAGAGAGAGAGAGAGAGAGAGATTGATTGATTGATTGAACTTTATTTCTCAACGGTGAAGATATTAGCACTAAGGCCGACTCACATATCTGCGTTGCTACAGTACTACTAATAACCAAGACATTCACAGTTAAATATTATTACAGAAGGTATAGACAATTATATATATATATATATAGAGAGAGAGAGAGAGAGAGAGAGAGAGAGAGAGAGAGAGAGGAGAGAGAGAGAGAGAGAGAGAGAGAGAGAGACAGACAGACAGACAAAGAACAAGAGAGAGAGACAGAGAGAGAGACAGAGACAGAGAGACAGAGAGAGAGAGAGAGAGAGAGAGAGAGAGAGAGAGGATCCTCCAACGACAACACTGCTTGCCATTTGTCATCTTCAAGGCAATGAGCACATCTGTACTTGCTCATCTGGTGAACAAGTCTCTCTCTCTCTCTCTCTCTCTCTCTCTCTCTCTCTCTCTCTCTCTCTCTCTCTCGTTGCCGTATTTTCTTTTTATTAATGCCCAGCTTAACACCTTTACTGCGCAGCATGTAACATTTTCGGGTTGAAAGATGCACGGACGCCCGCCGCCTGGAAAATAGTATATTTTCCGGTCCTATATAACAATCCGCTTTCAATTAATGCTATGCGTTTTCGTGACAATCCTTTCACTTGCCAGTGCGAACAAGAAAACAAAAAGGCCTAAAGCCCGTTCTTAATTGGGCGAATGTTTGTTCGCGAATCTAGTTGGATGTATTCGGCGAAGCTAGTTGGTTCTTAATTGGGCGAACTTTTCTTCGCGAACCTAGTTGGAAGTATTCGTCGAAGCTATATTCGGGGTCCAAAAAGCTTCGCTCAACATGTTCTGGGAACATTCGCCCTGTTCGACGATCATTGCCTCTGATTGGCTGAGAGCAGAGCTCTCCTGGGATGAAGAAAAAATAAAAATAAAAATGGATGACGGTGTCGCTAGGTTCTTCACTCGCTTCGGAGGGAATTTGTTTATTTGTTGACACGTGGGAGGCGCAGCCTTGTTTCGGAGACCCAGAATGAGATAGTAGTTAGTTGAATTACCCTGTGAGGGATGATGAAAGTATATTGACTTGACATGACTTGACTTTAGCCTACATTTTCGATCATGCTGTCTGCTGCGCGTCTGCCGCAAGTTCGGGCCGAAGCTTGCGTCTCATTACGAGCCAGTTGAGAACGAAGTAAAGTTTGGACTGTCCGAACCATGCTCAGCGAACTAAAAGTTCAGTTAAGAAACGAATCATAGTTCGTCGAACTGTCCGAAGTATGTTCGGCGAACAAACATTCGCCCAGTTAAGAACGGGCTTTAGGGTTTCAGATTTCGCGCTTTTATGGGTGACATCACGGCATCGCATCAAGTGACATCGCGGCAATGAAGGGGTTAAAGGACACACACAAGCCGAAGTACACTAGGCGGGGTCTTTTTCGGTTCGGGTCCGTGTCAACACTGGCTGTCTGGCTGTCGTGTTCTGCGGACCGACGGGCATGTTCAAATTCCAACGCCCTCCTTTTCACGGACCTGGGGTCAAAAAGCCCTGTAGATATTCCCTCAGCCTCATAGTTCAGGAGCTGTGTGAGAGTCAAGGTGGACATCCTGGGCTGTCCGTCCTAACGAGCCTTCTGGTTTCTGTGGACGTAAAGAATTATTGAACCGTGCTTCGGCATTGGTCACAACTTGTCCATAATATGTCAACTGACATCTGAGGACATTAAGCAACACTTCACCACTCCCTCAGCCTGGATGCTCCATCAGCATTTATGTTCCATCCATTCGATATTGCCTCAACTCCATGTTCCACCAGCACTTACGTTGCCTCCATTCGATATTTTTTCAACTTCATGTTCCATCAGCACTTACGTTGCCTCCATTCAACATTTCTTCAACTTCATGTTCCATCAGCATTTGCGTTGTCTGCTATCGATATTGCCTCAAATCCATGTTCCATTAGCACTTATGTTCCCTCCTTTCAATATTTCCTCAAATCCATGTTCCATCACCACTTGCGTTGTCTACTATTGATATTCCTCAATCCATGTTCCATCAGCACTTGCGTTGTCTACTATCGATATTGCCTCAAATCCATGTTCCATTAGCACTTATGTTCCCTCCTTTCGATATTTCCTCAATCCAAGTTCCATCAGCACTTGCGTTGCCTGCTCTCGATATTTCCTCAAATCCATGTTCCATTAGCACTTATGTTCCCTCCTTTCGATATTTCTTCAATCCAAGTTCCATCAGCACTTGCGTTGCCTGCTCTCGATATTTCCTCAAATCCATGTTCCATTAGCACTTATGTTCCCTCCATTCGATATTTCCTCAACTCCCTGCTCCATCAGCGATGCACTGGATTTGACCTTGACCTCAAACTCACAGTGATCGGAAATGCGTTTTGGGAGTCTGTATGTTATTGTTGTTGTTGTTGTTGTTGTTTTGTCTGCTTTCTACGTATTTGACTTTGACATTCGGTCAAACTGACAGCGAGCGGATTTTTTTTTCTGCCAGTGTTTCGGATTTCTGCGGAGTTCTCCAAAACTGCCCAACACATTTTAACCAAAGTTAGCATTACGTTTACAGAAGAGGACTTATACTGTGGTTCAACCAATATCAGTGAACTCCGACCTTTTCAGGATCCACTGAACTGATTTTAATCAAAACTGGCAGAACAAATGTCTAACGTTAAAAGTCCTACTGAAAAGAAACAACTACAATGACCTACCAAAATGAGCTGTCGAAGGTGGAACAGGTTTATTGTTTCACCATCAGTTTAACCAGTCTGAATAATGTATAGCAGAAAAATATGTATGTTGCGTGACCCACCGAATATGTTCAACCACAATGACCTTCACACACACACGCGCAAGAGCGGGGATGGCTATAGCTCCGGACTCGTGATCGAATGGTTTCGGGTTCGAGTCCCGACAGGAGCAGCGGGGGAATTTTCTTCTCCTGGGTCAATTTTCTGTGCTGATTATTTTTCGATATTTGGAGGGGGCTGTGAGAGAATATCAGTCTGCTGAGATTGTGAGAATAAAGCGGATGGTACACGAGAAAGATGGAACATAGACACTTAGGCCGGAGGCATGGAAAACAAACGAATAACACGTATATATCCTAACAGCAGCAGGATGGTTAATGCTGCTCAATCATGAATTCAATGTGCGACAGTACAGCTCAACGTCTTTGACAAGTTCTGTTAAAAACAGCACAGGAAAGACATAAATCTACTCAATCATGAATTCAAAGTGCGACAGTACAACTCAACGTCTTTGACAAGTGCTGCTAAAAACAGCACAGGAAAGACATAGATCTACTCAATCATGAATTCAAAGTGCGACAGTACAGCTCAACGTCTTTGACAAGTTCTGTTCAAAACAGCACAGGAAAGACACAGATCTACTCAATCATGAATTCAAAGTGCGACAGTACAACTCAACGTCTTTGACAAGTTCTGTTACAGCACAGGAAAGACATAGATCTACTCAATCATGAATTCAAAGTGCGACAGTACAACTCAACGTCTTTGACAAGTTCTGTTAAAAACAGCACAGGAAAGACATAAATCTACTCAATCATGAATTCAAAGTGCGACAGTACAACTCAACGTCTTTGACAAGTGCTGCTAAAAACAGCACAGGAAAGACATAGATCTACTCAATCATGAATTCAAAGTGCGACAGTACAACTCAACGTCTTTGACAAGTGCTGCTAAAAACAGCACAGGAAAGACACAGATCTACTCAATCATGAATTCAAAGTGCGACAGTACAACTCAACGTCTTTGACAAGTGCTGCTAAAAACAGCACAGGAAAGACGTGGAACTAACTCTAAAGAATGGAACTGGGAAGCTTTAAATGTGAGAACACAGTATAAAACATCAATGGGCCAACAAGGAATAGGCTACTTAGATTTGGGTGCCAAATCTGAGGTAGATCTACGACTACATAACACTAATAGTTCTGTTTCAACGTGCTTTGGTAAACGAGTACAAAAAACAACGACAAATAGGCTAACTGGCAAACTTGTAAGCAAAGAACAAGCAGTAATAACACACGCAAAATCTTATAAATTAGAATTCAACGAGAGAGGTCATTTCCTAAGTCACTGCTTTTCATTTTAAGTCCAATTTTTGTCCACTTTTGGGTCGCACTCACTGCTTGGAATGCCATTCAGCCTGGGGAAGCAATGTTTTTCCTGTTTTAAGATTGATTTTGCAGAACGTTCAGATCTATTTTTTTCCCGTAGTATCCATCAGAATCTGCCATTTTGCATTGTCACTGACAAACGTGTAAACTACCGGCGTACGATAGGCTAAGCAGCACAGCCATAAAATTAGAAAAGCACTGCTTCATAAGTCTGACAGGCTTTTGAAACAGCAAGGTGCAGCCCCAAAATGAACAACAACTTAAGGTGCCAGAAGTGGTACTGTCTCTGACAGTGTCA
>JABMCL010002109.1:530000-540000 GCA_018857735.1 Alviniconcha marisindica | reverse complement strand
TTCTTCTTCTCTCCCCTGTTTATCTTTATTTTTTTATTTTGACCGTAAAAAAAGAAAAGAAAAAAGACCCCGCTCAACAATAACAAAACCCACAATAAAAAAGAAAAGAAAAAATAGACAAACAAAGCTGACAAAAAAAGAGGAAAACAATACACAAGAACGTGTGTGTGTGTGGGTGGGTGTGGGTGGGTGTGTGTGGGTGGGTGTGTGGGTGTGTGGGTGTGTGGGTGAGAGAAAAGATCATGCTCAGAAAAATTACTGGGATTTTAAATCTCAAATAATTCAGAGACTCTTTTAACAAAGCACATTTTTGACAGAGAAGGCTGCAGTTCCTTTAATTTAGTTCTTTAATTTAGTTTAATGCAAGCCGACTGATCCCTCCTCAAACCGAGAGAGAGAGAGAGAGAGAGAGAGAGAGAGAGAGAGAGAGAGAGAGAGAGGAGAGAGAGAGAGAGAGAGAACTCGAAAACTTAAAAACTCAAGGATGGTAGCGTTAGGTCCATTTGGACCTATGTAACAGCCAGTCCTTGCTATACTACCAACACAAATAAACGCGGCTTTACGACAGATGTTATAAGTAACTGATTAACGCAGTTGAGTTCCTACAAATGTGCAGGAACATCGGAATTAAATTTCGTTCATGGACATCCATGTGTACAACACTCAAATGTTTGGCAAACATGTGAATCAAACACGAGAGAGAGAGAGAGAGAGAGAGAGAGAGAGAGAGAGAGAGAGAGAGAGAGAGAGAGAGAGAGAGAGAGAGAGAGAGAGAGAGAATACTTTATTACACAAGGATAAAGATTTAAGCACAAGTCGCCTTTTTTTACAAATCTGTACCTGATGACAAACACAGCAACACTCAATACGTCAAACAATACAAATAACTGCGGCAAACTAAAATACATCTTAAGAACAAAACAAAAAACTATTACAGTCTAAATCTTCGCAACATACGAAATCAGCAAAGTAAGGACAAATACAAGGGAGAGAGAGAGAGAGAGGGGGGGGGGCAGGGGGGGGGCGGGCATAATTATGGGCTTAATGAGCCTTAAAAATAAAACTGCGATCGACCACTGGTTAAGCGACTTCCTCCAGTTGTGTGTACGTCTTGTACATGAGCCGCTAGACACCTAATAAACTCCGTCATAAAATCCATTCTTTCGATCGGAGAGCTTGCTTTGTGCAGGATTAACATGACCAGGCCGTCTGCCGCGAAACTCCTATAGCCTATCATGGAAAGAATACGAACGAACACACACACACGTACATGTGTGTGTGTGTGCGCGTGCGTGCGTACGTGCGTGCGTGCCTGCGTGCCTGCGTGCCTGCGTACGTGTGCGTGCGTGCGTATGCGTGCGTGCGTGCGTGCGTGCGTGCGTGCGTGCGTGTGTGTGTGTGTGTGTGTGTGTGTGTGTGTGTGTGTGTGTGTGTGTGTGTGTGTGTGTGTGCGCGCGTGCATGTCCCTGTGTGTGCTTAAATTATGGTCACAAATATTTGTCTAAACTGATAATTATCTGTTATCATTGCGTAGTGTTTAGACAAACTTCATACAATGCCGCATGAATACTGATGTCCATAACTATAATTTTTTAATTATATACCATAATTATGTGTTAATATATATATATATATGCAGATGTTATCATGAACTTGGGCGGCACCGCCGATGTCAGGTGACAAAAGCAAGAGCGCCGAACTGCACACAAGATAGGCAAACAGAGAGGGACAAGCAACTGTCAAGCTCAGTGTTTGTTTACTGGCACTTTAAAAATAAAGCTGCCCCTTTGCCCCTTTTCACTCACTGTGACATTTGTGTGTTTGGTGTGATATGTGGCAATGAAAAGTTTAAATGCGAATGAAGGAACATACACACTGCAATTTTATTCAAGTCAATGATCAATGAACAACGAATCTGGATGTTGATCCGAAATGGGAGCAGGTGTCTTGCCCCTTCCTCCCTCATCCTATCCCTCCCCTCCACCACAGACACAGACACACACACACTGACACAAACACACGCACGCACGCACGCACGCACGCACACTCGCACACACACACACACACACACACACGCACACGCGCACACACATTAGCAAGCACGCATATCGCACGCACGCACGCACGCACGCACACACACACACACGCACACACGCACACACGCACGCAGCCACACACACACACGCACACACGCACGCAGACACACACACACACACACACACACACACACACACACACACACACACACACACACACACACACACACACACACACCACACACGCCACACACGCACACACACACACACGCACCACGCACCACACACCACACACACACACACACACACACACACACACACACACACACACACACACACACACACACACACACACACACACACACACACACACACACGTCAACCCGCACGCAAGTACGTACACACTCGCACAGGCACACGGTTATTCAGTTCACTTCCTACGCTAATTGGCACAGCTGTGGCTAAGCTTAACACATGAATGCATAGATTGCAACAAAAGGGGGAGGGGGAGAGAGAGAGAGAGAGAGACAGAGACAGAGACAGAGATTGAGACAGACAGACAGACAGAAAGTCAGAGACAGACAGACAGACAGACAGAAAGAGGGGGAGAGAGGGGGATGGGGGGGGGGAGGGGAGGGTGTTGAATACTTACAACAGACACAGCTGTAGCTGAACTTAACGCAAGAATGCACTGAGTGCAACCAAAGAGAGAGAGAGAGAGAGAGAGAGAGAGAGAGAGAGAGAGAGAAGAGAGAGAGAGGAGGGGGTTTTTAGCTATAGGCCAACATGCTGGAAAAAGAACTGTTGAATTATTACAATAAAGTTAACAAATCAAGTACCTTTCTTTTCCCCGCTCGACGGTAAGCAGGAGCTTGACTCGGAAATGTAACAACAGTCGCTGCATGCAAGCAAGTCTGCCTGCGTGCGTCAGAATGAGCAGACGACTTTGGTTGAAGTGTTGCTTTACGTCCACAGAAACCGTAGGCTTATTAGGGACGGGAGCCCAGGACGTCCGCCTCGACTTTCACACAGCTCCTGAGCTCTGTGCTTTCTTCTTTCTATATACTCAGCAACTCACCCCTCCCTCATAAACGTTGAAGGTAAAGTTGCAATCAATGTGCGGAAACGAACAATTTTCTGACTGTTCAAGCGAGAAGAAGCAGAAATGAAGGGGTGGGGGGTGGCGGCGCCAGGTGTCAATGAAAAGTGGCGTATAGCACACCTTCGTCATAAAAGCAGACGCCGGATGCTCATTATTGACAGGCGCTTTACAGTAGATCATTGCAATTCTCGTTTAAAAAAAAAAAAAAATTGGTGGGGGAAGAAGAAGAAGAAGAAGAAGAAAGAAAGTTTTCTTGACACAACGGAACAGTTTGTTGCCGAGGAATCAAAACTGTGCATTACGTAATTTCACAGAGAGAGAGAGAGAGAGAGAGAGAGAGAGAGAGAGAGAGAGAGAGAGAGAGAGAGAGAGAGAGAGAGAGAGAGAGAGAGAGAGATTGCGTGCATGCGTGAATGCAAACAGAAAGCAGCGTTAATTAAGTCTTACTTTGCATCGTATAACTCAAACTCGAGAGGTGTTGCCATATTATTCAACAATAATTTAGAACGTTTAGTGAAAAAAGTGTACAAGGTATCTTAGGAAACTACATATTTGTTACTGTAACAATAATGGATATGGAATTTTTTATAGTCAGTCTGTATGGGCCTAACTGTGATGATCCCGAGTTTTACGCTGAACTTGAAGAACGGATAAACGATGTTGGTTTTGAAAACATTATTGTTGGAGGTGACTGGAATTTAGTCTTTGACTATACATTAGACTATTACAATTATAAGCACCATAATAATATCAAAGCACAAGAACAGGTGGACAATCTAATGATAAATCTTGACCTTTTGGATAGTTGGAGGGAACTTTATCCCGAAATGAGAAGATACACATGGCGTCGAAATACACCGCTTCATTAAAGTAGACTCGATTTTTTTATTTTTTTATTTCAGACCTTCTGTCCACCTTTGTTACAAATGCCGACATTAAGGCTGGGTACAGAACAGATCATTCTATGATCACACTGACGTTGACATTAGGGAAAGAGTCTAAAAACAAACTATTGTGGAAATTTAATAATTCTTTATTGAAAGATAAACTCTTTGTGGAAGAAATTAATGACTTTATAAAAGCTGTAGTTGAAGAGTATGCAGCTTTACAATACATACTGGAACAGCTTTCCAAAATTCCGAAATGTGATATTCAATTTGTTATATCAGACCAGCTGTTTTTAGATGTATTATGAATGAAAATTAGATCAAAGGCAATTTTTTATGCTGCAATGAAAAAACGTCTGGATGAAAAAAAGGAAAAAGATTTAGAAAATAGTATTCAAAGTTTAGAAGCTAAGGTAGTTTTAACTGAAAATGAAAAAAGGAAGTTAGAGCAGGACAAGCAGGAGCTAGTCGCGATTAGAGACAAGAGAATGGAAGGAGTCCTACTTCGCTCGAGAGCGAGATGGACTGCCGACGGTGAAAAAAATACAAAATACTTTTGTGGACTCGAGAAACGTAATTATATCAGTAAACAAATGACCAAACTTACATTGAATAATGGAGAAGAAATATATGAAAGCAAGGACATTATTAAAGAAGTAAAAGTGTTTTACGAAAGATTATATTCTGAAAGACAAGTAGAAGACTGTGAAATATTAGATATGGCTCAAGATATTCCTATGCTGACATTGCAGGAAAAGACTTCGCTGGAAGGGGAAATTACTTTTGCTGAAGCAAGTCTTGCGCTTAAAAATATGAAATATTACAAAAGCCCTGGCTCCGACGGTTTTACTGCTGAATTTTTTTTAAGTTCTTTTTGTTGCAGCTGGGTTCCTTTGTTGTTAGATCACTAAATGATGGTTTTAGAAAAAGTGAATTATCAACAACACAGAAATATGCATACCAAAAGGAGATAAATCAAAAGACTTAATCAAAAACTGGTGGGGCCAGTCTCACTTCTTAATGTTGTTTATAAAATAGGATCTGCATGTATTGCCAAGCGTTTAAAAAGCGTTCTTCCTTCTTTGATCAGTGAGGATCAAACTGGGTTTATGGCCAACAGATACATTGGAGATAACATTCGATTGATATATGATCTTATTAGTTACTTGTATAGAGAAAATAAACCTGGGTTACTCTTGTGCTTAGACTTTGAAAAAGCCTTTGATTCTGTTGACTGGAAATTTATGTTTAAAGTTTTACGTGCTTTTGGTTTTGGGCCAGATATATGTCAGTGGATATCTACGTTTTATAAAGATATAAAGTCATCTGTCACGGTTAATGGACAGTTATCACAATGGTTCGCTATTCAGAGGGGATGTAGAGAAGGGGATCCGATATCACCATATTTGTTTATTTTGTGTGTAGAGATACTTGCCATTATGATCAGACAAAATAAGCATATAAAAGGCATCTTTATAGGAGAAACTGAATACAAAATTTCACAGTATGCAGATGATACTGAAATTACGCTAGAAGGTGACAAAAATTCATTTGAAGAAGCAACTAAGACACATTCGGAAAAGCATCAGGTCTCTTCTTAAATGCGGGGAACCTACCTAAATTTAAGATACTTGGTATATGGTTTATTAACGACTTAAAGGAGTGTGAGGTACTCAACTTTAGTGATAAATTTTCAGAAATACGAGCTTTGTACAAAGTATGGTTAAAGAGACAAATAACACCACTAGGCAGAGTAGCAGTTCTATAATCGTTGATTCTATCTAAGATTATTCACCTATGGATGTTATTGCCAAACCCTCCAGACAACCTTGTTAACGAATTGCAGAAGACAGTGTTTCAGTTTGTATGGAATAGAAAACAGGACAGGATAAGCAGAAAAATAGCCGTCAGATCCATCGCGAAAGGAGGGCTTGTGATACCGAACATAAAAACTTATATTAATGCACTGAAGTTAATTTGGATTCGAAAATTAAAAACAAGTGAGCACAAGTGGGAAAGTATAATTAAATCAACTTATCCTAACCGCTTCGGTTGACTTGGCGTTGAAACAAAATTACTTACTTGCTTACCCCCCTCCCCCGCCCCCACTTCCACCCCCCGCCCCCCGAGACACTGATTTGAGACTGTTACCTTTCTCAGCCTCCCTGTTGAAACGCCAGAATTCTCGTGTACCTGTAGAATGTCAGTGTTTTGTGTACCCGCCGGTAGTGTTACGTATTTGTCAGGAAGGGAGGCGGGATTGCACAGAGGGGGGCCAGTGCACGATGTTGGCTGACCGCCACGAGAACCTGTTCATGTTTTGGCTTTAATCAACGGCGTTACTGTTCGTGTGGCTCCAATCAATCGCCATGCGCACTCCCCGGAGCGCAGGAGCGCATGCGCGCACACAGACACACACACACACACACAGACGCGCGCGCGCGCGCACGCTCGCACGTACATACACTGCCAGGCACATGCACGCACGCACACACACACACACACACCACACACACACACACACACACACACACACACACACACACACACACACACACACACACACACACACACACACACACACACACACACACACACCACACACACGCACGAGCACGACACACGACAGCACACACACACACACACACAACACACACACACACACCCACACACACACACACACACACACACACACACACACACACACACACACACTGCCAACACACACACACACACACACACACCACTACCCTCCTCCGCCCCCCCAACCCTCCACCCCCCCCCAACACACACACACACACACACACACACACACACACACACACACACACACACACCACACACACACACACTTTGTTATACTCTCTCTCTCTCTCTCTCTCTCTCTCTCTCTCTCTCTCTCTCTCTCTCTCTCTCTCTCTCTCTCTCTCTCTCTCTCTCTCTCTCTCTCTCTCTCCGTGCTGTTGAGGCAGACCTAGAATGTCCCTTTTTCAACAACAAAACTGAAACCAAAATTTACTTCATATTATCATGTCCTGGTGATATATATATATTGCCGGAGGGCACGCGGGCTATCTCGCCTCAATAAACAATATCACAAGTGAGTTCAAATTAACTCTTCTTCCTTTTGTCCCCCCCCCCCCCCCCACACCCACACACACCCTTCCTCCTCCCCTCACTGTCGCCTCTCTCACTCCCCGTTACACCCCTTCTGAGCACCTGTGTCACGTGTGTGTGTGTGTGTGTGTGTGTGTGTGTGTGTGTGTGTGTGTGTGTGTGTGTGTGTGTGTGTGTGTGTGTGTGTGTGTGTGTGTGTGTGTGTGTGTGTGTGTGTGTGTTGTGTGTGTGTGTGTGTGTGTTGTGTGTGTGTGTGTGTGTGTGTGTGTGTGTGTGTGTGTGTGTGTGTGTGTGTGTGTGTGTGTTGTGTGTGTGTGTGTGTGTGTGTGTGTGTGTGTGTGTGGTGTGTGTGTGTGTGTGTGGTGTGTGAGGAGTAGATGAGTGAGTAATATTATGTTGTAAGAAGAGAGAGTAAGAAAACACAACACATCACACACACACACACACACAACACACACACACACACACACACACACACACACACACACACACACACACACCACACACACACACACACACCACACACACACCCACACACAAACACAAACACAAACACCACACACTCTCTCTCTCTCTCTCTCTCACACACACACACACACACACACACACACACACACACCCTTCCTTGGCGGCAGCACATTGTCACTAGTTTCCATGGGCCCATAGTTTACATTACACTGTGGGTGAATTGTTTCCCTTACTCTGCGGGCCGATTGTTTCCCTTACCATGTGGGTGGATTGCTTACCTTACTATGTGCACTGATCGTTTACCGTACCCTGTTAGTGGATTGCTTATCTTATCCTGGCGGTGGATTGTTTCCCTTACACTGTAGATCGATTGTTTACCATACCCTGTGGGTGGATTGTTTCCCTTACCTTACCCTTTTGGTGGATTGTTTCCCTTACACTGTAGACCGATTGTTTACCATACCCTGTGGGTGGATTGTTTCCCTTACCTTACCCTTTTGGTCGATTGGTTACCTTACCCTGTGGGTCGATTCTTGTTTCCCGTATCATGTGGGTCGATGGTTTACCGTACTTTACCTTGTGGGTAGATTTCTACATTACCCTGTAGGTGGATTGTTACCTTACCCTGCGAGTTCATTTTTGTCTTACCCTTCAGGTGGATTGCTACCTTACACTGCCGTTTGATTGTCACCTTGCCCTGTAGGTGGATTTTTCGAATTTTTCCTCATGGATGGATCGTTTCCCTAGTCCTGTGCAGCGATTCAGTTGTTTCAGTGTCTCATACCTCGTAGACCAGTTGTTTTCCTTGATGTGTGGGGCGTGTTCTAGCTAGGCCGTCGATTGTTTAAATAAGGCTTTGATCTATTTCCCCCTTAACTCGCTCATCAATGTTTAAATGGGCGAGTGCAGACATTTGTCACTGAGCTGAAGACAGCAGCCGGGGCAGCTCTTGTCTGCTGAGTTACTTCCCTTGACTGTTCACTTGGCCCACGTGGCCCTTTCAGTTGACATAAAATTATTTATTTCTCATCAAGTTCCCCTTCGTAACAAATGTCTCAGAATAATTCCAATTAACCGTCCTATTCCCAAGGTAGTCTAGCTTGATTTTTCAATTATTTCCTCTTTTCTTCTTCATTCTTTAGAACTGTTTCTTTCCATGATCAGTGTTTCAGTCATACAATCCGGTTGCTGATCTTTTCTTTAAAAATCGCCGGAAGCTTTATCGATTCATCTGACTTGCTTGCTGGCCAGCCACCATGTTAACTTCGCAAATAATGAATTCGTGTAGTCTGTCTTCTCTTTCCTTTAAACGTTTGTTTGTTTGTTTGTTTGTTTGTTTTTAGTTCATGGAGTGAACCTCATTTGCTCGTCATACTCCCTCAGTCACAGAAAGAAGCCGGCAACGCTTGGTGGCTGCAGGGCCGCTTAAGCCGGAGCTCCTTGACCGTAGTGTCAGTCAGTCTATCAAGTACCGCATTCGTCAGCCTTACCACTCAGTGATTATCACCACTTAGTCATTTCTCCTGCGCCACGTCAGTCAGTCCGATTCCTCTCGTGCTTATCGATTTCCTGTCGATCAGTCTTAGCGGAGAGAGGACCGGACTGACAACACGAGGCCACGTGATTTAATAACTTCCAAGACGTGAGCCGGTTTGGCCTAGCGGTAAGGCGTTATGACTGAGGCTGGTAAACAGAAGGACCTCGGTTCGAATCCGTTTCGGCTCTCCTTTCTCTTCAAAAGTTGTGGTCTGTGCCGGGACTCCACTGTCTTGTTACTGACTTTGTCCCTCACAACTGATTAATCAAACATTAAAATGGCTCTCATCGCTGCCCATCTTAACGCAGGAGTCCGATTCTGGTGGTGACAGTGTAGCGATAGGTATATTATTATCTCCCCCCCCCCCTCCCCCATTCTCCCCCGTCCGAATAAGCCTTATGGTATCAGTCTGTGGACCGTCGTTAAGCACCATGTTTACTTACTTACTAACTTCCAAGTCTTGGAGACAACCGGGTAGTAAAGCCGCATGCCGCGTCGAGTCAGTGCCAGACAACCTAAACTGATTTGATTGGCACAGCGCTGTACAGCGGGTCTGCACCAGTCGCCACACCTTGCAGTCACTGTGACTCGTAATCGGAGAGCACAGGATAATCACTGATTAGTGTTAATAGTAGGGCTTAGAACAGTGTAACGGTCGCCGGCAGGCTCAAGGGCTTATAATGATAATAATAACAGTGGACTTTTTTTTTTTTTTTTTAAACACAAGCGACTACCGGCCTGCGGCTCAGTCAAAGCGCTGAACTGACATAGAGATAGAGACTGTTATCAATTTAACGCCGAACAGCTAACACCGCGTAATGGATGTACACATCGGCAACACCAGGTTTAAACA
>JABMCL010002109.1:510000-525000 GCA_018857735.1 Alviniconcha marisindica | reverse complement strand
TGTCGTCATTTTGCGTATGGTGACGCAGCGATGTGGCTAAAATGCATATCGCACCCGAAAAATGCAATATTTATGCAAAATTTTGCAGTGAGCGCAACCCCTGGGTATGTATACAGCATGTGTGTGTGTGTGTGTGTGTGTGTGTGTGTTTGTGTGTGTGTATGTGTGTGTGTGTGTGTGTGTGTGTGTGTGTGCATAGCTCCGACTGGTGGTGGGCTCTGCACATGTAAGTTTCGTTGCTGTGTTTAGCAAAATGTGTGTATGTTTATATAGAGGTATGTATACAGCATGTGTATGTGTGTGTGTGTGTGGGGGTGTGCGTATGTCTGTGTGTGTGTGTGTGTGTGTGTGTGTGTTGTGTGTGTGTGTGTGTGTGTGTGTGTGTGTGAGCATGCATGTGTATGCATGCATGTGTATGCGTGTGTGTGTGTGTGCGTGCATGCACGCACTTGTGTAATCAATAGATAATGCACTATTTATTATTTATTTTTGTTTATTTTGTTTGTGACCGTAATTCAAATTTCCTGGTGTTTACAGAGGACAAATAAATAGTCTTGATTCTTGAAAATGAAGGAAATCAGTGAACTTTGTCCACCCAGAAGTGAATAAACACTTAAGAGCTGGGAGTTTGCTGAAGGATTTACCTCTTTTCTTGTGTTTTCTTTTCTTCTGTTGTGTGTTAATTTCCCACCTTTGTTGTTTTTCCCCTTGTTTGGTGGACACATAAATTAACTCAAGCTTAAGTGGTTGAAAAAGATGTTTTTACATTCCCCATCTGAGGGTGTTATACGGATGCACTTGCATTAAAATGCACCTTATGAGTGTTATCTATTAAGTCATTCTATTGCAGTCATTGAAAGCTCATTATTTATTCTCTGTGTGATTTCTTGAGAATGTTTCACTGTTCACTATTTAGATTAAATGAGCACTGGATTCCATGCGGTAATCATGACAGCACAGTGTTGATGTGGATTCCAGTCTGTTAAAGTAAAAGTCCAAGGTTTTTAAGTATGCAAAATGACCATCAAAATGATTGACAAATGAGTCACTAGTCACTAGTTTCAGATTTAATGATTTTTAAATTGGGTTTTTAATAGATTTTATTTTCTGTAGGCTGGCCGAGACTACAGTCTCGGGTTCTCCACCAGTCATGTGACTTTCCCGGAAGTGACATCAGTCTGGGGAGTCAGTGCGGTTGCCATCTTAGATTCTTCAGTAAACTGTGTATGAGTGTGGTCAACAAAAAAGTTATCTATGCCGGCCTACTGTGTTGCCGCGAACTGTAACAATTCGCAGACGACCCCAGGTATAGCAATGCACGAGCTCCCGCACAATCGACCCGCAATGAGGCGAAAGTGGATTAAATTTATACATTTCAAACGAGCTGACTTTCTTGCTGTGCTGCATCATGCCAATTTGTGTAGCGAGCATTTCAGTGAGTGCAATTTCGCAAACCCCATGGAATACCGCATGGGGTTTGCTTCGAAGCTGACACAGTGTTCTGGTACTCTTTCAAAATCCTGCCTGACAGGCTCAAACTGATACGGCTGTATCCTTGTGGGTCTCTCGGGCAAAGTATCAGTTTCGTCTTCGGAGCTCGAGTTGGCCATTTTACAGCGACTCCCCAGAGTGACGTAGTAGGCATATGGTCACGTGATTTGGGTGTCATGGCGATGCTTTCAGTACAACAGAAAATGCCTTTTTTCATGCATTTATAACCCTCAGATCACAGTTTCACCTACATCATCATTCTCAGCGAGCTTTAACGGAAATCGTGTCAAAGATCACCCCTAACCTTGGACTTGTCCTTTAACTTCCTACTAAACTCAAGGTTGTTGGTGTAGATTCCAGTCAGTTAACCTCTTACTAAATCCAAGGTTGCTGGTGTGGATTCCAGTTTAAGTTCTCAGCTTTGGAGAAACTGATACTGACCTGTGCAGTTGTTTATTTTGTGCCAAAAGTTGGCAGAGAGTCCTGTTTTAAAAGGCACATGAAAACAGTATACAAGTACAAAAAAGGTAACTTTTCTGATTTTTTTGTTTTATTAAAAAAAAAAATCATATCATCAGTATCTTAAGCAATGTGTTATTGTTGGAGATTGTTGTCACAGCCAGAGTGGCATGTGTGAATTCAAAGTCTGCAAATCTAGATTTTGTATTTTTGTTTTTGTTGATGCTGTTTCAGACAATCTGACTTCATTGAGCTGGGTTTCTGGATAATGCGCTATGTGTGTACGCTGTTACTGCTGGTGCTTGGAATTCTGGGATGGGGACTTCCCAGTGCTTACCACCCGTACCACCTTCTGCTCAATGATGATCAGGTAACATTAGTAAGATCAAAACTTATGCACTTAAAGTTTTGCTCAGGGTTTGAAAAGTTGAGCAAAACTGTCAAAAGACTTCTGACTTTTCTGAGTAAAGTCAGTTAAAAAAAAGTTCCGGAAACCTAGCTGCTGCTTCACTGCTTTTAATGACCTTGACTCACTGTCATAGTGTCATGGTTGCATTAGTGGTGAAAGTGGAAAGTTAACATTGGAATTTGAACTTTGTTGACGTTATTATGTGACACATTTCTTTTAGTATTTGATTTTGAAAAATATGACGTGTCTTTTTAGTATCTGATTTTGAAAATAAATCAACATAGTAGGTTGCAGATCCTTATTGGAGTTAAATAACAAACACCTCCCGTTACGGGATTTGAAATTTGTTTAAAATTTGACCAATACAGAGGATGTACCTCTGGTGGAGTTTATGTACCTTCTATTTACTCACGTGCCAGGGGAGAGTTATCGTAGGTGACTCAGGTCTTTGTTGTTGTGTTTGAGTGACATCTTTCGAGCACGAATTAACTCCCTTGTGTGTTGATTTACGATGACTTGATCAGGATGGCAGCAACGACGGCAGCAGTCCTGGTTCCACAAGCACCTGGACCAACGTCCTGTCCAAAGTGAAGCTGATGCTGCCCTACATCTGGCCCAAAGGCAGCTTGGTCCTGCAGCTGACTGTGGTCGCCTGTCTGATCATACTGGGTGCTGGCCGTGTCCTCAACGTCTTTGTTCCCCTCTACAGCAAGTACATTGGTGAGTCTGCCGTGCTGGGGCCAGTTGTCTTCATCTTTTTCTCCATTTGGAAGCAGAAGGCAGGCTCAAATCCCCGGTGCGACAAGGGATTTTTCTCCCACAGTCAACTTCCAGTGCACACTCGCTTGCAGTCTCTGTACGGCCCCCGTGTGCAACCGCATGCACCAGCATCTGTGCGCATGTTAACATGCCCCCAAACTGGCAGCCATACCATTGTTTGGACACGGGGGAAACTACTACACACACCGATAGGAATGGGTAGTGCTGCTCTTGCAGCTGATGTGTCGTACCTGGGAAGGCAACCCCAATTTCCTGCAAGGGACAAAGAAGTACAACAACAACAAAAAGGGAATGGCAGTGTTTGTAGTAAGTAAGTAAACATTTTGCTTCATGTCCACGGAAGCAAGGTTGCTTATTAGGGATGGGAATGGGTGGGTGGGGGGGGGGGGGGGGGGGGGGCAGGGGGCAAGAGAGTAAAGGCTCGACTGTGTGCACTGACCTGGAAGACTGAGGAGGCAATGGACCACTGCCAGAACAACCAGAATGTTAAGGCAGTGTCCCCTTGCCATTGTGCAGCAACTAGTGTACCATGCAATTGCTGTTTCAACTGCTGCACGGGGCAGAGTCACAATAACAATGTCCATTGCACTGCTGTTGAGTAACAACTAAAGCAAAAGAAGTCCGATTTTCAGAGCCCAGCTCCACCTCCCTGCTCACAATCTCTTCTGGGCTAACGTGAGGGTCCAGCACCACCTCCCTCCTCTTGATCTCGCCTGGACCCGCAAAAGTGTCTAACTTCTTTGTAAGAGTCCAGCTCACCTCCCTCCTCTTGATCTCGCTGGACCGCAAAGTGTCTAACTTCTTCGTAAGAGTCCAGCTCACTCCCTCCTCTTGATCTCGCCTGGACCCGCAAATGAATGTGCTAAGCTTTCTTGTCTGGAGAGTCACATCTCAACCTCCCTCCTCTTGATCTCACCTGGACCCGCAAAAGTGTCTAACTTCTTCTAGTGAGCTCACTCTCCTCTTGATCTCATGGACCCTCTAACTTCCAGCCACCTCCTCCTCTTGATCTCGCCTGGACCCGCAAAAGTGTCTAACTTCTTCGTCAGAGTCCAGCTCATCTCCCTCCTCTTGATCTCGCCTGGACCCGCAAAAGTGTCTAACTTCTTCGTAAGAGTCCAGCACCACCTCCCTCCTCTTGATCTCGCCTGGACCCGCAAAAGTGTCTAACTTCTTCATGAGAGTCCAGCTCCTCTTGATCTTGCCTGGACTCTGAATGTGCTTGTAGTTCATCCATGTCCTGTTTTATGCCTGCAGTCAACAGCCTGACGGTGTTGCCCCAGGCGCCAGAGAAGGCGGAGCGGCAGTGGCGCTGGGACCTCATCATGGTCTACGTGGGGCTCATCTTCCTCAAGGGAGGAGGCACAGGTCAGTAAGCTGCTGGAGTGTAATGATAATGATAATAGGTTATCTGTGGCGCCCCATCTTGTAACAGCCTGATGCACTTACAAAGACATAAGCATACACTGATTTTATCACACACAGAGACACAGACCTACCACACACACACACACACACACACACACACACACACACACACACACACACGCATGCATGTACAGACCACATACACATACACACACACACCTACACACATACACACACATATGCTTGCATGCACGGACCACACACACACACACACACACACACACACACACACACAACAACACACACACACACACACACACACACACACACACACACACACACACGCATGCATGTACAGACCACACACACATACACACACACATATGCTTGCATGCACGGACCACACACACACACACACACACACACTACAAATACCTGCATTACCGGGGATGGGTTGGTAGAATGAATGAGAAGAGTGTGTGGGAAGTGGGAAGGAAGGTCATGTTCTTCTGCTGAAGATTTAGGTGCAGCACGGTTGGCAGCTTGAAAGTGGGGACATTTACACCAATGAAAAATTTGATGCCGAGCTCGGGCCAGGCTCAGGATGTTGCGCTTAAACCTGGCCGTCCTGGGATGGATGCGAGCCATGCTCTGCTCTGCTCCACTTTACTCTGCGCCGGAGGAGGGCTGAGCTCGGCTTGCATTCCATTGCGCATCATGCAACATACAATACAATACAATACAACACAATACAACTTTATTGTCTCTGTGTAGAGAAACTTGCTTTCTGGCTCGTCATTTACATAAAAACATTCAATACAGTTAACAGTAAAACATCAACAACTCAATAAAACACGGAGCTAAAAACCGCTCAGATACAAGGAAATACTTAACAATAACAATGTCACGCACACACACACACACACACACACACACACACACACGCACTCATGCATGCACCCACCCACCCATCCACCTACACACACACACACACACACACATTATTCTTCCGGCTCACCAATAACTTAAAACATTCAATAATTTACAATAAAACAAAATTCCTTAAACAATAAAACGTTAAAATCATTCTGGAACTTCCAAAACTCTGGAATCACAAGATTTGGTATAGTGTTTAATGCTGAGGTACAACTTTGTCATGAAATTCCCTTATGTCCTGTTGTTGTTTTGGGGGATGGGGTGGGATGGGGGGTTGTTTGATTCCAAGCTTTGTCAGGTAGAGACCAAAGTCCTTGGACGGTGGGGAGATTCTGTCGCCACCAGAATTATTCTGCTTTAAGATGAGCAGTGCCGTTACCTCTTTTCCAGTTTGACAGAATGCGAATGGCAAAGACAGCATATGTTATAGTGTCCATCGATCACAACAGTGATAAATTCCTGTGCAGAAGCTGTTTATGTATAATATATATTTATTATGTGCTTTCAGGAACGACAGGTGTGCTGAATAATATGAGAACGTTCCTGTGGATCAAAGTCCAACAGTACACCACGCGTCGCATCCAGGTCAAGCTCTTCAACCACCTGCACAGGTGCATGAGAAAGCATTGCGCTTCATGACATGAGTGACTGCATGACACTGCACTTGTTGTTGTTGTTGTTGTTGTTGTTGTTGTTGTGTGTGTGTGTGTGTGTGTGTGTGTGTGTGTGTGTGTGTGTGTGTGTGTGTGTGTGTGTGTGTGTTATTTACTGTTAAACTTAAAGCACATTGGTCTGACTTAAAGAATTATGTGTGTGTTGTTACATTTTAAGCACATTTTATTGACCTAAAGAAGTGGTTGGGGTGTGTGTGTGTGTGTGTGTGTGTGTGTGTGTGTGTGTGTGTGTGTGTGTGTGTGTGTGTGTGTGTGTTTAAAGTGCATTTTATTAACTTAAAGAATTACGTGTGCGTGCATGCGTATGTGTGTATGGGGTGTGTGTGCATGTGTGCTTGCATATATGTCTGTGTGTAAGTGGCTGCAGGCATATTTGATATGTTCATTGATATGCTCTGGTGCATGTGTACCTGTGTGCAGTCTGTCACTGCGCTGGCACTTGCAGAGAAAGACGGGGGAGGTGCTGAGGGTGGTGGACCGTGGAACCAACAGCATTAACAATCTCCTCAGGTACATACATATATATTCTCCCCTCATGCCATGGGCTTTGGTAATCTTTGGTAAGAGACAGGGGTGTCCAAAAGAAAAGGGCATCTCATTTGCCTTCCCTGGACTTGTAGTAGTAATAAGTAGTAACTTGGTGTTTTATGCCCAGTTAACCATCACGGTTATATCACTAATCAGGGTGATCCTTGACTGGGCAATGGGTGATGAGAAATAAAATTGAGATGGAGGATTGGTTCTTGATGTTTAACACCCAATCAGCTTTAAAGGTCAAATCAATCAATCCGTGTTTTATTTTTATGTCCGTTCACAGCAAGGTGATGTTAGACATGTAATGGTCAAATCAATCAATCAATCAATCAATGTTTTATTTTAATGTCTCTCACCCCATGATACTAGACACATAAAGATCAAATCAATGAATTGATGTTTGATTTTATATCCGTTTACAGCAAGGTGATAGTTATTAGACACATAAATGTCATATCCAGGCAAGATGCAAATTCTCTAATCACAGGTAAAACTAAAAGTCTCATTCACTGGTCATGTTAAATGACACTTTAAGCTTGAAGAGGACTGGGGAGAAAATGAAGTTGAATGAACTGAGAGGGCAGATATTAGAGAAGCGGAATCCCCAGCAGTAGCTCAACCTTGCATAAAACTTTCAGCACTGTGTGCATGGAAGAATAAACATTACCATCAGTGGCTTTAATTGTTTTGTTGTTGTTGAGCCTCTGTCTTTTGCCATTTTCTGTTATGTTTTTGGTTCATGCAATAACATTAAGTGTAATTGTTCTTGTTTTTCTTTCCAGCTACATTGTCTTTCAGATCTTCCCCACCATTGCGGACATCATTATAGCTATTGTCTACTTCGTAACAGCATTCAACTACCTCTTTGGACTCATCGTCTTTGCCAGCATGGCTCTTTATCTGTGTATGTAAAATGTGTGTGTGTAGAGAGTGTGTAGTGTGTGTTGTGTGTGTGTGTGTGTGTGTGTGTGTGAATACATGCATACAATGCATGAGTGTGTGTGTGTGTGTGTGTGTGTGTGTGTGTGTGTGTGTGTGCTTTCATGAGTGCATGTGTGTGTACATGGGTGCTTGTGTGTGTGTGTGTGTGTGTGTGTGTGTGTGTGGTGTGTGTGTGTGTGTGTGCATGCATGCTTGCATGTGTGTGTGCTTGTGTGTGTGTGTGTGCATATCACCATATGTATGTGTTTGTGGGTGCAGGCACATGGGTGCGCATCTGTGCATACATGTCTATGCATTCTCATGGGACTAAAATGTCTAGAGGGGGGTTGTGGGGAAAGGATAATAGTTAGCAAGAATGTTTTTTTTTTGGCAGGGGATAGGTGAGGGGGGTACCAGGGAGTTATTTTGCATAAGTAAACATGGTGCTTAACGTCCACAGAAACCATAAGGCTTATCAGGGAGAAGGGGGGAAGGGGGTACAGAGGTAGGGGGAGAGGGAGATTATATACCTGTCGCTGCACTGTCATCACCAGAATGCCTTCTGCATTAAGATGGGCAGTGGTGAGAGCCTTTTTAATGTTTCAGTAGGAAGTGATGGATAAAGTCACAAGACAGTGTCCACAAACCACAACTTTTTTGAGGAGAAAGGAGAGCCAAAGCGTTATCGAACCGAGGTCCTTCCGCTTACCAGCCTAATGCCTTACCGCTAGGCCAAACCAGCTCACTTGTTTTGCGTGGCTGTCTCAGTCTTTTTATACACCCTCATGTGTTTGTCATTGTGACATAACACAGAGTAACATGTGTAGCGTTGAGCACAATGAACAGGTACATCTCAGGGTGACTGTGTTTACTCCCTTGGAAGCAGTTCAGGTAGCTTTGCATCATTTGAGATGACCGTCTTCTGTCTGTCCAGCTTTCACTGTCATCATCACGGAGTGGCGCACCAAGTACCGGAGGGAGGTGAATAAACTGGACAACGCAGCCAACGCCATTGCCGTGGACTCCTTGCTCAACTTTGAGACGGTCAGTGCTGCTTGCTTGTGCTTTGTCAGGGAGGGTCTTGAACAAAATGGCAGTCATAGTAACTGAAATTGATCATGATGAGGATGATGTTATATATGCTTTAATCTAATGATTATTCCTTTTTTCTTGCATTTCATTTTGAGTGGTATCTGTTGGGACCTCCCTGAAAACAACAACAAAAAAGCATCAACAACAATAAAAACCAAATTAAAAAAAACAATAGCAAACAAACAGAAAAGAAAGGGGTGGGGGTGGGGTGGGGTGGTGAGGATACCAACTGAAGTCAAAGTGTAGAAAGTTAAATTTGTTCCTGAGATAGATAAGTACTTCTTTACACAAACAGCTGACATGTTGCTAAAGGTCCCGTAGGACAATGGTTTGTATATTGAGGAGTGTTTTGTTTTGAGAACAGAATTTAAATGCACTATTTTTCCATGCACGGGTATTTGCTGGTGTAGTGTGGGTTTGCTTTCTGGGAACCATGTTTTAGGAATGAGGTGTCTGGGAACCGCTGACTTTAAGCATAGGGATGCACATTTTTTCTTCTTCACACGACTTTGCCTGTGCACACATGCATGTTTCTCAAAAGAATAGTGATTTTTTTTAAAAAGTTTCTTTGTTGTTAAACCTATCAGCTACAGTGTTCTTCTGATACTTCCATTCTCTGTCTTCCCTTTGTGTGCATACACTCACTTGGTCAGAGATCTTTTTCTTATGCTGCACAGTCTGTCTGGAACAGTCTCCCTTGCCAAACTGGATCATCAAACACACTCACGTCTTTTAAATCATCTTTGAAATCTCACCTCATCAGGCTGTTCTATTGACTCGTGTGTGTGTGTGTGTGTTTGTGTGTGTGTGTGTGTGTGTGCACGCGCGCTTGTGAATGCTTTTTTTTGACTGTGTTTTGTTCTTTGCTTTATAATGGGCTATGTGCTCCACTTGGAAGAAATAACAATAAAAGAGTACATAATCATTATTATCATTATTATGGCATAGTTCAGGAGCTGTGTGAGAGTCACGGTGGCCGTCCTGGGCTGTCCGTCCTAACGAGCCTTCTGGTTTCCATGGACGTAAAGCTATATTGAACCATGCTTCAGCATTGGTCTCAGCTTGTCCCTAATATGTCAACTGACTTCTGAGGACATTAAGCAACACTACCTACCTACCTATTAAACATAGAGCAGAAAAGATAAGAAAAAGGGGAGAAAAAATCTTTCTGTGGAGCTGTATACCTTTAAAGCCGTATTCTCCCAACTGCTCCAGCACCATGCTTACTTGTGTGCCATGCTGATGTGCGTTGCAGGTCAAGTACTACGGAGCAAATGATTTTGAAACTGACAGATACGACCAGGCCATCGCCAGATTCCAGGTGTGAATTATTGATCATATTCACAATATTTAAAATGTGTTGTTAATGACATTTGGAGCGTCATTGGCAATTTACAGTGCATTGTTCACAATACTCTGAGTGCATTGTTCACAATATTTAGAGTGTGTAGTTAATGATAATTTGAGCGTCATTGGCAATTTGCAGTGCATTATTCACAATATTTAGAGTGTGTTGTTAATGACATTTGGAGCGTCATTGGCAATTTAGAGTGCATTATTCACAGTACTCTGGAATGCATTATTGACAATATTTAGAGCATGTTGTTAATGATGTTTGGAGAGTCATTGGCAATTTACAGTGCATTCACTATTCACAATACTCAGTGTGCATAGTTCACAGTGCTAGGACTAGGAGTGCATTATTCACAATATTTAGAATGTGTTGTTAGTGATATTTGCAGTGTCGTTGGCAATTTAAAGTGCATTATTCTCAATATTTAGAGTGTGTTGTTAATGATAATTGGAGCATCATTGGCAATTTACAGTGCATTATTCACAATACTAGGAATGCATTATTTGCAATATTTAGAATGTATTATTTGCAATATTTAGTGTTGTTAATGATAATTGGAGCATCACTGACAATATGCAGTGCATTATTCACAACACTAGGAGTGCATTATTCACAATATTTAGAATGCGTTATTTGCAATATTTAGAGTGCGGAGTGGAAGTCCATAGCGTCCCTGAACCTGCTGAACACCATGCAAAACATCGTCACCACCGTAGGGTACATGGCCGGAGCACTGCTGTGTGCGTACGCTGTGATCAATGGAGTGGCTGGCTTGAAGCTGACTGTGGGTGACTATGTCCTGTTTGGGACCTACCTGTCCCAGCTCTTTGTCCCGCTCAACTGGCTGGGAACCTACTACAGGTGTGTGTGTGTGTGAATGTATGTGTGGTGTATGTCCATGTGTGTGTTGTGTGTGTGTGTTGTGTGTGTGTGTGTGTGTGTTTGCATGTGTGTGGGTGTGTGTTTGCATGTGTGTGTGTTTGCATGTGTGTGTGCGTGTTTCTGTGTGTATGTTTCTGTGTGTTTGCGTGTGTGTGTGTGTGTGTGTGTGTGTGTGTGTGTGTGATACTGTAGTAATCATCAACTGTAAAGTGATGTATAACAAAGACTGAATTAGACTTTTTCTTGTGACTGGGTGATTTGTTTCATATTGGCCTGACCTTTAGCAATCATGATGTGACCTTCAGTGGTCATGAGGTGACCTACAGCGGTCTTCATGTGACCTTTACCATGCATGGGCATTAACACATGAACAGCAAACATCAGTGTGCAGAAGCAAGCCTTGTTTAACACAATAAATTTGTTTTGGGGATAATTATCATATTTTTCTCTTTCCTCTCCCCAGAATGATCCAACAAGCCTTCATCGATATGGAAAACATGTTTGACTTGTTGGCTGAGGATGCTGAGGTACGCCCATTAGATATGCTGTTACTGTCTGTCGCTGTCTGTCATATTTATTCCCAATCCACAGAAAGGCATGAGAAGAGGAGAAAGTCTTTCACCCATGTGTGGGTGTGTATGTGTGTACGTGCATTGTGTGTGTGTGTGTGTGTGTGTGCGTGTGCGTGCATTGTGTGTGTGTGTGTGTGTGTGTGTGTGTGTGTGTGTGTGTGTGCATGCATTGTGTGTGTATGTGTGTGTGTGTGTGTGTGTGTGTGTGTGTGTGTGTGTGTGTGTGTGTGTGTGTGTGTGTGAGAGAGAGACACAGAGAGAGAATGAGAGAGAGAGAGCATCAGGGTCTTTGCGTATACTGTGCACTCTTGTGCCTCACTTTGGCTACATAAGTAAGTACATAATTATGTGCATGTTCTTGCATCTTTGGTTGTATATATTGCATATTTGGTTGCATATCTCACACAGTGAATACTGTTTTGCATTTCTGCAGGTTAAAGACATTCCTGATGCTGACAAGATAGTTGTACATCAAGGCAAGATCGAATTTAAAGATGTATGCTTCAGATATGAGCCAAGGTAACATATTTGTTGAGAGACAATGACAATTCTTTAATGATTTCGGGTCATCTGCCCAGTCTCATAGGGGTAACAATAGTTATCAATATGTGTACATTTTCACATTTTGTATTACAGTCGTGTTGCGCCTGTGGTCGCACGCGTCCTCACACACACACGCACACACACACACACCACCGCACATACACAAACACTCAAACACACAAACACTCAAACACACACACACACACCACACCGCACGCACACACACACACACACACACACACACACACACACACGCATGCACACACACACACCACACTGCACGTACACACGCACGCACAGCGCACGCGCACACACATACACACACCACACACAGCGCGCACGCACACACACACATTCTCTCTCTCTCTCTCTCTCTCTCTCTCTCTCTCTCTCTCTCTCTCTCTCACACACACACACACACACACACACACACACACACACACACACACACACACACACACACACACACACACACACACACACACACACACACACACACACACACACACACACACACACATGTACATGGAATATAGTACACCCACAATCGCTTCCATGGCACAGGTGTGTCTGACTAATCCAACACTAGTTTCACTGTCCCATTGAGTCCACTGCACGTTTTCTCAATTCAAAAGCCTTGAACATATACCATGCTATCTTTTTTATTGTCCCGTCATCCCTAGAATACATGAGCCTCGCTAACTGTGCTGGCTTATTTGTTGAGAGAGAGAGAGAGAGATGAATGGACAGGTGGAGGGAGAGAGCTTTAGAGAAAAAGAGAGAGCTGACTGCATTTGAAATGTTTAGAAAATATTGCACACAGTATGTGAGAAGTCGTTTTTTTTATTGCTAGCTTAGGGAGAGGCATGTATATATTGTGTCACATCCGTATTTGTGAGAGAATGGCTATGTGAGTGACATAGAAAATAATGTGTGCCTATACATAATTTGTATGCCCAAACCTGGCCATGTGATTCTGACCCAAATTTGAAGCCAAAAATGTACTTCTGCTGCAGACAAGTAGCCTGCATTTGATTTTTTACCATTAACTCTTGTTTCAGGGTTGTTTTGTAGTTTGAAAAAGGGAATACCACAAAAATTCACATGTTGTATATTGTCATATTGAATAAACATGTTTTCTTTTTTCTTTTTTTTGGTAAACTTTTATTGGTTTGGATCCTCTTTGAGAATGCTAGCAGTCATCCTTGCTTAAGATTGTTTGTAGTTCATATGCTTTATGGCCTGTCGTTTTGCTGTTTCAGCAAGCCGATCTTGAAGAACGTCTCTTTCATGGTACCTCCTGGTCACACACTAGCACTGGTGAGTGGAGTCTGACTGTCTGTGAAAACAAATCACAGTACTTACTCTTGCCTGATACAGGCCTTTAATGTCTGTAAAAACAAGTCACAGTACTTACTCTTGCCAGATACAGGCCTTTAATGTCTGTAAAAACAAGTCACAGTACTTACTCTTGCCAGATACAGGCCTTTAATGTCTGTAAAAACAAGTCACACTACTTACTCTTGCCAGATACAGGCCTTTAATGTCTGTAAAAACAAGTCACACTACTTACTCTTGCCAGATACAGGCCTTTAATGTCTGTAAAAACAAGTCACAGTACTTACTCTTGCCAGATACAGGCCTTTAATGTCTGTAAAAACAAGTCACACTACTTACCTCTTGCCAGATACAGGCCTTTAATGTCTGTAAAAACAAATCACAGTACTTACCTTGCCAGATACAGGCCTTTAATGTCTGTAAAAACAAATCACAGTACTTCCTCTTGCCAGATACAGGCCTTTAAGGTCTGTAAAAACAAATCACAGTACTTACTCTTGCCAGATACAGGCCTTTAATGTCTGTAAAAACAAATCACAGTACTTTTGCCAGATACAGGCCTTTAATGTCTGTAAAAACAAATCACAGTACTTTTGCCAGATACAGGCCTTTAATGTCTGTAAAAACAAATCACAGTATTTACTCTTGCCTGATACAGGACTTTAATAACGCTGGTGGCGTTTATTTTCATTGACATTCTTTGCACTGTTTATAGTTTTTTTGGCCTCTCTTGTTTTTGAGACTTCTTGTCACTTTTTGTCTCTATTTTTTTTTTTTTCATCCTCTTAGGGGTGCATTATCCAGAATATTTAGCCTGCATTATTCACAATGTTTATAGTGCAAAGTGAAAGTCAGTGGCCTCCCTGAACCTGTTCTACACCACGCAGAATATCGTCACTGCAACTGCCATGCTGATTGATGTGTGGTGACTCAGTGGGATATTCATCACCATTTTCCTCCTTGTTCCTTATTTAGTTTTCCCTTGTAGGAAACTGGCAAAGATAGCAGCCGCATTGCTGCGCAACCACACCGGTAGCACAAGTTGTGCGTAGGAGTAATTAGCACCAAGTGCTGATTGTGATCTGTGAGTTTTGTAATGCTGTGTTCCCTGTGTTGATGAGTCTGAAAGTAGGTCATGGATAGTTTAATCTTTAATGGTAGCAGCACAAATTACATGGTGTATAATTTTTACATCAGCCTCAACAAATCTGTTTTCTCACATTCAGGTTGGTCACACTGGCAGTGGAAAAAGCACCATTATTCGCTTGCTGTTCCGCTTCTACGACATCAACAGTGGCATCATCAGGATTGATGGAAAAGACATTGCTATGGTAAAATGTTTCTTTATGTGATAATAATAATAATAATAATAACGTACATTTATTGCGTACTCATCAACACCTTGAGCACTCACATAATACATATTAACCTAAATATGATCTTCTATACACATGTAGAGCACAGTCCTATGAATTTTTTTTTTACACAAAGTATTATATGGAAACACAAATAGTGTGTGTGTGTGTGTGCGTTGTATACTTATTTGTCTCTTTTTGGGGTTTCCTTTGAGAAATTTAAAGGGGTTTTCATGTGAGAAATTTAAAGGGAGCCAGCATTTTTATTTGTGATTAGGTGACTTGTGCCTGG
>JABMCL010002109.1:477500-505000 GCA_018857735.1 Alviniconcha marisindica | reverse complement strand
TCAGTGTTTTGAACCGCAGCATAGGCGCTTTAGAAATTTTCGTTACTATTGTTATTATCGATAACACCTACACGTACTAGGCCTGTCAACTTGAATACGACCGAGTGTGCATTAAGAATGATGTCAGCAGTCAAAGTCATGTGTCTTCTTTTTCTTCCTTTTTTATTTAAAGTCTTTTCACATAAGTAATATTAGACTGATCTTACAATTACCATGCTAACAACATGTATCAGCAAGTTGCGCCATTAGAAATTTATGAAAAACAAGCAAACAAACAAACAAAAAAACACCCTTATTTGCAATCAACAAACAACCATAGTCATGTGACTGCTAACCAAGGGAACTAACGTTACATCTGTTTCCCCGACTATTTTGAGAGGGATATATATATCTTGCATGGAAATTCAAAATTAAGAAGATAGATTATGTATATAATATTTTGTACATTTTCAAACGAGAAATGTTATGAACTGTTACCCTGATCCAGAGTAAGCTTACATGCACAGGTTCAAGGACATTAAAGTTTAACTTTAAGCTTTTTAAAGGGTTTACTTGGAAAATTAACTTTTTGTTGTTTTGTTTTTTTGGTTTCAAATTTCTGTGTGATGCTTGTTTTTGTCAAACCGCAAGACTGTGGTCTATCAGCATAGACGAGAAACACTTTATGATGTTTCTTTCAAGTATTAGAGATACATTTGTTCCTGGACACAGCAGGAGGCTTTTCCTGCCCCTTTTTCACATTTTGTTGTTGTTGTTGATGTTAAACCGGGTATTGAACAGTTAGATGGAATGGTCAACAGTACCAGTATCTTGTAGCTTTTTTGTGCTTTGTGTGTGTGTGTGTGTGTGCACACAAGGCCAGCATCAAAGAGGACTACTGTTCTGGGGTGTGTGTGTGTGTGTGTGTGTGTGTGTGTGTGTGTGTGTGTGTGAACACATGCATGTGTGTGTGTGTGTGAACGCACGCACGTGTGTGTGTGTTTGTGTGTGTGTGTGAAACTCTTATGTATGTATTTACGTTCTACTTGTGCTGTGAGAAGTGTTTGAAAATGTGGGTGGACAATCTTTGATGAACCAGAGGCGATCCTCTGCGGTTGACAGGGCCCTGAAATCCAAAGATTAGCTAACTTAATTGTGCCGACAGTGCAGCGAGATGCTAATTCAGAGGGGAGCTTGCGTACATGGCTTCACTCCACTGAAGGACTATGGTGTGACAAAAAATAAGACCTACTTGACAGCATTGTTTAAGCTGCAGAGTTGAGGGCTGCCACAAGCTACTTACTGTATCTCAGAACTGAACAAGTGTGCAGCTGTTTCAAATGATCTCAAATGCTGAGCTCATTACACAGGTTTGGTTGGTCTTTGTTTTTGTGCATATTGGGTTGATTTTGAATGAAAACAAAAATGACGATTTTGGTCAATGTGTCAGATTATAATATTCAGTGTACATCACACGTCACATGCTTACGCAGTACTCTACACGCATGTGATTCAGTACTGTTACTCCCCCCCACCCCCCTTCCATTTAAAAACACGCACACTATTTTTTATAAGGATGGACTATGTATAAATGTCATAAAAATAATGAGGATTTTGTTTGGCACTGTCTCAAAGTTACTTTAGTTATGGTGAAAGAGTAACTTGATTCCCCATTTATAAAATGAACACTGGAAACAGAATCTCTGTCTCTCTCTTTACAGGCCACAATACGGATGAATTACGCTATTTGTTGGGCTTGAGAAACTGTCCTCATTATGTGCAGACCCGCTGCACTGAACAACACTGGAAACAGAATCTCTGTCTCTCTCTGCTGTCTCTTTACAGGCCACGAAATGGATGAATTATGCTTTTTGTTGGGCTTGAGAAACTGTCCTCTTTAAGCCCAGACCCACGGCACTAAACAGCAGCTGAATGCTTTACTGTTGGTTAAAACGAATTATGAACAGCACTAGCAGGCAGAGCTTACATTTGTATCACACAGTATATATTGCGTATGTTTCACCCAAAGCTGTATTGTAATGATTTGTGCTATACTATACTGCATGGGTGAACATGTGATGACTGGTCCAGATAAATATTATGTGACTCCGCACAATCTTTTGTTCTGTGGCATGTTTTGAGAACCAAAACTTCTTTTTTTACTGGAAAGATGTCTGGTGTGCTTTTTTTGCAACTCTGAAAGGCTTTAAACTACCGCTTTTTTTATTTTTTTATTTTTTTAAACTGAATTTATTTAAATGTCTTCAAACTTTGAAAGGCTTTAGGTGTTGCGTTATTTTTTTTAAAGTGACTTTAACTAAATGTCGTCAAATATATTTAAAATATATATTTTCAAATATATTTAAATTTATAATGTGCTGTGTGCAAAGTGACGTTTTTTAGTTTTCAGTTCTTTATTGTGTATACTGCGATCATTATTAGCTTTTACAGTGTGTTTCTGTTTCTGTACTTATACAGTAATGTTCAGAGTCTCTTGTTTTCCCCGGCCTTTAATTATGTTCAGAGTCTCTTGTTTTCCCCAGCCTTTTCTCTGGCCTTTCCCAAGTGTAGAGATGCCATCTTGAACTGAACTGGAGTGACTGAAACTGACTGAATCAGCTGACTGAAATTACTTGCATGCACGTTTTGTGCATATTTCACTGTGCCATTTTGAAAGTCTGTGTAAAGTGCTTACAGCTCAGTAGCAATGCACTTTAGTGAGTTGGTAATTATAATAATTCTTTCAGATTGAATTGCTAACTACTAACATGTTGAGTAATATGAATTAAAGGAGCTACGGATGGAGCTGGAATCAGTGAGGCCCTTTACACTATGGCCCTGAATTACTCACTACTAACACTTTGAGTAATATGAATTAAAGGAGCTACGGATGGAGCTGGAATCAGTGAGGCCCTTTACACTATGGCCCTGAATTACTCACTACTAACACTTTGAGTAATATGAATTAAAGGAGCTACGGATGGAGCTGGAATCAGTGAGGCCCTTTACACTATGGCCCTGAATTACTCACTTCTAACACTTTGAGTAATATGAATTAAAAGAGCTACAGGTGGAGCTAGAATCAGTGAGGCGCTTTATGCTATGGCTGAGGATGGTGCTATGCCCCAGTTGCGCTCAGGCTGGGCCTGCACTGATGCCATTTACTCTCGCCAGTATTTTAAGACAGAGTCAATCTCTGGTTTGTTCTTGCCTGCAAGGTGGTAGGCTGGGCCTGCACTGATACCATTCTCTCTCGCCAGTATTTTGAGACAGAGCCAGTCTCTCTGGTTGTTCTTGCCTGCAAGGTGGTAGGCTGGGCCTGCACTGATGCCATTCTCTCTCGCCAGTATTTTGAGACAGAGTCAATCTCTCTGGTTGTTCTTGCCTGCAAGGTGGTGCCTTTCAGCATGTTTGGTCGTCATTCTTGCACGCAAGGTGCTGTGAGTCACAATGTTTTGTCTTTGGTCTTGCATGCAAGGTGGTGTGATTCAGAAAGTTCTGGTTTTGATTTTGCATGTAAGATAATGCGATTCAGAAAGTTTTGTCTTTCATTTTTGCGTGCAAGGTGATGTGATTTGGAAAGTGTGGTCTGGGGAAATAGGAAAGAAAAAAGAAGTGTCCTTTTGTCAGGAGTTCACTCTGGCATTGCTTGGCAATAGAAAAATGAGGGAGTGACCAAATCTTGCCCACTGTGGAGTCCTCTGAAAACAAAATGCCTTTCCTTGTCTGGAACAACCTTCCTGCTCACATCTGACACTGCGGTTCTTTCTCACAGTCCAAAACTTCTCTCAAAACTTTTCTCTTTACTTCTGCCTACTCTAACCCTTTCACAGGCATTGGATGCTGTACTTGATTTGATCTTGATTTTGCTGCTGATATCTTCACTGGCTGACTGATGTGTGCATGTGTGCGTGTTGTGCGGGGGGGGGGGGGGGGGGGGGGGGGGGGGAGAGGGGGAGCAAGGGGTGGAGGTTGGGGGGGAGTGATGTGTGTGAGGCAAGGGAGGAGGGGGGATAGAGTGAGATACATAATGCATTATTAAATTAGGTTTTGTGCTGTTGTAATGTTTAATGTATAGTGCTTTGAGCCTCACACACATATTGTGTGGGGGGGGGGGGGGGGAGGGAGGTGGAGAGAGAGGGGGAAGCAAGGGGTTGCAAGATTGTGTGTGTGTGTGTGTGTGTAGGGGGGGGGGGGAGGGGGGGTTGCATGTGTGTGGAGGCAAGGGAGGAGGGGGAGGGATAGAGTGAGATACGTAATGCATTATTAAATTAGGTTTTGTGCTGTTGTAATGTTTAATGTATAGTGCTTTGAGCCACACTCACATATTGTCACAGAAGGATTTGGCGCATTAGAAATGCATTTATTATTATTATTAAGATGAAATTTTCTTTGCCCATACCCTGGGTGTAGTTAGTCCTGCTGTGACATGCCCAACATGCAGCCATGCCTCCTAACACATAAATGCATCCAGCAACATCAAAACACTGCATGTATATTTAGACTCACCATCACAACGACTCATTCACTCACACACACACGGGTGTAAAACAATTTTGGTGGTCTGTATTGATCAGCACTTTGAGTCACAGTGTGAGTGTTTGACAAATTTCCAGTATTTATTATCATTTTATTTTGATTTTGTAGATTTGACCGTAGAATGTTTTTGTACATATATATGAAGAGAGCTTTGAAATGTGCATCTGCTGATGTGTTTGATGGTCTGGAGGTGACCCTGTGCGTAACTTATTTACATGTATTAATTGTGTAATTCCAAAACTGAATGAGTATCAAAAAAAGATTATTTTGTGTTATTACAACAGTGCAGTGGTTTACATACCGGTAATCCTTGTTGGAGTATGATCTGACAGCAGTATTTGTTGACATGTGTACATTATTTTGTTGGTACTATCCAAGAGTGAGAGATTGTGCATGCATAAATGTATTACCTATTCTGTTTTTAGTTGCTTAAAATTTATTGCTTGCTTTTGTCTGCACAATTTTAGCCTGTAACTTAAAGAAGGAAAAAGAAAAAAAGAAAAAAAAGGAGCAGAGCATGACTTGTCAGAAATATAAAATATAAAATTAATACAAAGTTAACTGATGAACACTTCAGCAAATACAGTACATTAAACAACAATATATTCTGCAGAATTTCCTTTTTGTGTGATAGTGTGAGATTTGTCATTTAATTTTTTTTAATGTTTTATGTCTCAGCGTATGGTCACAGCCAAGATTGGCCTGGGTTGTGTTGTGTGGAGTTGTTTTACGTTATCTAGCTTGACTGTTACAATGAAGGTAATTTTTTTACTAATTTTTTTAAATATATATTTCTAAAATGGAAAAAAGTGTTATCCAGGCATGACCAGAACTTTAATGTTGTGTAATCAGAAAAAAATATAAAGGTGGTCAATATCAGACTTTGTGTAATGGTAAATTATTCATTGATCTTTTACCTGTTCATACTACTGTCAGCGACCTTGAACATGGTCAAAACATTGTTGAAGTGATCTAACTCAAAATGTTCTTATCTGATTAAGTTTAAAACTTATGTATAATTGTTTAGGCACTGTCATGTGTCAGTTCAGTTTAGTTGTCAATCCAACAAAAAATATTCTGCGGAATTTCCTTTTATATTGTATTGGGAGAAATCGGTCAAGCCAAGGAACATGGCTGTTGTGGCTGGATTTCCTGAGGAAGACTGACCTCATATTTCCCTATGGAAAGTTCTCGTTTGGGGCAGTATGCATATATATGCATGACCAGTTTAATGTCCATGAAAAGACTTAAAGAGCTTTCTAAATACCAAAGATGGTATGTACTTATACACTCTACAGGGCAGAACAAGCCCATCAGTGATTTGTAATTTATAAATTGTGCTGCTGGTAAGTGTGTACATTTAATTTATTAAGAGGATTGCAATAAAAGTTATGAGTCAATTAATTTTTTACCCCGCCTCTTTTGTTCACTATTTAATCCAGAACTGCATTTGTGCCCTTCTTTGTTCATTCCAAGTCTCCCAGACGTTTGCTGCTTTGTATAGTCAGAATGCTTGTGTGTGCGGGTGCCTGTGTGTGTGTGTGTGCATTTAGAATAATATCTAGGGACAAGATTTTGCACTTTAAAAATACTTTACTTATTATTAATTATTATCAACTGCAAAGGCAGTGCTTTACATTTTGTTTCAACACATGAGTTGCAATTTTTTTCTCTCAGTGTCAACAACTTATACATGACAGACTTTTCTAATTTCAAATGATACGGATGAGTAAATTTGATAGATTTTTTGCAACTTTTGTATGGCTATTCTTTTCACACACACACACACACACACACACACACACATGCTCCAAGGGCATGAGCTGCATTTCCAACCCAAGATATGACTATGAGAAATCTGGATCGAAGTTGAACTGCTTTGTGCACACAGCTGACTGCTACAATATACGGCTATTTAACAGACTAATGATGGCAGAAGCGGTGTTGTTAGTGTAGTGTAAATGGCTGCACCCATTATAGTGTATATGTCTGTGCGGCTGTTACAGAGTAGTGTAAATAGCTACACCTGTTATAGAGTAGTGAAAATGGCTGCACTTGTTACAGAGTAGTGTAAATGTCTGCACCCATTACAAAATAGTGTATATAGCTGTGCTTCTGTGCAGCTGTTACAGAGCAGTGTAAATGGCTACACCTGTCACAGAGTAGTGTAAATGGCTGCAGCTGTTACAGAGTAGTGTAAATGGCTACACCTGTCACAGAATAGTGTATATGGCTGCAGCTGTTACAGAGCAGTGTAAATGGCTACACCTGTCACAGAACAATGTAAATGGCTGAACCCATTATGGAGTAGTGTATATGGCTGCACTTCTGTGCAGCAGGTACAGAGCAGTGTAAATGGCTGCACCTACTACAGAGTAGTGTATATGGCTGCACTTATTACAGAGCAGTGTAAATGGCTGCACTTATTACAGAGCAGTGTAAATGGCTGCACCTATTACAGAGCAGTGTAAATGGCTGCACCTATTACAGAGCAGTGTAAATGGCTGCTCTTCTGTGCAGCTGTTAGAGTAGTGTAAATGGCTGCACCTGTTACAGAGTAGTGTAAATGGCTGCACCTATTACAGAGTAGTGTATATGGCTGCACTTCTGTGCAGCTGTTAGAGTAGTGTAAATGGCTGCACCTATTACAGAGTAGTGTATATGGCTGCACTTCTGTGCAGCTGTTAGAGTAGTGTAAATGGCTGCACCAATATATGGCTGCACGTCTGTGCACCTGTTACAGAGCAGTGTAAATGGCTGCGCCTGTTACAGAGTAATGTAAATGGCTGCACCTGTTACAGAGTAGTGTCAATGCAGCCCTTACAGAGTGATAACAACAACATTTGATCAGTTTTTTTGTTTTTGTTTTTAATATTCAGTTCTTTCCTTCTTCACATCTATAAAATTGGTGCAATGGGTCTGCTTTTGGGGAGTATTTGTCACAGACGAATATGTACAACAAGCAACTTTGGTGAGTTTTTAAACCATTTATTGGCTTGTTAGACATCAAGTAACAAACAGGAGAGTGCGCAAGCAAATTTATGATATGATGGAGTCAACAGAAGAGACACAACCAATGTTGAGCAGATGTCCCATCATTGGGAAGCCCAAGCATTGTTCCAACAAGAACAACAAATATTCTGCTGGTGAATTAAATTATATCTAAACATAATCATATATTTTTGCCATACAGTCTCCAACATGCAGCACTTGATATATACTATATATATATATATATATATATATATATATATATATATATATACACACATATCTCTGAAGAGGGCTGGGGAAAAATTATATATAATTCTGAATATTATGATGTGGAATGAACTGGGAAGGCAGAAATTAGAACATCAGAATTTCTGGCAGCAGGTGAAGCATGCAAAGCTATATTCTGATCTGATCTGGGCTGAAAGGAGGGAAGCTGTCTGGATAGCGGTGGATAACAAAGGAAACATACAAATCAGCATCCACAGTACTTAAAGACACCTTCCTTGTTGTAAAACTTGGTGAATAAAGAATCTGAATCTGAATCCATTGCAGGGGCGAAACAGAAAATGTTCACTCAGACCTTCACCATCATTCATTTGATTGTCAGTATGGTGTTTAAAGAGTCAGTATGGCGTTAATTTTTTAAATGGCAACAGGTACATAGACTCCACCAGAAGTACATGTGAGAACAGTAAGATCTACCTCTGCTGGAGTTTACATACCTTGTATTTACTCGCATGCCAGGTGAGTGTTACCACAGGCAACTCACCTCTTTGTTGTTTGTTTGTGTGATGTTTCTGGGTGCTAATTAACTCCCTTGATTCTGCTGGTATTAGACTCAAATCATCATGCATTCTGCCATGGGGGGCTCAGATGAACTGTTTGCAGGACAAACTACAGCCTGCAACTCAGCCTGCCATGGACGGAATCCTCTATTGGGCAGTTCCTGTATGACTATTGGGTGGTTCAGGCGAGGTTGTTAATTCCCTTGACTTTTACCCCGCATTGCTTAAGTCACTTGGACACTTTTACTTCTGGTGCATACTTTCTTCAAAATGGAAGGCGGTGACAGTGAATCTGTGAAGTTTACACTGCCCACTTTAAAGCCATTTTTGATGGCCCGTAGTAATAATGTGTCTGGCAACAAACAATAAGTTGTTGCTTGTGCTATAGGATGCCCAAAACCGCATTTTGTCCATGAACTCGTGATCTTCTGTCAGCTGAAAACCGAATCAAAGACACTTTTTTCCACTCTCCATCACCTTTCCCCAGTAATTTTTGCAACTGCAACATTGGTAGAATTTGTATTGCTTGGCAATTCTAGGTTCAACTTCCATTGTTATACACAGCATGAAGCAACACCTACTCAGAAATCAGCCCGGAAGTGACAGTTGCGACCTTTTGTGACTTCTTGCGTGAAAGATTATGAAGGGCATTCACTCGTGCAAACCAGCTTCACTGAACCACCCAATGCAGACACAACGGAAAAAAAGAAAGACCCCCCCTCCCCCCAGAAAAACAGACTACAAAAACACTGCTAGTAATACTGCAAATTAAAGAGAAGACACTGACAGCACCAACTACACATCAATGTTTATGATGGTCAAAACCTACAATTTTGGTTCAAAACAATTAAAATGACCAATATCAGTACAAATTCACTGACAAAGACTTCTGAGTAAGTCCAAACTTCTGAATGGGAGTCTGTGTTGATTTATTTCCCGTACTTAAAAAACTTTCGAATAAAAGGAAATACGGCTTGAATAAAACACAAGTCTTCTACCAACAGATAAACAGCAGTAAAAGGATTCCTGCCCATGACAACTGATGCTGTACTTAGTCCAGTAGTCAGTCCATGCAAGCTGCCAAAAGAAAACAGTCTGCTATCTGAGAAACATGAGTACAAAACAGTCTGCATGTGAAAAATTTACTGTTGGTGCAAGAGTGGAGCAAAAACAGAACTCATTAGAATAAAAACAAGGGTCAAACAACACAAATCGAAAAAAGCAAAAGAAGAAGAAAGCAAACAAATGTACACAGTGCACTGAGAAATACAAAAGCAAAATATTTCAGAAACTAGCCCTGGTGTATTTCAATACGGACATTCTCAATCATAAACTAGGAGCTTTGTTTCTAAAAATTGCATTATACTATATAGCAAAATCTTATGCTACTGAAAATGCAAACTAAGTCACTGCCGCTGTAGTTCAATTCACCTTTTATTCTATCTTCAAATTTACATAAAAGTTATATATTCAACAGATACTACATTTACAACTGTGGAAATTGCTGAAATATCTCACAAAAGGTATTATGAAATTATTATTATACTGTTATTCAAATATCGTATACTGTAATTCTTATCATTGGCACCATATTATAAATGTCCACTCTAACCACGAGTGAAAATGGAGCTTAAAATGTTAACCACATTAGATATCACTTTTAGGAGTATAATAATCTGCATGGTTATACGATTTTTGTGTGTAAGCTCTCTTTTAAAAATGGGGAATGTAAGCAACTTGAGCATCATTAAAATGTAGAAACTTCCCACATCCTATCATTCTGGACAGGTGATTAAAATAATGAATAAATATACTGCTCTCATGAAGGAGGAGGAGGAGGAGGAGGAGGAGGAATACAAAGCAATGTCGAGAGACATACAGGAAAACTGATAAGTAGTCTACAATATTCACTGCTTGCTGGTTTATCAACTAGTGTGAACAAATCAGAGGCCATGGCTGTGAACTGTCCATTGCAAACCTGACTGAGCCCAAGGCCTGATGCCACATCTTAATTGCACATTTTTTTAAATAAAATGTTTCGAACACATAGTCTAGTACGCACAGTGTGTGCAAACAAAATTGCTTCCCGTTATGAACAGGACTGATTCTGAACTTCGACGCCAAGACAGATCTGTGGTGTGACCGAACAAGGCTGGATCAGTGACTGTCATGTGGCGAGTGAACAGGTAAACTTTTCACACTCTGTATCAGCAACCTGAATGCAAAAAGCTCGTTTGTAACCTGTCACATTTCAGCAGTTGAGGTCCAAAGAATTCCGAAGAAACCAACAGACCCTTCACATACACCAGCTAAGTGTCATAATTCCCAGACAAACTAAACAAAGTCTTTTGAGGAGGTACCTCTGGTGTAGTTTATGTACCTTGTATTTACATTGCATACCGGGTGAGAGTTACCACAGGCAACTCGGGTCTTTGTTGTTGCATTTGTGTGACATCTTTCGAGCGCTAATTAACTCCCTTGTGGGTTGATTCTAAACCAAGTCCTTCAATTCAAACTGAATGATAAAATGTCCTCTGCCAATCTTGTGGGTCATAATATGCATCAAAGATGAGGTGACTTGACTGACCAATCAAGAAGCAGCTAGTCTGGCACTTTGGGACCTTAGTTTACAGTCTCGTCCAAAGATCTTTGGGGAGTCTGCACAGAATTTGACTCCAGAGACATCCTCTCACGCAAAGCCTAGCACGTAACAGTCATCTATCACTGAGTTCTCTGAATAACAAGCTTCATACATTTTCTGAGCACTGTTAGAGTTTGTACATTTACCTACTGCTGTAATTTATCACACAGTTTCTCAGCCCAAAGTACTCCGTTCCCACCTGAGACATAAACCTGTCCAGAACAGCAACAATTATCACAACTGTTTGACCCGCCCATAAACTATAACAACAATAAAACAAACAAACCCCAAAAAACAATGAAGTAAAACAACAAACACACACTAAAAACAAAATATACAGACAATCATAATATGAAACCAGACATGCTTAAAAAGAATGCTTAATTTTTTTTTTACAATCTGAAACAGGACAAGGCCCAGAGCACTCGCACAGAATCACCTTTCTTTCGAAAACGTCTTTCGAGCAGTAATTACCTCCCTTGGGTGTTGATTCTTGCCAAAAATTAAAACAGAATGCCCCAAACAACAAAGACGAGACCTGAATCTGTTCTTCTTCTATAATATAAGGCAAAGCGTAAGGATATGAAGTAAAAACTACAAGATCATCTAGCATCAGAAAGTCACACACAGGGCAAAGAAGGGTGGAATGCTGGGCTAGGCAGAAATGCGCACATAAAACAAAAATGCAGGGCTAGGCAGAAATGCGCACATAAAACAAACAACAACCACCACAAAAATCAGTCCTGTAAAATGTTTACACCATTTACAGTGGCACCAGCCTCATGAAAAGTTGCTGAGGAAGACATCAGAACTGATTTTAATCCCCTATGTGCACTTTTTGTGCTCCTTTCTCATACAAAGTTCAAGTTCAATGTTGCTTTACGTCCACAGAGACCATAAGGGCTAGTAGGGACAGAGAGTCCAGGACGGCCTCCTGGACTTTCACACAGCTCCCGAGCTCTGTCTCGCGCAAACTGTCACCCAACACTTTTTAATTGCACCACGCATCGGAAAGCGTTCTTTAATCTGAACTTGATACTTGCCCCCCATAGCCAAAACTGAAAAATACACAAAACTGCACCAAGGTTTTACAGTCACCATACAATGACACTTTTTAGGTCTGCATCTGAAATATTTTCACAACTGACCAAGGTTTCTGTTCTATTGCACAGGGTCATATGGATGCTACGAACAATTCTAACATGAAATTCTTCAGGGCTGTTGAAAGCGATGAAAGGAAGATGGCGAAGAAGAAGATGCAATATCTTTCTGCCAACATTGTCTATAGATGGGTTCCACTTTCCACTGATTTACCTGTACAGTCAAGTCGATTATACATGCCAAAAAACAAAGAAACCCCCAAACATTCCATGGCAAATTGCAAATGGTTATTATCAAAAATACATGTCACAACAACACAAAACAATCCAGGGCTTTTTGATTACAGTATATCAAGTCACCTGACTATGAACAGGTCAGGTAACTTCACCGTAACACAAACTGAATATACGTTGCTCTAAGATAAAAATGTTTTGTCCGCATGCAAACACAGATTCAAGTGGCAGCTACATCTGCATAGAAAGTAGATGACCTTTGCTACAATGTTGCCCAGTTCTGCTGAGTGAAATTCCTGGACAGTGTCAGAGGCTGGAGTGGGGGGAAAAGGAGACCCCCCCCCTCCCCCAAACAGTTGTCTTTTTAAGACAACTTCTGGGTCTGTTTTAGCACCACCGAAAAACAGCAACAATAGACTGTGCATTTAAAAATCAGCTTAAAATAAAACCATAATCGAAAATTTAATATCTAAATCACCCAAGAATAATCAAGTCCACTTTGAAAGTCTATTTCCAACAGAAGCTGGCGAGACGGAAACGGACAAAAGCTACCTACAGACCTACCCCCCCCCCCCCCTCCCCCCCCAAAAGAAAAAAGGAGCAAGATCTAATTATATTTCAAGCTACACGGTAGTTGAAAAAAACTCATTTTTACCACAGTTCCCTCTGCAAAACGCCTACATGCTGACAGAAAACTGAAGGGAAAAAAGTTCCATTAAAAAAACCTTGCCACAGAGATCGAGAAGCTATAAAACTAATAATTTCTCAAAGTCTGGTTAAGTAAAACCAAGTTAAACTATAGATGCGTGGCTGATGTGAACCGTTGAGAAGTTGCAAGCATCCATGAGGTGAACGAGTGCACGCTGTCTATAAGGAAGCCAACATCTCTACACGACAGCATAAATAACAACTTGGGGTGGGTGAGGCATGCACTGTGAAGACGACCGTCATGACGACATCTCCGAGGACACTTCTTTGCCGTACTTGGAAGCCAAGGACCGAGACATGTACTGCCAGTACTCCCGACGAATGGTGTCGTGCTCATCTGATAGAGCAGTGCACAGCTGAAAAACAAACAATTAAAATGTGCTGGGTAAAGACCACACACATACAAAAAACAAACAACAACAAAAAAGAAAAGAACAACACCACTTCCACAACAACAAAAACCTGAAGAAAATCTGGAAGAAGAGAAGGCTTTATTTGCCCCATCACGTTACACAAAACAAAAACAGTGGAGGCATTCTTTGCTCTGTGCCAAGAAAGAAAAGTTTCTTTCCACTGTTTATATGACTGCTTCCGAATAAAGAGTTTCAAGAAAGATGGGCCCCAGCATTGCAAGCTGTGGACTGTAATTCCGCCTTTGTCTTCACAATCTTCATCTTTTGTCCACATTCACACACCCCTGCACAATAACCCCTCCACTCCTGCCTTCACACACACACACACACACACACACACACACACACACACACACACACACACACACACACACACACACACTCACACATGCATGCATCCTCACAACACACACACACACACATACAGATAATTCTTCCTGACATTTAATATAATGACCCAGTTAGACTAGATCACCGCAAAACAGAATGAACAGAACAGATAAATGATATTCCTCAAACAACACTAAGTATGCTGTTGCAACCTGCTTGTGTTTTGTCTGGACATTAAAAACTTTTTTTTTTAAAGACTGGAAGAAGATGAACAGATATCGGAAGGCCAAAAAACAAACAAATGAACAACAAAACACACACACACACACACAAACTCAGCACAAAGGGACAGTTTTGAAAGGATGTGATGACTGGAGGTAATGGGGTAGTGGTGGTGGGGGAAGTATTATTTTATGTATTCTTACCCCTAAAATTCACTTCAGAGGTTGGAACATCCACATTATTCCTTATCCCTGAAAATGCCCAAGGGGAGGTTGTAACCTCATCCAACTCTGCTTTAAGCCACGGGGTGTACAAATGTCAATGCTGGGGCAGTCGCATGCCTACCTGCAAGGCCTTCTGAAGCACCTCCTCAGAGTTCTCACAGCCCATCTCCAGCATTTCTTCGTAGGTGTCCACCATGCAGGCCAGCAGGTGGGGAGAGCGATGGCTCTGGTCGTACAGCTTCTGACAGAACTCCTTCAGCCCAGGGTACTGCGACAGCTTGCGGTCCATCAGGACTCTGCAGACAGTTCCAGGATGTACCGCTGGTGGAGTTTTATCATTGGCAGGAGCTGCCACAAGTATCATTTTTTTCATGACAAACGTGTTTGTCGTCACAAACATGTGTTTTTTCATGACAAACATGCGTTTGTGGCGACAAAAGTTTGTCGTGACAAAATTATGTTTTTTGCAACAAATATTTGTCATGACAAATATTTTGTCACGACAAACATAATTTTTGTCACGATAAAACTTTTGTCATGACAAGCATACTTTTGTTGTGACAAGAGTCGCGTTTCGTCGCAACGAACATGTATTTGTCATGACAAACACATGTTTGTTGCAACAAAACTTTTGTCGAGACAAAAATACTTCTGGCAGCTCCCGTCAATGATAAAGTTTACATAACTTGTATATTTACATGCATGCCAGGTAAGAGTTACCACAGGTGACTCAGGTCTTTGTTGTTGCACTTGTGTTACATATTTCAAGCGCTATCAACTCCCTTGTGTGTTGATTCTGCAGACAATGTTACATCATCATTGAGGCATTTGTTTTTATTTTATTTTTTAAATTCTCATTGCCCTTTGCATAAATTCAGATAGCCTTACCCAGGTAAGGCACAGCAGCTGCAAGAGCAGTGCTACCCACTCCGATGAATGTGTGCAGCATTTTTGTGTGTCCAAACAATGGTATGGCTGCCAAATTTTGGGATTTTTAACATGCGCACAGATATTGATGCATGCAATTGTACACAGTGGCTGTACAGACACCTTCAGAGAGTCTGCACTGAAAGCTGACCCCTGGGTGAAAAGTCCCTTGCCACGATAGGGCCCTAAACCTGTGTCAGTATTGTGCCTTGGCATTTCAGTTGGATGCTCTACCAACTGAGCTCTCGGCATCCCAGGGGGCGAATGTTTTATTCTGACATGATGCCAAGTTTGACAATGACATAAAAAGATAAATATCATGACCGCGCAAAAACAATCTTGCTGAATTCTGAGCATAAGTAAATTAATGATGTCACATATGACCATCAGGAATAAACACTATCAACGGCATCCAAGGCGGGTGCCAGAAGAATCACATGCATGCTGCAGTGAATGGTGTCGGACTAGGCAAGCAATCTGCTTGTGGTTAATTTACCCCTACTGTTGTTAACTTACCCCTTCAAGTAGTTCCATGAGCTCTCATTGTTGGGGGCTTTCTTGATGAAATATTGAGCATATCTGTGGACAAAAGATTGCTGACAACTAAGCAAAAAGACCTGGCTCGACACACCAAAAAGCAAACAAATTTGATCAAAAACACCCACACTTTGAGGATTTACCTTTGGTGGAGTTTGCGTACCTTGTGTTTATTTACATAGCAGGTGAGAGTGGACCATAGGCAATCCACATCTTTGTTGCATTCACGTGATGTCTTCCAAGTGCTAATTAACTCCCTTTGTTATTATTTTTACCCAGGTGGAAAAAAAAGGACGGAAGTGTGTGTGTTTAGTTTGTCTGTTTGTTTTTTGGTGTGTGTGTGCGTGCGCATGCATGCTTGCATGTGCGTGTGTGCATGTGCGCATGCATCCATGTGTGTGTATGCATGTGTGCAAGTGTGTGTAACAAAGAGAGAGAGAGAGAGAGAGAGAGAGAGAGAGAGAGAGAGAGAGAGTTGGCATTATATTGAATTTTAAGAAAGACAGAAAGGAGACCTGGTTTCACAGTAAATAACTGCTGATGGAGAAACATTAACATGTACAGGCCCTACTCATTAAAAGACCTACTTGACTTCTCTTTCCACGACTTCATCCGTGAAGCCGGTGGTGTTGGAGATGACAAAGTGCCGCTGGTTCCAGGCAGAGTTGTTGCGCAGGTCTTCCTGCAGCAAGGAGTCCACATACTCCAGCTCCTTGTCCCACAGGTCAAACTTTTGTAACACCCATTGTCTGTTGTCACAGAATAATAATAAGTATTTAAAAAGTGCAAAATCTTGTCCACAGATTATACTAAGCGCATACCCCCCCAAAAAACAACAACAACACAACAACAACAACAACATGCATTGTGACCAGACAAACTTTAATTTACACAGCTTAAAATGGGCAGCAAATGCTGTTACCATGTTACTGAACTGTCCCACAGGTCAAACTTTTGTAACACCCTTTGTCTGTTGTTAAAGAAGACAAGATGTTACCATATCAGTCACCTGACCCACAGGTCAAACTTTTCTAACACCCACTGTCTGTTGTCACAGAATACACGCTGTTACCATGTTACTGAACTCTTCAATGGGACACACGTTCGTAAACACCCACTGTCTGTTGTCAGAGAATGCACGCAACCCCCCCACCCCCCCCCCAATGTTTTGTTGCTATAAAAACTTTTAATTTTATAAATGGTGTGTGTGACTGGGCTTGGTACTCAGTAGTAGTACTTAGCATGACAGCTAGTTTTTGGGTAACAGAGTTGCATTGTTGTTTTATGGGTGTGATAGTGATAATGAATGGATGAACCATCACCAAGAGACATTCCCTGCTTTTTTTACTCGGCGAGAACAAAATTCTCATGTCTTATACCTGTTGCCATGTTACTGAAATCTACCCCAGGGAATTAGCTGTGAAAACAACAAACTTCCAAAATACATCCTCTGCAAGAGGTTCTGACCAAATGTTTCACTGACCCCAGTCTTGATAATGCTTGGGGCATTTGATGGTTTAAAGACAGTACCCGCTGTGTTGCTGAGTGTGCCTGAAATGGAGGGCATATACATGCAACTGGGGCGCACACTTTTTTTTTTAGAATGGCTCTTTGTGGAGTTTATGGAACCTGTATTTACTTGCATGCCAGGTGAAAGTCACAGGAAGAAACTCTGGTCTTCGCTGCTGAGTTTGCGTGACGTGCTTCGAGTACTGATTAACTCCCTTGTTTGTTGATTAAAAATTGTTTGTAGCTGCACTCACAAGAAAACATCCCACCAAATTCAACATCAGTTTTATGTACCTAACAGCTGCATCAACTTGATGACTGATCAATGGAGAAATCAACTGCAATTCTGTTAGTTAATCATTCCTGTATGTAAAGCAAAATATTCTCTGACTCCAAGCACCACTGATTTTTAGTGTGTACCTGTGTTGCCAGGCATGGTAGTTCTTGGCATCGTCACGTAAAATTCTCCCAGTGAAATCCAGCTCTTGACTGGGGTCTTCCAACCATTCCACAATCACTTTGCGATGGTGCCTGCAAGCAGGGTTAATGTTATACTATAGACAACTGGGCTGTACATGAAAATAAATGCTGATAATCATACACTTCCGCGCATAATGCCACACACAGGGGGTAGCTTAGACCATGCCACTTCTCATGAAGCATGTATGAGATTCTAAAATCTTAATCTTGATCTTGGAGCAGGGTGTGCTCAAGGTGAGACTATAAAAACAAAAAAACACCTGAGGTCCCCTGTGCATGCAAAATGAGCACATCAAGGTATACGCATGCTAAACTCCTGTAGTCCAAGTCAGAGTTTGGTGGAATATGGAAACGCCAAAAAACCCAGCATGCACGAAAAGAAGTCTTCAAACGGGTGAAGCTGGACATTGTGATACTGGGGAAGGGGAGCAAATGCACAAAACATGCTGCAGATGCACAAGAGACTCTGGCTGTTTACTGACCACACTTGATAGTTCTTGGGATGATCCTCAATGACAGTGGTGATGTAGCGCATCTCTGCGGTCAGGTCTTTGTCCAGTTCTCCCAAGATCACACGTCGATAGTGCCTTGAACAATCAAAAACAAATGCTGAACACGATAAGGGATTCAATTCTCCTCAAATCATGTCGATAGTGCCTTCAACAATCAAAAACCAACACTACAAGGAATTCAATTCTCCCCAAGTCACATGTCAAAAGTGCCTTCAAGTTCAACCATCAAGAACCAACATCGCACATGATGGGGGATTCAAAATTAACTTCCAATTCACCTCTATCACCAGCATCAGTGTCATGTAACATATATATATATATATGCATAATGTGCACACACACTAACAGACTGTGATGGATATGGATCAGCAGACAAGTAGGGTCACACAGCGCTTTGAGCTGGGGGATAATGTAGGTGCTTTACAAATTCCCATTATTATATATACATAACTCATATTATAAGATGGTGCACCCAACAGGCTCTTTATGAAGGCAGTAAGACAGAGTAGTCAGCAGGGTTCAAGTCTCTCCTGACTCACCACACAGAGTAGTTAGCATGGTTCAAGTCTCTCCTGACTCACCACACAGAGTAGTTAGCAGGGTTCAAGTCAGCCGCATCTTTTGTCAGCTGCAACGCCCTCTCCGACTTCTCCTCCTTGGCCACGATAGCACGGAAGTAGTCGTATACATCCTTGACTGAAAAACAAAGAAGGATGAGTAGGAAATGAACACAATGATGAAAAACTTGGGGGGGGGCAGAAATAAAACTACAATTCTCAATTATAATTTATATCTAATATATGCAAATCAACTCACTGAGAAACAGAATAACCACAACTCATATAGAATCACATGCAAGTGCAGTGAGTCTGCTCAAGGACGGAGAATGGTGCTATATAAAAGGAATCACCAACAACAATAATCCAGTGACTCACCAGAAAATAGGCTTTTAAATAAAATGAGGTTGTATGCATACTAGTTACTTCACAGAAAAACAAGGAAGAAACTGATCAGCATCATATTTCCTAACAAGTGTAATTACACTAGTATAACAGTTACAAGTACTAACTTGGTTTTTTAACACCCAGACAACAAGGACAGTTATAACAGGGCAGGAACACTATAACAGGCTTGACTCACTAGAAAAAACACACCTGGTTTTGAATGAAGCTGATGTCAAACAACTGCATTAACCATAATGTCCAACACAGTCCAAGGCATGGGGAGGTTTATGACTACTGTTTGGCTGGGTGCCAACCCAGTGGCAGTGCAGTCAGCAGTGATGCCCTTGAGGAACATGACACTGGGTGCTGCCTCCCCTCACTCACCATCCACAGCCCTTATCATGCAATTCAACACTTTTCTTCACTTCCTTTTTACATTTGGCAATTGGACACCTTTGCTCAGACTCTGAGTTTGAGTTCACCTCCTTCTTTGTCACATGGTGGTAATGGTCTAGACACAGAGTCCTGGTCACTAAACTTAAGCATCACTAAAATGTCGCATGCAAAGTATACCAGGTACAACTTAGAGTTAGGCAAAACCATGGCCACCTATATTTTGTCCAGACAAAAAAAATGAAACAAACTTTGCATATGTAACATGATGCATAACTTGTTATGTTACCCATTCATACACAATAGCACTTTATCAAAAGATACAACAATGTTGAGAGAAAAGAGAGAGAGAGAGAGAGAGAGAGAGAGAGAGAGGGAGAGACAGGGAGAGAGAGGGGGGAGAGAAGAGAGAGAGGAGGAAGAGGAGAGAGAGAGAGAGAGAGAGAGAGACAGAGAGAGAGACAGAGAGACAGAGAGAAGAAAAAAAGACAGCCATTTTTCACTTGAGTCTAGGTCTTGCTTGTTAAATAGAAATCAATGCTTGAACTTTGTGAGTTCTGCCATTTTGTGTCCAGCCATTCGTACCACTACCAGCAAAGCCATGAACATGGCCAGAATGTGCGGCGCAAGCATCAAATATGTCATGAGACAAGTGTATCTGCTCTTCACTGGTAAAGAGCAAACAACCATGGCTATGCCCTGAAGGAGCTTAAATTTGAAGCTAAAAAATAATGCTTATAAGTTATATGTGTAACCATTTTTGTCATTTCCTATATATAAACAAAAGACACAAAACAAACAGCATCTATTAAAATACATGCAAACATTCTGGATCCATACATCACGACCACATGCACGCACATCATCCACAGCTGTCAAAATACATTCTGCCAATATTCAAGCACCACTCCAACCCCATATAAACCCACACAACATCCCCAAACTCATTCTTTCAACCAGTCAGTGTCTCATTCAATTTATCCATACACAGCATATAAATTACAATATCCGGCAAACAGTGCAACGCAAGACAGATCAACAGCAAACTATTTTGTTATTAACTTGTTCTTCCTTATAATGATTCTATTCAGAAAAGAACAGCAACAATACCACTACATCCTTAGACCAATAAATATTATAAATGTACTTACCCTGTGTACGGAACAAGTTTTTTTTCTCCTGTTTTTGAACTACTTTTGTTTTTTGGAGAAAAAATACTGCCTGCCTGTGGCGGTTAGCCAATTTATTTTCTGATCCCTGACATAAAACTTTACCTCAAAAATCATGACCTCACAGTCACATCAATGATGACTGAAGTATCTACTACTTACTTATAATAAATACTAATGTTGCCATGCTGGCACCTACAGGCCTACATCACAATCAGCTGCTACTCTATTCCACTATTAAAGTATTATATGCCATGAATCCCCCTCACTCACACCCACAATCGGTGCTCAAAACACCTGACCACACACACACACACACACACGTATATATATATATATATATATAAACAGAACCACCAAAGGAAAGAGAGCAAAAGGAAATATCTGCACATTCTGATTGTCCATGCTTTCAGGGCAACTCGAGTCATCACTTCAATTTCCCTTGAAAATGTTGTGTGTGGGTTTTTGTGAGTGTTTTTTTTTTCTTTTCTTTTTTTTAAAGGAAAGAACTCTTAATCTTATAAATGTTTTCCACCCTTCCTGCAGTAAGCAGAAGCAGTCTCCACACTTTCTCTCTCAGACTCAGTCAGAGGATTAATAATCATGGATGTGGATGTGGCTGTGAAGGAACAGGATGAAAATAGTGATAATTATACTTGTGCCTATTATTATTAATGTATTATAGTTTATACTATTAACTATTATAAAGTCAGTCATTACACTTGTGCCTATTATTACAGTATTAACATATTATATTATGTCAGTCATATTAATAATGAATGTGTGTGACCATTTGTTTGTTACTTATGTGTGGCACCCATGGCCATGCTTTCCTTTGAATGGAATCAAGAAATACTTGACTTGGAACACATCTTGTCTGCCTCCTGAAGCTTATCCCTTACCGAAACACACAACAGGGGGACCAGACTGTCTGGAAATGGAATGTCACTGCTGACTGCAGGTGGGTATGCAGGGAATGCAGACGTTCAGGCAAAGCACCTCAGTGTTAGGAAGCATAAGCTGTACAGTGGTGAAGATGTGTTGTCAGCAGTTTAACATATATATATATATATATATATATATATATATATATATATATATATATATATATATATATATATATACACATTGTATGACAGTGGTGCACTCATGCCACTGGCTGGGAAAGCAGGGGAGTGAGCTGGGGTTGGGGGTGGGGGGATGACAAAGCTGTCTCTGGTGAAACAGAAACAGTATGCTCTCTACATGAAAACCTCAAAAAAGAACAGGGTCACACACAGCTGTTAGAGTCTTAGACCAGCATTATCTCACCTTGGAAGCGGAAGTTGCAGTTAATTTGCTATCACAGGTGACAACTTTTCCCCCCGGTCTCTCCCCATTTTTATTCCAGTTACAACTTACATATTATGCATTGTAAATTATACAGACGTGTTATACTGTTAATAACTTAATCTCATTAGACTCATACAATATAACATATAATTAAATACAACACTACCACAGACACAGCCCTAGTATCACTATCACTGAATGGCTTTTAAGTAAATTTAACACAAAGTTATATATATATATATATATATATATATATATATATATATATATATATATATATATATATATATATGGTACTATAAAAGCAGAATCCTACAAAAAGGTGATTTACCAATTTAGAGAGAGAAAAGTACCAAATACACTTGTGTGTATCTGTGTGTGAGTAAGCTTATTTTATGAACAACAAAGACTGACATGTAATTCTAAATCTAAATAGAGGTACCATCAAATTATGCAAGCTCAAAAGTGGTACCATCACAGAGAGAGAGAGAGAGAGAGAGAGAGAGAGAGAGAGAGAGAGAGAGAGAGAGAGAGAGCTGTCCACACAAGATCATACTCAAATATTGCACATACATCACATCACATACACTCACACACACACACACACACACACACACACACACACACACACACACACACACAGCATGTGCATACCATATTAGTTATTACCAAAGAAGGAAATGACTTGTCAATTATTTCCTCTGAAACTGAATAATACCACTTTACCACTACCAGTGATGCAAAATTATAACAATCGTTACAATACATGTATGTGAGCTTGCTGGTACTTGTACTGGTTGTTTTGTAGTGTCAGTTATCAGCACCAAATCATTTCAAAAGTTTAAACTTGACCAGATGAGAATGTACTGTGATACAGGTAAATACACATAATAATTAATATATATGCTGGAGTGGTGGTAACACTGCACTTTTTACAAGTTGAATACATAATGTATATTATATATGTATGCCTGTATGGCACACTGACAGTGACAATACCTAATTGCACAGGTGTGGGGAAATGGTTGCTCTACTTTCTCACACAACACTGAGTGAACCTTCAGCCTTAAGTTAACTTAAGGTTCACTCAAACAATCCTTAGGCTTAGGGCGTAAGTTAAGATTTCACACGAGGACTGCTAATATTGTAATGCTAATACAACTGTAACCAGTAAATAAAGTAGCATAACCTTCAATCAAGTCATTGAACTTTCAAGCCAATATGAAGTTGAAAATAAGGTCATAGTATTACTATTAGTAAATAGTATTAGTATCAGTACTCTGTATTACTATTAGTTAATTAGTACCTTTTTTAACTTATTGTTTAGCGTGAGATGATTAGATGAGGTGTGGTAGTGGTTCTTATTAATCTTAACTTCTTAAGTCAAAGGTTTCGATCATGATGATGTGCATCTGACAATGACAGTAATATGATTTACAGTCTAAGAAATTAATGACAGTAATCATCAGTAACGAGTAATATGACGTACAATCTGACTTCCCTAAGAAATTCTCATGGTCAAGGTCTTTGCCACAGGCACAGCTAGCCATCAGCACACTGGTCCAATTGCCAAACTGAAAGTCTACAATTTTCTTCGTTCTAGTTCAACAGTTGTGCGGTTACCGTAACATCACAGGAAGGATACTGCACAGCATAAATTTTGTCAAGTTTGTGGCACTTCATCTTAAAAATATGAGAATACAAATTACAAATTCACCATGTAGCCACTGTAGGTCTGTATTTCCAAAGGCACAACAAATGCAAAATATTGGGGATGGGGAGGTGGAGAGAAAGAGAGAGAGGGATAGAGGGGGGGGGGGGTAGACAGAGAGACAGAGGGAGGGGAGGGGGAGGAGAGAGAGAGAGAGAGAGAGAGAGAGAGAGAGAGAGAGAGAGAGAGAGAGAGAGAGAGAGAGAGAGAGTTGAATTGGTTTGGTGACATGCCAACAAATTTCTTGGCAAAGCTTTTCCCCTTGAACTTGTTGAAGAAGACAGCCTTGCGGAATCGAAAACGGCTCAGTTTTCTTTCGGGCCAGAACAAGATAGGCGGGTTGAAATTTCTGATTTTGAATGAATGTTCTGCTGACTTAAATTAATAGCTTTGTCGCTGCATCATTCTGTTTCAATCAGTGGTTGACTGCAGTGCATACAACTGAGCCAAAACATAGTTCACTGCTTGTTCACAAGAAATGAGGAGGATGGGCACAGAGCCAATACACAGAACTGTAAACATAAGCGAGGAGCCGGCAGGTTAGAACCCCCTCCCCTCCCCCACCCTCTCTCTTCACTCAAACGAAAAGCCAAGCAGAGTGGTGTCCCCAAACACGGCCTCGCAAAATATAATCATCGCCTACTTACATTTTTCAGAATAAGCAATTTGCACGACAGGCTGAGGACCATCATCCTGGGGTATCGGAGTGATATCTTTCCACTCTGGACGATCCTTATAAGGAACCCACGTGCTGGAACCAATACCTTCGTCTGAACTACCCTCCGACATGTTGCCAGTGAATGCTCTTGGATCGTTCCCGCTACAACACGACTTTAGCCGAAACTAAGCGAGAATGCAACGGAAATCACCGAAAACAATCGTGTAGTTCCGGACCGGAAGTAATGTTGGCTAGCAGGCTAAATTTGACGTCCACCAATTTGAACTTGGATTTACAGCGAATGTACCAACATCATAAACGCCACAGATGAACAGAAAAATGTTTTCCAAGCTATCTAACTTCTTTCAGCAGGCGGTTGACACGGTAAACATATTCATTCAATGTTTCCAGTTTTTTGTTGAATTGAAAGTGGACTTGCGAGCGTCGTCTGCAAATGTTGACAGAATAAGTGACACACCATCGAGAGATGTTCTGTCAGCTGTCATTGTCAGCGAGGAAGGTTTTATATGTATACCTTCCAAATGTTTATTTAAGTAATTTTGATATGTTTTACAGTGTTTTTCTGGCTCAGAAATTATGACAGTTATTTTTAGTGAACAGCCCATGATTTATCTGACAAAAGAGCATTATTGACTTGACTGAACAAGTGCAACAAATGCAATGCACTTGCACCCACGCACCCACGTGTTAGGGATATAGTGAGCCACATTAGGATACAAGGTACAACTACGCAAAACAATGAACATTAACTGATTAAGCATCTGAGTGTGTAAATTTTGTTATTTTGTTTCCAAAAGTAATGTGCTCAACTAGCCAGTATTGCTGGGTATTTTTTTAACTCATGCATTTTTTGTTTTGTTTTTAGAGCCTTTGGTCTGGGTTACATAGTACTTTAGTAGTGTTTGTTTGGAAATCAGATTTGAGATTAAGATGTGATGAAGCAGATGGTTTTTTTATTCACTTTCAGTTTGCTCCAAATCTGACCCCACAAGAAGAGTTTGTGTACCATTGGAAGTGTGTGACCCATTACTTTGTTGACAATAAAGGTTAGTGTTTGATCTCCTGCACTGCATGGCCAAAAATTAGAACAGACGCAATACTAATTACTATTATTGACATCCTTCAGCTGTGCATCACTCATAATTATATTCAGACCTCACTTCTTATTATTTTAGGAATAGGAGAGTAACATTTGCACATATTTCATACACACACACACACACACATGCACGCACACACACACGCACGCACACGCACATACACGCATACACACACACACACACACACACACAAAACAGTCCCTTTTTACATGAACTTGCATGCCTGTGCAGTAAAACATGAACAAAAACTGAAAACTAAAGGCATAACATCATAATAATAATAATAATGTGCATTTGTCATGCACTCATCAACGCCCTGAACACTCACATGGTACATATTAACCTAAATATGATACTTTATACACATGTAGAGCACAGTCCTACCAAAACAATTTACATAAAGTATTATACCAAAAAAATATATTATACATCTATAGATAATCTTGGACATTATCCTATTATATAGTGAAATGCAGCTTCTGCTTTTACACAACAACAATAACAACAGAAAATGCAGGTTAGTATTTATTATTGTAAATTTATACCACACTTTATTATCAGGGTGCACTTCACGAATTAGTATAAATATAATGTAGAGATGTCAAAGCATTTGAGTTAGTTAACCGATGTTAGATCTGCCAAGTTTATATTTTATGAGTAAAAAGAAAGAAAAAGAGAAGATGTTATTTACAAGATAACGCCATTCCTTCTTCTTCTTTCATTTCATTTGCATGGCTGTGCAGATGGGCGCCAACGTATTGAGGAGACTGCGATCAGTGGTCACATTGAGCGCATGCTGGAGATTCTGCAGCAGGAGGAGAGTGGGGCAGGGGAAATAGGAACAACGGGACCATGCCTGGAGTACTTGCTGCAGCACAGGCTACTGGACACGCTGTACACACTTGGCCGCACAGATGTAAAATATCAGTGCATTTATATACATAGCAGTTTAGTGTACATGTATAGAATACTGTATTTAGGTTAATATGTATGGTGTGAGCCCTCAGGGCATTGATGAATGCATAATAAATGTTGATTATTATTGTTATTATTATTATGCTTAGTAATAATAGTTAGTATACACTTAGTAGTTAGTATCCACTTGGTGTAGTAAATACTAGTATTACACTTATACTTATAGCACTTTAGCAGAATAGTCAACTGGTTGATTGGAAAAAGATGTGTGGGTCAGTGTGTGCTCTTGCATGTGTGTGTGTACACACACCTGGCCACACAGATGTACTATATCAGTACATTTGTAGTGTATGCTTAATACTAATATGTATACACTTTGTGTATTATACACTTACTGTGGCAGAATCAGCAGCTGGTTGACTGGAAGAAGTTGAAGAGATGTGTGTGTGTGTGTGTGTGTGTTCAAGTTTGTATACTAGTACTGTACTGTGTAAGCAAGTACAGTCTACATAACAATGGTAAAAGTGCCATACTTAAACTGAAAGAAAGAAGAATGTTCATAGTTTTTGTTGTTGTTGTGCATACGTGTATTTTTAAAAGTTGTTCATCGCTTTTATATAGTGCTATTCTCCACTCTCGAGCAGACTAATAGCAAAAGATTCACCATCAAAATGACTGCAAGTTATATAATAAATATATATATATATATATATATATATATAATATATATATATATATATATATATATATAGGCATTGTTGTTGCTTTCAGTTTCATGTGCTATAGGCAGAAAGAGCACAAGTATTGATAATGAATTATGAAGCTGGAGAATGTCAATTATAAAATAAGTTTGTAATCCTCTGTGAAAAAGACATGAAACTTACCAGGTGAGGTGAAGTCCTACCAATACTCTTATGTTTCAGCAACCACCAGGCATGAAGCAGGTGGTGTTGACCTTTTTCACGCGCCTGCTGTCACGGTTGTTTCATCCTCTGTTACCTCACGTCAACGTCCACAGAGCTGTGCAGGTGTGTTTTGTAATACTGCAGGGGAACTGGGGTGGCAGGGCATGTACACGGTACAGGTTTAAGCAAAGATTCTAGATGCACAAGTAGACTCTTTC
>JABMCL010002109.1:420000-472500 GCA_018857735.1 Alviniconcha marisindica | reverse complement strand
TGTGGGTGCCTGTGTGCGTGTATATGCTGAGAATAGTCTCCATAGACACGATTTTTGCACTTTATAAATAATTATTATTGTAACTGCACTTGGAGGAGCAAGGAGTGTCTCTGAGAAACTATCTAGTTTGCTGATTGTAAGCTCCCTTCCATCAGATTTGACACAGTGGGAGAGCGAGAAGAGGATCAGGGTTTTGCTGGTCGTCGTCGCTTGGTGTCACTGCTGTCATGGCTGGATTATGTTGACCGAGTGACGGAAGCAGCCAACCCTACAGTGGCTACAGCAATATCACGTCATGTCTCCCAGTACCTGCTGTCATCAAGACTGGAATCTGCTCTGCTGCAAGCGTAAGGAATAGCGAAAGAAACACCTTTGGTTTAAATCAAAAGGTGAAAAGGGGCCTAATGGTTAAAGGGAGACAAAAATAGGACTGTGTAGTGGTTCATGCTGGATAACAGTTTGTGTGGGATTCTTTCCCTTAGTTTGTTGTTTCTCACCTCTTTAAATGCGTTGTTTGGGATAAAATTGACGTAATAAAAATGGGCTCACTGGTTAAAGGGAGACCAGAATAGGACTGTGGCATGGTTCATGCCAGGCAACAGATTGTGTGGGATTCTCTCCCTTAGATTTGGAGAAAAAAAGGGGGGGGGGGGTCTAACCTTTAAAAAAATATATTTATAAAATTTGTTCATGACAAAATAATGTGATAAGAAATATAAAATAAAACAAAACAAAAACTGTTGAGGATCTGCTTGAAATGTCTTAGCTGGCTGAACCCTTTGATGCAATTAATTTTTTATATATAGATTTTTTTTTTTAGTGTACTGTTGACTGTTTGTCAGGTCCGAGTCTGGCATAATCATGTCCACAGCCTACTTGACAAAATGTCTACGCACAGTCTGCTCAGAGGCACTTCTGAAAGGTGAGTTGCATAAGCACTTGTGAAATATATATTGGTATGCATAAAAATTACTTACCTGCATATGTATACATATTCTCCCCTGTCATGTTTCATCCATCATCATTATGCACAAGTGTTGCTTATAATGTACAAATAAAAAAGCTGTAGAGGAGACTGTTGTATACACTTCAAGTATACAGAGGTGTAACAAACACAGAGACAAAGCACATGTTACAGTGACCTTTCAAGTATACAGAGATCTAACAAACACAGAGACAAAGCAAATGTTAGTGACTCTCAACCCTTACCTGGTCCCCCTGGTGTGTGTGTGTGTGTGACTACACGTTTGTTTGTGAGTGTGTGCAGTTTTAAGTATTTTCTTTTTGTGTTTAATATGCCATGAACTGATTATCAGCTTTACCGTCACTGGCACTGCAGTTGTTGTTTTTCTTCGTTTGGCAGAGTTCTGTTTCTTCATTCTGGGATCTGATCGCTTGCCTGAGGCTGCTGAACAGTCTGAACCAAAACTGAGGTACCGCTTACTGGAAAGGTGCAACCACCTCTCGGAGGAGGTAGGTAACTGTTCCTGGCATAACTTAAAGTTATGATCATCATTAGACACTCCCTTTGGACGGCATCATCCTGACTCATTTTTGTTTTTTGCATTTGACCTGACTGGTTTGGTGCTGAGTTATTACTTTAGAGGTATTTGCAGGGAACAAAATCACTGGTGTTGCAAGGAGAAGGATGGAGCCTGTATATAGCTCTGTGTTGTCACAGCTTGATTTTTTTTATACTGGCACCCATACATTCTGCAGGCACTGCACTGCATCAGTAGAACCTACAGTGCTGAATCCCCATTTGCAAGAAAGTGGTGTGATGCTGCAAAAATATGCATATTTGTGAGTAAAGGGATGCATTTCCTATACTATTGTATTTGTGAAGATCTGTTCCCAAAATCTGCTGAGTTTTGACACATTGTCAATTTTTGTTGTACATAACTATCAGCATCGCCCAGGAGTTTTCATCTAAGACCAGTCTGAGAGGCATTTTGTTGTTGTTGTTATTGTTGATCTTTCAGCTGGTGGTAAAAGTTTCTGAATGAAGCCAGCATGACCAAACCTGTAGACAGTAAACAACAGTCATTTTTTAATAACTGTGTGAAATGTGTGTAATGTGCTGTGAGTACTTCTGAAGCTATGAACGATTTAGTGAAGCATACTGCACATAGATCTGCAAGCTAAAAACTTGCAGGCACAACCTGCAATTGTTACAAGGTTGAGCGGGTTAAAAATAAGACCAGTGGTTGCATTACTCATTTTGGTGTTTTGTTAAATCCACTGGGCATTGATGTATTATGTCAATATCAGTATTTCAGTACATCTTTATTGCCATGTGTCAAGTAAAATATACATGTAAATGGAATGAGGCATGGTGTTGAGAGCAGTCATAATCATACACACGTTCACAGCCACTGGTCTGTCCAAGGCCAGCACTTTTGAAGATGGATGTGAGCTGAAGCAGAGTATGACTGCATGGGTTCCATCTGCTAGCAACTTGCAGGACACATTACTGCCAGACTAAACCAGCTCACAAAGCAACTCCCCATCTGACTCTTAAGGTCTCACCAGAGTGGCCTGTTTTATGTTTCTTGATTCTTTGTTATAACAAGGCAACTCAGTTAAGTCTACCTGAAACTAAACGTGAACTCTTGAGGGATCTTTTGCTGTTGACTTGGCGTTAAGACAGTAACAGTCAGTCTCACTCTTTCTGCCTTCTGTTTCATTCATGTGCTACTTCTGACCCCAGTTTCTCTCCAGCCCCCCTTCCCCCCCTACTTTTTTTTTTTTTTTTTACCCCCAAGAAAAATATTTCTCTATTGTCTGCCCCCCCCCCCCCCCCCCCCAAGTCCCCTCCTTCCCACTTCTACTGCCCCCCATTCTGCCTCCACCATCTCCCATCTCTTAGGAGGATCTGCATTTGGAGTGAAAGTGGGTCAGACTTTGTTTGCTGCCATGGGGTGAATGGCTGTAAGTCCTGCATAATAGTGAACAGCTTTCACCCTGTCTCCGTCAAAAAGCATAACCCAGCATGCAAGGTCATGCAGAAGGAAGAGACATTTTGCGCTTGACTAAATTTGATTGACAGGTCTTCCAGGTCACCCTTTTGCGCTGCATGTTCTGGCCAGCTGCCAGCCTGATAGATGTTGGCAGTGCAGGGGAAGTCACTCTGCCAGCACAACTCTCTCTGATTAGAAATCAATAGCTTTGACATGAGCATGCGCCACATGTCTGTGCGCTGCTACAAAAGGTCAGGATGTTGCAGGAAACGAGGGGCGACAGAACTTTTGTGCCTGTTTTATTCCCCAACACGCCTGGTTTTGACAAAATCCACTGGAATGGTATAATGTGCCTTGAAAAGAATTGGCTAATTCAGTTCCGCTCTCTGGGTTGAGCTGTGTTTCGATTATCATGCAGGCAGAAGATGATGGCTGTTTTAAAGGTGTCTGTTCATTTTTTTATAATTTTGTTGTTGTGTTTAAACTTGACTGTGTTGGGCAAGTCTGAAACAGTGCATCATAGATGCAGTGTTAGTGTGGTGATGCATCATGACCAATGGTGTTTCCATGGCTTTTTACTTGTCTAGACTAATTAAGAATTGCTCAATCAGTCAGAAGGTGATCTCTATGCCTGGTAAAGGGAAATTAATGCAGCAAATTTGGATGACGGAGAAAAAGATTGAATCCATTTCGTAAAGGTGAACCCATATTGAGGATTGAAATGCAAAATAATGTCTCATGTGATTTTGGCGGGGGGGAGTGAAGAGATTATAAGAGTTGTAGTTTTGTGTAAGAGTTTGAGGTTGCATTTTTTATGGGCTGCTGTTGTGTTGTCATAGGAGTAGACTTCATTGCTGCCTCTGTGGGGTTTATCTTTGGCATCAACAGTGCGTCACTTACCGCCCAGTTACTTACTTACTTACACTTACCGTCTTGCTTGTGAGGCATTCCCTGGGTCGACTTTGATCTTGTTTGCTTATTGATTTTGGTTCATGAGGTCACAAATCAACATAGTAAATAAGCATAATCAAAAAAATCAAAAATGGAGGAATTAATATTCATGTGAAACATAAAAAAATAGGTAGGTACATACAGTACATAACATGCCTATTTGCTGGTAATGCTCTTCAGATAACTTGAAATTGTGCTGTTCACCCTGTGTACATGTTTTGCAGGCAAGCATTTGTATTATTAATTTTGCTTATTTTTTTATAATTTTTTTTTTTTACATATTTCAAATTCCCAAGCAAGTGTGCTTATTTTGATGTCGGAACAGTAATGAACAGATTTTTTGGTTTTCCTCTATGAGGATTGATGGTTGATTTTGTTCATTTTGCTGTGCAGGTGTGTCTCGTTACTCTTCGTTTGTTTGACACCCTACTCCAGAAGGAAGAGGAACACATCTTCCACAACCTTGTGCTCCGTAATCTGCTGGGACGGGACTATTTTCAACCTCCAGCCAGTTCAGACAAGCAGAAAATACTCCTTAAGTCAGATTCCAACCCTGCCAGCCAAAATGAAACGGAAACAGACAGTAAGAGTTTGTGTCCAGAGCCCAAAAATTCAAGTGAAGGGTCCGAGCCTGGGTCACCGTCCTCACCATCACCGGATGACAGTTCCCCAGTGTCACCGACAGCATCCATAGGATCTGTTGGTGAACTTGCAGGTGAGTGGGTCAGCAGCTAAACCTGATGATGTTCTGTCGCCACTAGAATAATTTTGCATTGAAACAGTTGTGTGGGCTGTTTCAGTGTCATGTTTCACTAATTGTTTGGGGGTGGGGGTGGAAAGTTGGGGTTGGAGGGGGGGAGATAAGTCAAAACTGTACGCCATCACTTTTGATGAGTAAGATGATCCAGTGCAGATTCAGTGCAGGGTCCATTATCTTTCTTTGTGTTTTCCCACTAGCCAAAACTGGTGGTCTCAGAAAGAATGATGGCCATTGATGTGTTCATTTACTGAAAGTTCAAAGTACCCTGGAAAAACAACAACCTCAGATCTTCGTGATAAATGTAATCTAGAAAAAGACAAGAAAAAAACAAGAAAAAAGACTTGCAGGCTGAAAGTGTGATGAAGGCAGAAAGTAAGTTGGATTTTTTTTTTAATGGAGAAAAAAAGGAAAAAAAAAAGAAGAAGAAAGAAATGACTGTATCTTATGGGGAAAAAAGAAGAAGAAAGGAACTGCATGTTGAAAGGACCCTGAAAACATCCACTCATGCACACCTATGCATGCGCACACACACGTACACACATGCACGCATGCGTGTACACACAGACACACACACAGACACACACACATACACACACACACACACACACACACACACACACCACCACACATGCACGCATGCGTGTACACACAGACACACACACACACACACACACACACACACACACACACACACACACACACACACACACACTTGGACCAGAAGACTAAAAGCACCAGGGATAAAAAGTGGGCATGCAGGCTGAAGGTACCTCACAAACAGATAAGCATGCAGGCTAAAAATAACATGGAAAACCCCCAAAGCGGCATGGACACAGACTGAAAGTCTGGCCGCCCCCTTTTGGCCTGTCAATTAGGGCAGCCTGTCAATTAGGGCAGCCTTGTTTTTTTTAACAGCATAAACTGCCTCCTGCCAGATTTCATTTGCACCGACTCCCTCCCTGAGTTTTGCATGCAGGTCGGGCACTGGGTGAACTGTCAGGTTTGTCTGGGCATGTCTGTGCCACGGTTCATTAACCAGTGCCTTGGCGCTGGATCAGGTTCTGTTTTTCCCCCCGCATACTATGTCAGTCATGCAATACAGTGTTTTTCTTGCATGTATTTTTTTAATGAATTTCTTTTTATGTCCCTTGTGCATGTCATTCGGTGCACCGAAATGGTTCATTGAACTCAAACATGGAGTGACCGTGTGATGTTATTTTGCGGGGGAATTGGGTTGGGGGAGGGGTCACAAAGAACATCAAGGCAGAAAAGATAGCCTTAGAAAAATGTGTTCAGTTCACCGAGACATTTCATGAAATCAGCACCCTCTACCCCAAATCTCCTCTCAACTTTCCGTCTTACCACTGTACCAGCTGTTTGATGCTTTGTGATTTTAGAAGTATATGAAACGGTAAAACTATCTTTGAATTAAGCCATTTAAATTTATTTTCATTTTTTATAGATGTTACTGATTTTTTATCCCTGTAAATTATGCAGCCTGCTTTGACATGTATCCATTTTAGTAAGTATTCATTGTATTATGCTTTTTCGTAGTTTGGTTTCTTTCCTCATTATGATTTTAAAAAATGTTTGCTTTTTGATTTCTTCAGACATCCCATTATCACCCACAAGACCAGAGGTGCACAAAGTTGTTAACAGGTAAGGTGCTGGCTATTTCCATTAGTAAACTCTCATTAGGTGCATCTTTGAGTTTGTGTATACAGGTATTATTTTGTTTTGTAGTGTGTGTGTGCGTGTGTGTGTGTGTATTACTGTATGTGTGTGTGTGTATCACTGTATGTGTGTGTGTGCATGTATCACTGGGGGTGGAGGGGTCGGGGGAGGGGGACTGTGTGTGTATTTGGTTGGTTTGTTTACAGATTTATTTTTATTTTTTTCTATTGATTTTTTTTGGGGTGGTGGTGGGGCGAGAGGGGGGAGGGGGGTCACAGATGGGGGAAAGCAGTGTTTCAGAGTGTGCATATTTAAAAAAATAAAAGACACCAGATACTTGCTGTGAAACAGGGCATAACTCTAAATCAGGACTCTTCCAACCCCCACTCCCCCTCCCCCCCCCAACCCCCACTGCATTGCATGTGCAGTCTTTTCTTCTGTTGAGGTAGCCTGAAATGTAACCTGAGCCATACATTCTACAACAGCTACTGAAAGAATTATGACGCAAGAACCAAACGCAGCATGTCCAAAGATGCTGGACTTACCCCCGTTCTGCTGGTGCTGCAGCATGATGTTTCACTGCCCCGGCAACGGATGCTTTGCTGCCAACAACTGTTAGTCTTACTGCAAATGGTCACACTTTTGATTTCAGTTTTCTCTGCTTGCTACCTGAGGAGGCCAAGTCCTCTTATCAGACAGCAGACAGCAGTTACGACATGTACCTGAGGGATGCACACAAACAGGTGAATATGTACTTTCTCTTTTGTGTCTTTATAACTTCCGGTCACGCTTTGTTGTTGTTGTTGTTTTTTGCTTCCTTTTTGACTGTCATTTACAGTGTAAAGGCATATTGCTGAGTAGCATATTCTCTGAATGAACAGCAGCAGGATGGTATTTCTGTTTGCTGGCATTTAATTTGCAGCAACTCTCTCTCTCTGCTTCCTCTTCTATAATCTTGGAAGAAATTGTAAACATGAGCAATATAGGTGGCTGAAGAAAATCACCAATTATGTCTGGAATGCTGAGAGATTTCTGTCACTATCATTTGCTTGTGAATGTTGGATGAAATTCATCTATTACATCATTTGCACTCCTTGAACAGAAGAGCTGGGTCCAAGTGCGGGGGTGTCAGTCTCACCTTGAAGAGATGGGTCTAAATGTGGGAGTGTCAATTTGTGTGCAAGCCTTGAAGAGATGGGTCTAAGTGTGGGGAGTGTCAATTTGTATGCAGGTCTTGAAGAGATGGGTCTAAGTGTGGGGAGTGTCAATTTGTATGCAGGTCTTGAAGAGATGGGTCTAAGGTGGTGAAGTGTCAGATATTAGGGACAAGTTTGACAATGCCGAGCACGGTGCAATAATTCTTTACGTCCACGGAAACCAGAAGGCTCGTTAGGACGGACAGCCCAGGACGGCCACCTCGACTCTCACACAGCTCCTGAACTATGAGAGTTGGGTCTAAGTGTGGGAGTGTCAATTTGTATGCAAGCCTTGAAGAGATGGGTCTAAGTGTGGGAGTGTCAATTTGTATGCAAGCCTTGAAGAGATGGGTCTAAGTGTGGGAGTGTCAATTTGTATGCAAGCCTTGAAGAGATGGGTCCAGATGTTGGAACCTTGAAGAGATGGGTCCAGATGTTGGAACCTTGAAGAGATGGGTCCAAATGTTGGAACCTTGAAGAGACAGGTCAAGTGTGGTTGTGGCCAAGAAAAGCATGGGCGTTAGCAGTCTGTCATTCATCAGTGAGGTCAGTTTCTCTGTCGCTTGGCAAATCTTGACAAGAGATTTCAGCTCAAAAGTGTTTGATGGCATAAAAGAGCACAAAATCGAGATGGTAATTTCCATTGTTGTTCTTTTCTGTTTAATGATTCCAGTCTATCTATATACACAAGCCAGGGAGAGATGTATAAAAGAAAGATAAACACAGTTGCTGGCTGCCAGTACCATTGTTGTTACGCACACTGTCCAATGGTTTCTGTCTGTCAGTACGCAAGCCTGGAGGAAATGTGCAAAGGATGGGCTTGGCCCAGCAGGGTGCAGACAACAAGAGGCTATCACCAGGAAGCATTCTATGAGGGATCCTTCTTAAAGATGCTCTTCAACAAGGTGGAAGGCATGATGGAACAGGTACAGTGCCGATACCTTCTGTGTCTGGAGTTGCTCTTTCAGTGGTCTAGCACTTCCAGGCTAGACTGCCAGTCAGTGACAGTGTAACTGTCCATCACTGCCTTGTCTGCGGCAACATGTGCACCATATGTTGTGCCCTTTTTGCTGCTCCTTAACTAAGCAGGTTGTTGTTGCCTTAATCAAATGCTGATTGCTTGGTGTTTGTTTTCCTACGCCTGTGCCCAGAATGTTTTTCAGTAAAATAATTGTTGGTACAATGGTATTACAAGAGTTACAATGACATGCTCATGAGATTCTGTGTTTGTAGAAACAGTAATAATAATGGATAGCTCTTATACGCCTCAGATTTTTTGGCAGAATAAATACTTGATGTGCTAGCACACACCATTCACACACAACATAAACGTAGACATAGTCTATGCTTGCAGGAATGGTCTACCTAAGTTCATGAAGAGGCCTGTATAAACAGGAAAGTCTTGAGCTGTGTTTCAAATTCAGACATGATGGGGAGATTTTGCAGACCGGCAGGCAGCAAGTTCCAGACAGATGGAGCAATTAAACTGCAAAAACTCTCACCAAAAGATTTCAAATTATGGTTAGGAATTTTCAGGAGCTTCTCACTTGATGATCAGAGGGTGCATGATGTCTGATATGATGAGTATGCGCAAAGCTGAAATGTAAGACAGGAATGTACTGTTGAAATTATGTATGGAAAAGATGATCAGAGGGTGCATGATGTGTATGCACAAAGCTGAAATGTAAGACAGGAATGTACTGTTGAAATTATGCATGGGAAAGATGATCAGAGTGTGCATGATGTGTGAGTGAAGCTGAAAGGTAAGACAGGAGTGTACTGTTGAAATTATGTATGGAAAAGATTATCAGAGGGTGCATGATGTGTGAGTGAAGCTGAAAGGTAAGACAGGAATGTACTGTTGAAGTGATATGGTCCAGAAAAGATGTTGAAATTATGCATGGAAAAGATGATCAGAGGGTGCATGATGTGTGAGTGAAGCTGAAAGGTAAGACAGGAGTGTACTGTTGAAGTGATATGGTACAGGAAAGATGATCCGAGAGTGCATGATGTCTGATGTGTGCGAGCGAAGCTGAAAGGTAAGATGGGAGTGTACTGTTGAAGTGACGGTACAGAACAGTTGTAGTCTGCATGAAAAGACACAGTTATTGTTTTGACAGCTGCCTTAATGCAAAATTGTGCCTTAGCCGTACAGCCACCGTCCAGTGATGCCTGCGTTCCTGTGTGCAGAGTCACGCCGTCAACCTGCTGGTGACGGGTCTTGCTGCTCGCCTGGCGCTGATTCCTCACCCAGCCCTGCACGAGTTCCTGCTGGATCCCTTCCTGTCCATTGCACCTGGGGTACACACCCTCTTCACCACTCTGACCAAGGTTGGTCCCTCTTACAGGATCTTTGTCTCCATCTCCATCTCTGTCTCTGTCTGTCTCTGTCTCTGTCTGTCTGTCTGTCTCTCTCTGTGTCTGTCTCTGTTTCTGTCTGTCTGTCTGTCTCTCTCTCTCTTTCTCTCTCTTCCATTAGAGTCCATTTAGGTACACACCCTCTTCACCACTCTGACCAAGATTGGTCCCTCTTACAGGATCTTTGTCTCCATCTCCATCTCTGTCTCTGTCTGTCTCTGTCTGTCTGTCTGTCTGTCTGTCCTGTCTTCTCTCTCTCTCTCTCTCTCTCTCTCTCTCTCTCTGTCTTCTGCTCTGTCTTGCTCTCTCTCTCTCTTCTGTCTGCTCTTCTCTCTCTTCTCTCTCTCTCTCTCCTTCTCCTCTCCTCTCTCTCTCTCTCTCTCTCTCTCTCTCTCTCTCTCTCTCCCCTTCTCTTCTGTCTGTCGTCTCGTCTCTCGTCTCTCTCTCTCTCTCTTCTTCTCTTCTCCTCTCTTCTCTTCTCTCGTCTTCTCTCTCTGTCTCTCTCTTCTGTTCTCTTCTTCCTCTCTGTTCACCCTCCTGTCTGTTCTCTCTTCGGCTCTCTCTCTTCTCTTCTCTTCTGTCCTCTTCTCTCTTCTCCATTACTCTTAGGTACACACCCTCTTCACCACTCTGACCAAGGTTGGTCCCTCTTACAGGATCTTTGTCTCCATCTCTGTCTGTCTGACTGACTGTCTGTCTCTGTCTTCCATTACACTCTTAGTTACACACCCTCTTCACCACTGTGACCAAGATTGGTTTCTCTTACAGGCTCTCCGTCTCTGTCTCTGTCTCTCTCTGTCTCTGTCTCTCTGTGTCTTCCATTGGACTCTTAGGTACACACCCTCTTCACCACTGTGACCAAGACTGGTCTCTCTTACAGGCTCTTTGTCTCCATCTCTGACTGGTCTCTCTTACAAGCTCTTTGTCTCCATCTCTCTGTGTCTCTCTTCCATTGGACTCTTAGGTACACACCCTCTTCACCACTCTGAACAAGGCTGGTCTCTCTTACGGACTCTTTGTCTCTGTTTCTCTCTATGTCTCTCTTCCATTAGACTGTTAGGTACATGCCTCTTCACCACTCTGACCAAGGTTGGTCTCTCTTAAAGGCTCTTTGTCTCTGTCTCCTTCTCTGTCTCTCTCTCTCTCTTCCATTACACTCTTAGGTACATGTCCTTTTTACCACTCTGACCAAGGTTGGTCTCTCTCTTACAGGCTCTTTGTCTCCATCTCCATCTGTGTCTCTCTTTCTCTCTCTCTTCCATTAGACTCTTAGGTACACACCCTCTTCACCTCTCTGACCAAGGTTGGTCTCTCTGTTACAGGCTCTCTGTCTCAGTCTCCATACTCCTCTCTCTCTCTCTCTCTCTCTCTCTCTCTCTCTCTCTCTCTCTCTCTCTCTCTCTCTCTCTCTCTCTCTCTCTTCCATTACACTCAGGTACATGCCCTTTTCACCACTGACCAAGGTTAGCCTCTTTTACAGGCTCTTTGTCTTCAGGGTTCGTGTTAGTTTCCAGTATTTTATCAGTTAAGATCAAGGACAGATGGCAGTACATGCTCATCACTTATCACTCGTGTAAATGAGTGCGTTCACATCACTTGGGACCTCCTCTGTTGTAGTTAGTCTGGTTCCTTTTGCTCACAAGAGGCCAAGCGATAGATGTTTCTGTCCAAACCACTGGGGATTGCTGCCAGTGTGTACTATGTCTCTCATTAGTAAGAAGGAGAATCAGTTCATTGTGGACTTCCCTGGCAATCTGCATCGCCCTGATATAACCACACTGGTTGACTGCACATAAAACACCGATTTACTTACTTACTTACTGGCAACCTGTGTATGACTGTAGCTGGAAACTGGTCATGAATGTGTTGCATTTGTTGTCTCGATGGTAGTAAAAAACAACAACAACAACTAATTTTAGGTCTCCGGTGAGATCCGTTCCTACACAAAGTGTGAACCCGACTTTGCCCAGAAGTTGACGCTAGCACGGAAACAACTGCTGGGCATCACCTACAACATTCAGAAGTAAGTGCTCACTGCGGCCTTTGGGAAATTGTCATTTCCACCCCATATACACAATTACAGAACAGGTCATTTTGTTATATCTCCTTCACTACAACTACAAGCCTTTCAATTCAGAGGACATTTTCAGTACAAGCCCGTCTGGTTTAAAGTAATGTACTTTTTCTTTTAGTTAGACATTGTTCCTTTCTGAAACCCGTTTTTTGCTTGTAAAATACAATTACACATATACTTTTTGCATAAAAAGACTTGTATTTAGTGGGAATAATCATCCTTGCACAAACATTAGTTTCATAATTTTGTGTATGATTTATGTAAATATACTGAATATGAATTATTGTTCTAACATGTTTGTAGCTAACACTGACTGTTTGCCTAAAATGTCAGATATTTTTCTTTTAAAGCACACTAATTCAAACTATATTTGTGGTTTTTATTGCTGTAAAACTTGTTTCAGGGTCACTTTTTATTTCTGTTGCACCTATTTTATCAATGCTCTTGGTTGCACACCAGTGATGTAAATGTGTATTTGAAATACCACATCAATAGAGTCGTGTATTAATCTCACGCTGCCAGCATGTTCTGTTCTTCATCAGTTGTTCAGAATCAGCAGCAGCAGTCAATCCACATCACCAAGAAAATTGCTATTTTAGAGTTGTCAGGAGTTTCTTGCATGTTAGGTGGCCTTTCAGTCATTGTTTTTTTTCTTTTTTCTTTTTTCTTTCTCTCTCATTTGAGCCACAACCACTAGTCTGAATATCATATCATGGATGTCATGGTTGACTGGGCATTAAAAAAAGAAATTATTTATCTGTCTACTTACTGCTAGTATAGATGCACTTTAAGCAGCATGCCACTATGGATGTGTGTGTATGTGCATTAGTTTTAGTTTTACAGTACAGTTTTGAATAGTTGTCAGTATCAGCAGACTTGATTCAAATGAAAATTTAAGTCCAGCTATGTACGTATAATGACCAATTCTAGCCCAGTGGCCAGCCATGCATGGCAAAAACTTGATGTTGAAGTGTGTTTTTTCCAGCTGCTATCAAAACAAGATCTTTGAAACAAGACATTTGAATAAGTTCCATTAGGTTTATACCTGTTAGAATCTCCATGACCTTTTGTGGGTCAATGAGGTTAGGAGTGATGTAAAAAGTTGTAGTTTCTTGTTTGATCTGACTGAGTGTAGATAATGCTTTTAGTAACCGTATTCAAGGGTGATAGTTGACGCTTATCTGATTTTTGTGGGTGGATTTTTTTTATGTGAGTCAGTCAAGTGTTTGTTGTTCAGTGACTCATTTTCAAAAGTCAACAGTACCAGTAGATCCTACACATAGCAGCATGCTGAAGTAAGTGATTACATTTTTAGCCCTAACAGTGCCTGAGTCACAATACAGTGCCCACCAAGCTTCCCACCATTGTCACATTTATGTGCCAAAACCAGGGGACTATTTTATAAGAATTGGTAATGAAAGAAGTATGACAACACTTAAACTGATGAAAACGGGAGCCATTTTACTTTATTCTGCAAAATACTGGAAAAGAATGGGTTCAGAAATAATGAAGTTATGTGCATTTAAAGATAGTCAGTGTACATTTGGTGCCAGAGTCTGAGAAACAGCTGGCACCAGGAGCTGCTGCATTCCAGAACTGCTGGCGCTGAAAGGGTTAAACTGTTATTTTTATGCAAGTGTGTTTTAGGGAGTCACCGGCGCAGGTAGACCCTACACTTAGTGTAGCATGGTGACTATGTGAAAGTGATTTTTGTTCTGCAACTCAGTTTTAGAGTGTCACCAATACCAGTAGACCCTGAATACGAGTGGTGAGTCAGCAGTAGCGTTTGTTGCACTTAGCTTGTCTTCCGCACTGCTATTTGTGGTTTGTTACTGCTTCTGCGTCAACTTGCCTCAATTTTATTTTCTTGAATTAAAAAAAAAGTTTGTTTGGCAAGGGGGCGGGTTTAACTTGCCTTTGCTATTATGAATTTGTTCGTTCAGTGGCCCAGCTGTAGATATTTCAGCCATTCAGCTTCATCATCTTGATGGGATGGGGAGTAGAGTAGTTCTTCTGCATGGTTTTCTTTTGTTTCATGCAAGTCAAGGTGTGTGTGTGTGTGTGTGTGTGTGTGTGTGTGTGTGTGTGTGTGGTGCATATTTTGTTGTGTTCTATGGGGCTGAAGGTAGACCAATCATCATTACAGCTTGTGTTGGGTATGTCATGGTTCACAACTCTTAAAACAAATGCTTGTAGAAATTGACAGCCGCTGAATAAAGTACTGTGTCTACCTCTCTCTCTCTCTCTCTCTTGAAGAAACACTAATCTCTTTGCATACATGCATTGATGAATTGTTTCAGTCTATGGCTAAGCGCGATTAAAAAAAATAAACCACTGCTGGTTTGTAATGCTGATTATGATGAATGACTGCACTATTTAATCAGTCTGCTGACAAAAATGACCACAAGCTTTTTGTTGTTGACGGTAGCAAGCTGGTGCAGTGCTTGTTCTGCTGAGAACATTTTGTGGCCCAGCTTTGTTCTGCTTCCTCCCTCAGCTTACCTGTTTGATCAGGTGCACTAAGCAGACACTTGTGACTTTTCACTGCGCTCCCAGCCCCCCCCCCTCCCCCCCTCCCCCCCACTCCCCTGCTTCTCCCATTGTCTTTCCCTTGTTATTTAGTTTATTTAGATGCGCTGTTACTTATTTGATGAACTGCTCTTTTTGCTTTAATTACTTGAATTTGTAAACATGGATGGAAATCCATCCGAACCTCAGACAGACCTTCCACCTGGCCTCCACCCGGCCTACCCCACCCCCAAAAAGAAGAAGAAAAAAAGCAGTGTGTGCAATGCGTAGGATTTACATGATTTAGACTTGCAGCAATTCAACTAACGACATGTAATGGTAATGTGGCTCTTAGTTTTTAGTGGGTTCTTTTAGTGGCTTTTTCTGATCTTTTGCTGTTTATTTATTAATTATTACTATTCCTATTACTGCTGTTCACATCCCATATTTTGTCTTGTTGTGTATTGGTTTCTTTATAATTACGGTTTACTGTTTGACTTGGTTGACAGTGTTGGGGAAAGGTAAGAGACCCTCTCACTTGATGCATGCCAAGTTGTGCCTGTTCTCATGCACAAGCATTGTGAAAATGAAGTTTGATATGTCTCTTTTTTTTCGTTTTTTTAATTTTTATTTTCTGAATGGAAAAGAATGCTGACTAGGTTGTTGAAGCATATTAGTTATATGGAACAGAATGCTGACTAGGTTGTTGATGCATATTAGTTATTACTGATGTTTTCCAGACTTTGTATGTCCTCATAAAAATTGAATGATTACTTCTTTCTTCAGACACATAAATGGTTTAAAAAAATGCAAATTTAATAGGACAATACAAAGCACATGATTTGTATTGTCATATTAAATTAAAGTTCTTTTTAACAGTTTTTGTGTTTGGCTCTTGTTTCAGAATGCTAGCACTAGCAGTCATCTTTGTTTCAGATTTTAAAATTAGTTTTTTAATTTCTTCTTTCACCTTTGTCATGTTGTTCGAGATTTCCTTTGTGGACTGTGCATGATCTTTCCAGAGTTGATGTCATCCATCATTTGGCAGTTTAAATCACAATTTTTCTTTGGAAACCTTCAGTGCATATATACACCTCTGCACTACCACTGCCCCCATTTGTTTGTTTGTTTATATTTATGGTGTGCTGCAACTTGCATGCTGTGTGCTTCCAGTGTATGTATGTGTGTCAATTCTCTGTGTGTGCACACGTGCTTACGTGTGTGTGAGTGCAGGTGTGTTCGCGCATTGCGCACGCACGTGTGTGTGTGTGTGCGCGTGCATGCATGCATATTTGTGTAGATGTATATGTGTGTTTGGTCTTCTTCATGCCACAGCATGTATGTGTGAACTGTGAAATGAATTGAGAAACTGTTTTAGCGCATGGCACACACTGAACACAGCCCTGGCAAAGCATGCATTAAATGGCAGTGTGAAAAAGTTGGTGCATCAGTGATGAATGCATTCAAGCTTGTGTGCCTGTGATTCTTTTCGTCTTTTTCTCAAAATGGATGAAGTTTGGTATCGAAATGTGCATGTGTGGGGGAGGGAGGAAAAGGGAGAAAGCGATGAAAGTATGTTGAAAGAAAAAGTGAAAGTGATTACCTATCATTATTTTCTGATTTTATTCAAACTTAACTTGCATGTAACTTGGAACTAGTCTTTGATTGATGCCTCTGATTGTCTAATTATGATGTCGTCAAGTGTTTCATGGCAGAGATGCCTACCCATGTGGAAACCAGGAAGTGGTGCTTAAGAAGTAATTTTCCTGAAGTTAGGTACAGAGGTTGTTTTGATAAGCAGGTAACAAGGGGATAGGAAGATCAGAGTTGAGTGACTGTTCTGCATGTTAATCACCAGTGCCCATCAGTTTTTATGTGTAGTCTCCTTACCTTTTTCCCCATTTCTTGAGGTAATGTTACTGTTGTCTATTTATTTTTATCCAGACTATTTTTGAAAAAATGCAATAAATTGTGACTGTCATTCAGTATTTGTGATAGGAAGAAGAAAAAGAAAGAAAAAAAAGGGAAAGGAAAAAGTAATGAGAAGGAGAAGATGTTACTGTTGTTAAGAAAAACATAGGGTTAACCTGTTGTTAAACATGTGTGGAACCCTGTTCTAACTTGAGAAGTTGTTAACTCACACACACCTGAGCAGAAACTCCAGCTGTAATGAAATACATAAGTCTCGTGTGAATTTACAGTGTCCTGTCCCTAATAGTCCGTGCCATCTCTGTGGACATAATGCAACATAATGCAACACATTGCCATAGCTTTTATGGTTCTTTCTTTCTTTGGTTTTGATATATATATATATATATGTGTATCTTTGATAATGCATAGAAGGAGAACATTCATTTGTCTAAAAGCCATGTTTGCCCTTTAGTGGCTAAGTGTCAAGGTTCATCTGAAATGTGGCTGCGTGCAGGTTTGAGGGCCAAGGTCGCATGGAGGCCATCATCGTTCTCGAGGAGTTCTGCAAGGAGCTGTCGGCCATCGCTTTTGTCAAGCATCATGCTGCTGTCACCAAGACATGAATGGTCAGCTGCAGCTTTTGACAGAAAATGTACTGGTGTTACCAAGTCTTGAACTGTCAGCCATAGCTTTTGGCAAACATCTCACCGTTGTCATCAGATCTTGAACTGTCAGCTGTCACTTTTGGCAAACATCTAACTGTTGTCATCAAGTCTTGAACTGTCAGCTGTCACTTTTGACAAACATCTAACTGCTGTCACCAAGTCATGGATTGTCAGCCATTGGTTTGGCAAACATCTGACCGATGTCATCATGTCATGAACTGCCAACCATCACTTTTGACAAACATCTATCATCACCATGTCATAAATTGTCAACCATCAATTTTGACAAACATCTGTCATGACCAAGCCGTGAACTGTCAGCCATCACTTTTGACAAACATCTGTCATCACCATGTCATGAAACATAAGTCATCACTTTTTTGGCAAACACCTTACTGTTGTCACCAAGTCATGATCTGTCAGCCATCACATTTGACAAACATCTGTCATCACCACGTCATGAAACATAAGCCATCACTTTTGGCATTTTTTTTACTGTTGTCACCAAGTCATGATCTGTCAGCCAACATACTTGACAAACATGAGTCATCACCACATCCTGAAATAATAAGCCATCACTTTTGGCAAACAATAACTGCTGTTGCTAAGTCTTAAACTGTCTGTGTCTGTCAGCCATTGCTTTTGACAAACACCTTACAGTTGTCACCGAGTCTGGAACTGTCAGCCATTGCTTTTGACAAAATCTTACTGTTGTCATCAAGTCTGGAACTGTCAACCATTGCTTTTGACAAAATCTTACTGTTGTCACCAAGTCTAGAACTGTCAGCCATTACTTTTGGCAAACATCTAACTGCTGTCACCAAGTCTGGAACTGTCAACCATTGCTTTTGACAAAATCTCACTGTTGTCACCAAGTCTAGAACTGTCAGCCATTACTTTTGGCAAACATCTAACTGCTGTCACCAAGTCTGGAACTGTCAGCCATTGCTCTTGAACTTGAAGCAACCACATGACACCACAAAGACGTGCTGGCATATAATTCCTTGCTTTGTACAAAGCTGTCAGCCTTGAAGTGTTTCATACCTGCTGCTGCTGCCCTTCTTCTTCTTCTTCTTTTTTTATTTTGTTGTTGTTGATATTACAGAAGACCTGCTGGTACTGTGGTAGGGAAAGCGCCATCACATATATCAGAGAGCTGCTGAAAATCCCAGTTTGTGTTTAACTGGCTGCTGCCACAAGGACTTTAATTTAAGCAGTGCACAAAACACAGTATGAAAGCATTTTTTGTTAAATTATGTATAGTGCATAAAAACTTCCACACAAAACCTTGCATGTTTACAACACCACTAAGAACTGACAAGGTTTTTGTAAAAAAAGAAAAGAAAAAAAGTTGTTGCTGTTTTTTACACTTTCTCTATGATTTACAAAGTACTGAGCATGGGACATCTCAAGACGCAAAAGTTTAGTTGAAAGTAATCCAGTTCACAGCTTTTGTGTTAACCGTAATGATGGTGTGCAACTGTACCACTAAGAACTGATGTATGTCAAGGTTTTTGTAAAAAAAAAGAAAAAGTTGTTGCTGTTTTTTACACTTTCTCTATGATTTACAAAGTACTGAGCATGGGACATCTCAAGACGCAAAAGTTTAGTTGAAAGTAATCCAGTTCACAGCTTTTGTGTTAACTGTAATGATGGTGTGCAACTGAAGTCTCTTTTGCACCTCAACTTTTTTGAATATAATTATATCAAGTTAATCAGTGGTGTATATTTGCAGAAAATGGGTTTGCAGTTTGCCTTGTCACATCAAGATTCGGGAGCATCTGAGCTCAAAGAAAGGAAACAGTATCAGGAAGTATTAGCATAAGTAATATAGTACAGGTGAATTTGACAAATCTCTGATATTACGGAACTGGTGAATAATGTTCAGAAGCACATCTGCCAAGCCAGCTTATGTGTCAAGCCAACAGACATGGTACAGGTGTGACCATTTCTTCCTTCACACACCTGCTCTTTGTATCAGAATGGTTGATGATAGGATAATTTCAGAAGTAATTTACCACGTTTTTGTTTGTTTGGTAAGTATTAAATGTATTAAAACATTCTTCTTTTTTTTAACTTTAAAAAGACTTCAACAATAGAAACGTTAATTTTTTTTAAAATAAACAAAGGTTTCTATTGTCAAAGTTTAAAAAAACTTTTTTTTGTTTTTTTGTTAATACTTGTTTTAATATCAGAGTGACAGAAGATTAGGACAGTAAATTAAATCAGCCCCCCCCCCCCCCACCCCCCACACCCTCCACCCCTCCCCCAAACTTAGATAAGAAAAGATGGAGGTTTTACTTGTTTGTTGATTCTTACATAAAATAAGAAGCTGTGCAGTTTGCTGGATCTGATCAAAGCACTGCTGATGAGTTGTGATGAGTGGGTGAAAGAAGTACACTGCACTCAATCTCTGTGTGTGCAAGTTTTGCGTCTAGGCAGTTGGTATGTTCTAGTCATTGCTAAAGTATTCATAGGAGGGTACCGATGAATGCTTAGCCACTTGTCTTATGCTGTCCTAAACCAGATACGCTGTCCTAAACTAGAATCTGTAGCTTCAGTGTGATGATGTTCTTGAGATTCTGTGCAGGCACTTAGGAGTATTGTGAGCATAAATTACGCTCAAAGTAACAAATGCTGACAACAGACATGATACTTTTTGGAGGCAAGCACTTTTTTCACTTGACTGTTGACGTAAACTATACTCAAAGTAACAAATGCGAAACAACAGACATAATACTTTTGGGAGGCAAGTACTTCTTTCATTTGACTTACATTTTTGTCCAACGCATGGAGGTGGGGGGAGAGGGAGATTATATACCTATCGCTACACTGTCACCACCAGAATGATTCCTGCATTAAGATGGGCAGCGATGAGAGCCATTTTAATGTTTCAGTAGGAAGTGATGGACAAAGTCACAGGACAGTGTCCACAAACCACAACCTTTTTGAAGAGAAAGGAGAGCCGAAGCGGTATTGAACTGAGGTCCTTCCGCTTTCCGACCTAACGCCTTACCACTAGGCCAAACCAGCTCACTGAAACAATACTGTCAAAGGATCGCCCTGATATATCCGTAATGGTTGACTGGGCGTAAAACACCAACTTACTTACTGTCAGGTGCAAATAGAACTTTTGGAAACAAAGTTCAAAATTCTGATTTATTTTCTTGATGATTGTTGGGGACAGAAAAACGAAGAGATTCATTTCAGAACTAATGTGTCAAATATGCATTGTATTGCTTAGATTTTGCAGGTTTGTTTTTTATTTGTATGACATGTATACCCTTCACAGTTTGAATTCTTTGATGTGCACAATCAGACATGCATTTATGTGACAACAGTTTTCATATTTTAATAATGTTTTCTTCTCTCTCTGATGATCTGTGATGAAGTCCTGTGGATGACTTATTTTTTCAAAATTTGCAATATTGCCAAATGTTATTTTGCTAATATGAAAATTCCAGGTACTCGTATACTTCGTATTATTGGGTATTGTTGGTCTTCCAGCCCGTTAAAAAAAAGTTTGTTTGCGTGATTGTTTTCATATGACATGTTCAGCCATTTTATAGGATCATACTTATTGTTAAGTTGTGATGGTCATGGTGAATGCTCATCAAATGTTTATTTCAATTTGTTCATTCAAATGGAATTGCATTTGTAACATATCTGAATGTGTTCGAAATCAGGCTTTTTGCTGATTGGACAGAAAAGTATGAGCTATAATTATGGCAAGATGGAACAGTTACAATGTTGAACCATTGATTTGCCAATTTTGTCATAGGTTGACATTGATACAGAACTGAAATACAGATGATGTTTTAATGTGTGATCGAATCTCTCCGTCTTAATCACTGAAGGAAAGTTGAATTAATTGTCAGCTCAAGTTTCGGCACCAGATTCCCCCGAAAGGTCACATCTGAGCCACATGCCTAAAAAGAACCGGTGCTTGCTTTGTATTTCTTCTCTGTGTATTTTTTTGATGTTGGTCGGGGAGTGGAAAACGAAGAGATTCATTTCAGAACTGTCAGGAAAGGTCACTGCAGGGCAGGAGACAGTCAAATGTTCTGAGACAGGAGAGGAGGGGTTAAGCTCTATGCAAGAGGCTTTTCTGCTGTTCTTTGGTTTGGATGTGGAGCGACAGTGATACACTACATTCATTTTAACCCTTTCGCAGCCATGATTTCATTTGAAGACGACCAGTAAAAGCGCAATATCTTCAACCATGAAGCCTTTTTTCTTCTTCTTCCCATTAGCATGTGAAAGGATTTTCATCAGAACACACAGTGATGATGATGATGAAGTGATGCTTTATGTCCTCTGATGTCAGTTGACATATTACTAATTAGGGACAAGTTGTGACCAATGCCGAAGCACGGTGCAATAAATCTTTACGTCCACGGAAACCAGAAGGCTCGTTAGGACGGACAGTCCAGGACGTCCACCTTGACTCTCACACAGCTCCTGAACCATGTGAACACAGTATTGAAAGTAGATTTGTTATAGGACTGGAAAATATACTGTTTGCAGGTGTGTGCACATATTTTTAGCCCAGAAATTTTACAGGCTGGGGCAGTGGAGGGGTTAAGACTTGTGAGAGAAAGGACTATGGGGCCATGGACAGTGAAAAGGTTGGAAGAAAAGAGAAGAATGTTACGCCCTGTGAAGTTGGTTTAGTTCTTAAGACTTTAACTTCCCTTCAAACCACACAGGGTCACCTCAGGACATCACCCAGAGAAAGCACCAGAGATAGCAACAGAAAGGAGAACTGAAAACCTTCCTCTTCTCACAGTATTTCCATCCTAACTAATATCAGTACCCAGTTTCTGCTACAGTCAGTGTGTGTGTGTGTGTGTGTGTGTGTGTGTGTGTGTGTAGTGCGTTTTTGTTGTTGTTGTTTTTAATTGTTTTTTTTTTAAATAATACTTTATGTAAATTGTTTTGGTAGAACTATGCTCTGCATGTGTATAGAATATCATGTTTAGGTTAATATGTATCATGTGAGCGCTCAGGGCGTTGATGAGCGCATGATAAATGTACATTATTATTATTATTATTATTATTATTATTATTATTATTATTAAAGGAGAAGAATGCTGCACCCCATGAGAGTGCTGGAGACAATAAAAGTTCTGAGAAAGGAGAGCATGTGAAGTACTACGAAACAGCTGGAGGCTGGAACATTTTCTAGGGCAGGAGAGAACGTCAAGTTCTATGGAAAAAAACTAGATACTGTAAAAGAAATTTTAAGACTGTGAGACCCTATGAGAACACCAAGAGCAGAACAGTCCTGAGAAAGGAGAGTGTAGTATATACAATACAATGAAACAGCTGGAGTCAGAGCTCAGGAGATGTGTGAAAGTCGAGGTGGACGTCCTGGGCTCCCATCCCTAATAAGCCTACGGTTTCTATGGACGTAAAGCAACACTCGACCAAGCAGGAGGCAGGATTTTTTTTAATTTTTTTTAATTTTAAATTTGTATATAGTTAAGAGAGCTTTAAGTCCAGTAAAGGTGCTGGATGCTGCCAAACAAATTCTAGGAAACGAGAAGACAGTCATTTATACTGTGAGCGCAGATGATGATGGGAACAATTGTGAGAAATGTGAAGTACTGGGAAACAGCTGAAGGCAGGGACATTTTTTTTTTTTTTTTTTTTTTTTTTCGTAGGTAGGAGAGAATGTGAAGCTTAAGAGTGGATACTGTAAGAGATGGCAAGAAAGAAAAGTGAGAGAGCTGGAGGCTAAAAAAAATAAAAAAATAAAAAAGAAAACGAAAGAAAGAAAAATTAAGCCCCACGAGGGGATGAAGATGGTTTAAAAAAACAAACTTTACCTCATTTACCTCATTCGTTATCTGTCTGACTTCTTTGTATGGTGATTTTTCCGAGGTGGTGCTTGTAATACTGTAGCATAATTATGTACATAGAATGCATGCTATTACACTTTTTGCAAGATTACTATTTTTGTTACTAATGTTTTTTTGTAGATGTATTTGAAGTTTAACCGCTTTACATTGAGACACAGCTGACAGCAGTATTTTCTTTCTTTTTTTCTAGAGATTTGTTTTAAATTAAAATATGTATTGATTTAGACATAATTGTTGATACACTTGGCACATTTGTTTTCATTTCTGTGCAATGTTATATGTGAGATAGTTTCGTTTTTGTTATTGTTTTGATTAATTTTCGCATGACGAGATTTTAATTGATATTATGTTGATGATGTACAGTGTATTTTGTTTGGAAATTATCAGATATATATCTGCATGTTGTTGACATCGAGACATACCTACTCTTTAATGGGAAAATTCTGTAAATACAGAAATGCAGCTCTTCCAAGTTTTTTTTCTTCGGTTTTTTCTTTTCTTTCTTTTCTTTTCTTTCTTTCTTCCCCAAACCTGTTGCCGCTTGGATACTGTGTTGACCATTGGCACCATTTTCTTAGAGCAGAAACTACATAAGATTTAACTCAGAGAATTTTACACCAGATGCGCCATGGCTGAAAATGTGTTCAGTTGTAAAACTTACGGGAAGAAAGGTCACAAAAGCAGTTACTGTGTTAACAAAGAAAGGGTAGATCTGGCGTTCGTGGCTCCTCTGGCATTGACAAGGAATCTGTTGAATGCTCACCAGAAAAAAATGACAACGAGATGTGTAAGCAAATTTGAATTCTTTGTGGACCCAATTTCTGTTTGATTTGTTTGTTCATGCATTTTTATGACTTACCTCAGCAAATGTGGTGCTTTTCTGAACTTTGTTGTTTCCATCGCAAATGGACAACAATGGGCATTATTGTCATTAAACAGAAAGTATAACCGCCACTCAGAATATGAAATTGAAACTGATACTAAGCAAAACCATGTGGGTTTTGTTGTTGTCGGTTAATAACATGTTATTTTGTGCTCTTTTCTCCTTTCAGCCAGCAGCGGCTATGTTTACGCATCCTCATGTTAGTTCCTTTTTTTACTGTCGGTTTCGTCGGTCACACTATAATAATATGATTTAATGAGAAAAGCTGCAGACGGAAGTGGCATATCACGCCACCCTCCCTCCCCCACTCATCCTTTGTTTTTGTTTTTTTATACTGTATTCTGTGTAGTTTGTTCGAAACGAGAAGTAGCTAGTCCTTCAATGGTTCCAGCTGAAGCGTCAGTGGATAAACGTGTACAAATGCTAAATAATGTGAAACGGGGTTTTGAACTAGAATGAGAAAGGAAACACACAATAGTAGTAGTTGTTTGTTGCAGTAGTACAGTACTTTTGATTCTGCATAATGTAGTGGAATTTTGATAACGGCTAGTTATAATAATATTGTAATGTTATTATAAGGTGCCCCTCCGCCCCCCTTTTGTGATTTGGATAATGACTTGTATTTGTATGCAAACGCCGTTTCCCTAGTGCCAAAGCCACTTGAGTTTTATGTGCAATATTTCTGTGTGCACCTGGCCACATTGTTATCAGTTACTACAGGATTTCCCCCCATTATGAAGTCCCTTCAGAAAGTTCGATTCGGCATGGAGCGGCTGAAACAAATGGGGAGAATAAATGAATGCTTGGTTTGCTCTGTACTGAAGCTGAATAAAGCCGTCTTCCTTTCTCTCAAAGAACGCATCTTTGACTTACTTTTTGTTTTGTGTTTTGTTTTCACCTGTCCGACTCCCTATCAATGTCGCCCTGATATAACCGTAATGGTTGACTGGGCGTAAAACACCAAGTTACTTAGTCCCTCCCAATGCCATTCGTACACCCGTACCTTCTCCGCCAGTCCCACCCATACCTACCCCACCCATCCCTCTTCCCATCCCCCCAATACCTCCGCACCTACCCTCTCACTACCCCACCTGTATCCCCGTACCTACCCCCCTCCCTATCCCCCTGCCCCTCCACCCCTCACTGTACCTGCCCCACGCCTTCTGCCTATGAAACCCATATCACCGCATCTAGTTCTACCCCCTCCCTGTCCCACCCATACCACCGCACCTACCCCCCTCCATGCCTACCCCCTCCCTATCCCACCCATACCACCGCACCTACCCCCCTCCATGCCTACCCCCTCCCTATCCCACCCATACCACCGCACCTACCCCCCTCCATGCCTACCCCCTCCCTATCCCACCCATACCACCGCACCTACCCCCCTCCATGCCTACCCCCTCCCTATCCCACCTATACCACCGCATCTACCTCTCTCCATGCCTACCCCCTCCCTATCCCACCCATACCACCGCACCTACCCCCATCCATGCCTACCCCCTCCCTATCCCACCTATACCACCGCATCTACCTCTCTCCATGCCTACCCCCTCCCTATCCCACCCATACCACCGCACCTACCCCCCTCCATGCCTACCCCCTCCCTATCCCACCCATACCACCGCACCTACCTCCCTCCATGCCTACCCCCTCCCTATCCCACCCATACCACCGCACCTACCCCCCTCCATGCCTACCCCCTCCCTATCCCACCCATACCACTGCACCTACCTCCCTCCATGCCTACCCTCTCCCTATCCCACCCACACCACCGCACCTACCCCCCTCCATGCCTACCCCCTCCCTATCCCACCCATACCACTGCACCTACCTCCCTCCATGCCTACCCTCTCCCTATCCCACCCACACCACCGCACCTACCTACCTCCACGCCTACCCCCTCCCTATCCCACCCACCACTCATACGGCGCCGCACCTACTGTTGTCAGTAAACCATGAACTCACACACTGTTACACACACCACACTAACAGTCATCACACACGCGTACGCAAGCTCTCAACACACACACGCACGCACGCATGCACGCACGCACAGACAGAGAGAGAGCACAGCACAGACACACACACACACCCCATCCGCAACGATACACCCCGGCATGACGAACCAAAGTTTATTTCCGCCATTAGTGAAATTCGTGCACCTACACTCGTACACACACACACACACACACACACACACACACACACCACCCATACACGACGAGCGAATGTTCACTCCGGAATTCGATCCGGTAAGAATTTTCATACAGGCGCACTAATAAGACATAAGACAAACAAATTTTATTCTCGCCAAGTAAAAACACAAGGAATGTTTCTTGGTGTGTTGGTTCATTCATTCATCGCCATGAATATACAACAACAATAATAATGGATAATTCTTATAAAGCGCTATTCTCAAACAAGTTAAATTCAGTGCGCTGTACAAACAACCCGACAAAAACCACATTTACATGCATTTCAAGAAACTTTACTATTCACTCCATAAATATATATATACATATATACATACACACGCACACACACACACACCACACACACACACACGCACACACACACACACAGTCCATTGCCACAGGACTGCATGGTCTACAGAAAAGGCCTGTCCAGAGAGGAAAGTCCTGAGCCGGGCCCCGAACCCCGAGTGGGTACGGTACACCTCGCAGACTGGCAGACAGCGATTCATCAAAAGGTTTTCCACGTATACAGACTGTACAACACGAAGATCCAGATCACGTCAACCTCTCAGCGAACGACATCTTGACGTCATGACGATGATACAACAACAATACAACTCTGTTACTGCCGACATGAAACGACCCATAGCACCAAGTGCTACTATCTAGTACGAAGCCCATGCGAGTCGCGTACACGCGAAAACGTCCCCCCAGCCACCCCTCCCCCCGACAAAGAAAAAAGAAAAGAAAAAAAGAAGAAAAAAAGAAGAAGAAGAAAAAGAAAAAGAACGAACCAGATGACAAAGATGTCAGTTGGCTGGGCTGTCTGAATAATCAACGTGACGTCTGTGGCCACTTGACCCAGACAAGAAAGAGGAAAACACGGGAGCCGGTTCTTCACCTCAAGCGAGTCCCTCTCTTGAGAACGATAAGCTTGTGATTACGCAGTGCATTCGATCCCATGCATTGACACTGCGACTGAGGTTGGAGGGGAGTGTGTAGGGGTGGAGGGGAGTGTAAGGGGAGGGGGGGGTGGGGGGGGGGGGGGGGGCGTGGGTGGGTGGGGGGTACTGGACTGAGCTAGCCGCCGTCGTTTCCTGCACTGACTGAGCCACACAGACTCCCGCGGCCTCGCTTTCTCGCATCTTTCCTCCTTCCTCTGAACTCCTGACTGTCCACCATCCACCCAGACAGCTTCGCTCCATTTCTGACACCAGAACCTTCCGCATACCTTTCACCAAAACCAAAGACCTTCGGACAACGAGCTTTTTCTTTCACGGGCCCGACGCAGTGGAACTCGTTACCGTATGACGTTCGTCACTCAGTATCAACATCTTCTTTCAAGCAAGCCTTAAAAACTCATCTCTTCAAATCTGCATATAATTAATACCCCCCCTACCCCACCTCTGTGTGTGTGTGTGTGTGTGTGTGTGTGTGTGTGTGTGTGTGTGTGTGTGTGTGCGCAATATTCCGCTTGACATTTTTGTATTTGCAGTATATCTACTTGTATCATACATGTGTGCTAAAATCAGAGTTTGGTCATGTTTGGTAACTGACAACTTTGGTTTATTTACTGAAATTGCTGTATGTAAATTCTTGCGTGGTTGGCGGTCGTATGGCCCGAAACCTTTTTTATTTTGTCCATTGTATGTGTTTATACATTTTTCTGCAACTTTTTGTACGGCGCATTGTGCCCTAGATCTTGGCTAGGGATCATGCGCCATAGAAATGTCCATTATTATTATTATTATTATTATTAAGCTTTTCCAGAACTGGTTACGCAACTGAAGGGGCACTTTAAACAAAATTATTGTTATTAATCTCCGCGCAGCTGTTCACCAACACTGTCAGCGTCCTCCGAAAGGTTTGGGTACTAATCACAATCGCTTTCCGGCACCTCAGTCCCTGCAACACTCTGCCAGAATTGGTTATGCCACTGAAGGGTCACTCCGTTTATCTCCGCGCGGCTGTCCACCGACGCTGTCAGCGCCCTCCGAAAGGTCTGGGTATTAATAAGACTGTGGAAGCAATGCGGTAGCGTCCATGCACTGCACGTTAACATGAGGCGCGTCCGCCCCGGGAATGTGAAAAGAGTTCCCGTTTCGATTAAGACGAGCCCCGTCCCTAGTAAGCCATACGGCTCCTGTTTCCGCGGACGTAGGAAAGAAAGAAAGAATTAAGGCGATTTTGCCTTTATTTGTGCTGACGTAAGCAGCAGGGATGGTTAGAAAAAGAAAAAGAAAAAGAAAACAAGAAAGAAAAAAAGAAGAAGAAAAAAAAAACCTGATATAATTTGAGTTGTATGTTAAAAAATTACTGCCATTTGGGCACCAACGAAAAGGCTAGCTGAGTTTTTTTCTTCTTTTTTCAAGACCAGTATGGCGTAATCAATTATGGCGGTGGTTGGAGGAAGAAGGACTGATGTCGTAAGCCAGTGCCTGGAGTTTGGCACTCAGCGTGGTCATCAGGTCGGCCCAGTGACGGAGAGCGGCAACAACACTGGCACTCCGACTCGCGACAGCTAAGCGTGTTATCAGAGGGAGGGAAGCTGTTTTGAGAGAATGCAGATCCCTGCAGGAGATGCTAACTTGCTTCATTCCCCCCACTCCCGCCTGTCCGGGTGATGCATCGCCCGTCAAGAGGCCAGCTCTCTCCCTCCGCCCCCCTCTCCCCCCCCCCACCCCCCCACCCCCCAAATCCCTTCTCTCTGTCCCCTTCTCTCTCTCTCTCTCTTTCTTTGCTAGTTCACAACTAGTAGTCATTGACTGAGACCGCCGCCGCGGCGTAACAATCCCTCTTGTCACAGACTCAAACTGTCCGATGATGAAAAGATCATTTTTCCATTTTCCTTTCTTAGAAAGTGAACGTTGCAGGCCCCGGGCGGAAGATGAAGCGCTGTCCGACGTCTTGTGTGATGGATATGCGGCAGCGAGCGGTTTGAATCGTTATAAATAAGAGCCGGAGAGAGAGAGAGAGAGAGAGAGAGAGAGAGAGAGAGAGAGAGAGAGAGAGAGAGAGAGAGAGAGAGGAGAGAGAGAGAAGAGAGAAAGAGAGAGAGTTCATTCTGCTACTTTCACGGGAGTTATTCAATCGGCTCAAATAAGCTGACTTGCCACACTTCTATTTCTCCGTCCTTTCTGCTTCTATTCACCTCCTCGTGTCTTTAATAGTTTCAACTCTTCCTCTCTTCAACTGACATTTCTGATCAGGGGCAGATAATAGGCTAATCGGGCTTAATGCCAGTCTTGGCTTCACTGTCAATTCAAATTGACGTGGTTTTTCTCCTCTTTTCCTCTTCTTTCTATCTTTTTTCTTCTACTTTTTTCCCCCTTCTTCTTCTCCTTTTCAACGCAAAGAGGTCTTTTCAAGAATGATGGATTGGATACCAGGCTCTGCTCTTGCCTGTCATTGCGGTGTCAGTGAGAGAATTAAGCGGTCACAAACAGTTCATACAGCTATCGTCTTACAACTGGATCGCTTTCCACAATGACAACGAAAGCCTCACAATAACTTGCGAAAGGTTTAAAAGAATGTGCGTGTGTGTGTGTCACATGTGTGTGCGCGCGCGCGCGGCGCGCGCGCGCGTGTGTGTGTGTGTGTGTGTGTGTGTGTGTGTGTGTGTGTGTGTGTGTGTGTGTGTGTTTAACAAAAGACAACAACGAAAAGTTCTAAACAGTGCTAAAGTTTCGGCCGGTAGACACTTTTTTTCTTCTTTTTTCTTCTTCTTTTTTCCAGCGAAAAACGGACAAACTGACCAACGGTTAATTGGATCATGAGAATAATAATTTGAAGAAGAAGAAGAAGAAAACACTTGTCCTGTGGTTGCATGAAGAAGAAGAAGAAGAAGAAGAAGAAGAAGAAGAAAAAGAAGCAAACACTTGTCCTGTGGTTGCACGAAGAAGAAGAAGAAAAAGAAGCAAACTGGTCCTGTAGTTGCATGAATTCTCACCAATCAAGATGCTGAAAGCCTCGTCCTAACGTCTTTATTATTCCTAGCACAAGCAGGCGACACCGGAAGCCGGTTCTGATGACTGACCGTTCGTCTGCTAAGACCACCTTTTCTTGAACGGCCTTTCCCTTCAGATTCCCATGTCAGAAATGAATCGCACATCACTTCTTCTTTTTTTAAGACCACGTTTGCTTCTTTTTCTTCTTCAGTGTTGTTCATGTGCACAGAGACCGTACGGACCGTTAGGAACGGGGAGCCCAGGACGTCCACCTCGACTTTCACACAGCTCCTGAGCTCTGATGACTCACGTTAGTCAAGTTCAGTGTTGCTTTACGTCCACAGAGACCATACCAAGGATTATTAGGGACGGGAGCCCAGGACGTCCACTCGACTTTCACACAGCTCCTGAGCTCTGATGACTAGTTAGCAGGCCTCCACAGAGACTACCAAGGACATTAGGGACGGAGCCAGGCGTCCACTCGACTTTAACAGCTCCTGACTCTGAACGTTCAGATGTGCTTTACGTCCACAGAGACCATACCAAGGACTATTAGGGACGGGAGCCCAGGACGTCCACCTCGACTTTCACACAGCTCCTGAACTCTGTTGCTTATTTATTATATATGTATAAATTTGTTTTAGGATGGTCGTAGAAGAACGGCTCCAACGTGTCACTGCTACCGCTGCTACTGCTATTGCTACGGCCACTGCTGCTACTACCAGAATGACTACACAATATCTATCCCAATTTTCCACACTGATATGCCTTATCGGTTTCTGTGTACGTAGCCGTAATTAAAGCACCATGTAAGAAGAAGACACGCTGTAAACATGTCACCACGGACAGTTCAGCTGCTACTGACCGTGCAATGTCCGACGGAAGTGTCAAAAGCTGGTCAATGTTTTCGATATTTCTGAAAGCAAATTTCACTTTCTACGATAAAGAAACATACCACTGGAATCGCCGTTTCTTCGCCTGTCGGAGTCCTCGAACCAAAAGGCTCTGCCTGTCGCAACACCAGCAGAACGAGGACATTCTTCCCGGGGCCGATGCGATGGGCGACCTGTCGGTTGCGCGGTGAGCGGTCCTCCATAACAAACTTAGTTGGTAATTGGATTTTACCGCCCTGTCACCCGTTACCTCTGGACGAACCAGCAACAATAAAAAGTAACATAGACAATGACTGATGAAGAGGCGAATAACACAATCTAGAGGAGGCGAAGAAGACAAACTGGACATTTCCATGTTACGAAGAACTGCGTGCGGCTTCGGACAGCGCCGGAACTGAAACTAATCCGCCATTTGTCTTCCCGAGTCACACTCGGTCTCGGTCAGCCATGATTTACCTAATCCCATTGTACGGACAGCGAAAACCACTCGGTTGCGCGGTCGTCCTGTTCTCCAGCTCCCAGACTCTATCATGATCACCGCAGCAGATGAGGGGGGACGGTGTATGTACGGCGGCCAGATGAAGGTCCAGACAGGACCGGAGTCAGCTGGACAGTGTCCGATTGGACAGTCGGGGGATGTCGTAATTTTCTGCTCGACCAGTCCTGCCCCTCCTTTCTCGCTAGCTCTCTCTCCCTTCCAGCCACCCCGGACACCCCGACCCCTCTATAAACAACACAATAAAAGCTGCAGTGGACGAGAGCTCAGGGGCTGTTTGAAAGTCGAGGTGGCCGTCCTGGGCTCCCCGTCCCTAATAAGCCTCAAAGTTTTTGTGGACATAAAGCAGCATTGAATAAAAAATAAAAATAAAAATAATAATCAACAAACAAACAAACAATAATAATAAAAAATCAAAGATGCAGTGGATTTTGAGCCACAATTTTTAAGAGAGCTCAGGAGTATGTGAAAGTCGAGGTGGCCGTCCTGGGCTCCCCGTCCCTAATAGTCGTTATAGTCTCTGTGGACGTAAAGCAACACTGAACTTGAACTTGAGCCATAATTTTGCCTCTGATATGTCAGCCTGACATCTGAGGACATTATCATCATCATGACTGAACCACAAGTTAAAGAGCTGGTTTAGCCCAGCAGTAAGGCACTAGGCTAGTATATAGTGGTAAGCAGAAGGACTGACCTCGGTTCGATTCCGCTTGAGTTCTCCCGCCTCTTCAAAAAAGAAAAAGAAAAAAAAAGAAGTGGTTTGTGGAATGCACTGTCTGGTGACTTTGCCCCTCACAGTTAATGAAAACATTAAAACGGCTCTCATTACTGCCCATCTTAACGCAGGAGTAATAGTGGCGGCGACAGTGCAGTGTTAGGTATAATCTTCCTCTTCCCCCACCTCCTACGTGTAGGATCTCGGAGACAACTCGGCGTTGAACAAGTTTAACGAACGAGTCACAAGTTCTCGCTACCACGCGAGTGAGACTGACGTAAAGCCAAAAAAAAAAAAGAGAAAAAAAAAAGAGCCACAATACATGAGCCGGTTTGGCCCAGCGGTAAGGCGTTAGGCTGGTAAGCGGATGACGTGGGTTCGATTCCCCGCTTCGGCTCTCCTTTCTCTTCAAGAGTTGCGTTTTGTGGATATCGTCTTCTGCGTTTGCCCCCCACAGTCAATGAAACATTAGAATGGCCCTCATTACTGCCCATCTTAATGCAAAAATCAGTCCGGTGGTGACACTGTAGCGTTAAGTATAGTCCATCGACCCCCACCACCCTTCCCCCCCCCCCCCCCCCCCCCCCCCCCCCCCCCATCCTCAACCCACGTCCCCGGGGTCTCGGTCCGTGACAGTGCCTCTCCGGAGACAGCTCGGCGTTAAAGTCTGACGAACGAAATAGCCGTTCCCCGATTTTGTAGATAAACTGCTAATTCTATTTGAACTCAGAATCACGACTTGACGCTGTTACGCCACAAACATTCCGAGTAAGAAAGGGAGACCAAAAATTACCCCAGAATAGACAGGCGGCAAACTCCAGGCACTGGTTTACGAGGGAGGTGCCGGAAAGCAATGCTCGGTGGATGGACAGACGGTAGAGGTGCACGTGCCACACGGAAGGAGTGCAAAGACGTTGACGTTCGTTCAGTTTGGTGCGTAAGTAAGTAAACATGGTGCTTAGATCATGGTTCGTAGCGGTTATAATACAATGTGTCATCAACGTTTTCCTCCTCGTCCATCAGAAACCATAAGGCTTATTAGGGACGGGGAGAAGGGGGGAGGGGGTATGGAGGTGGGGGAAGAGGGAAATTATCATACCTATCGCTACACTGTCACCACCAGAATGACTCCTGCATTAAGATGGGCAGCGATGAGAGCCATTTTAATGATTCATTAATAGTGAGGGACAAAGTCGCAAGACAGTGTCCACAGACCACAACCTTTTAGAAGAGAAAGGAGAGTCGAAGCGGGATCGAACCGAGGTCCTTCCGCTTACCAGCCTAACGCCTTACCGCTAGGCCAAACCGGCTCACTGTTCGGTGCGGTCGCTCCCTGTAGCTGAGTGAGTATTCGCAACTTTTTCACGTGCCGTGTATCGATGCATGGGCGCTGCCGTGTCTGGCCATGGCTGACCGAGTTCAAAGGTGTTGCACTGAGTTGTTTCACGGCTTTCTCGCTTGACAATTTTTTTTATATATATTTTTTTTTTTCGTCATAGGTCTGTATCGCTCATAAAAACCGGAATCCAACACGTTGTTCAAGGCAGTTCTTTTTCGATGTCATGGGCCAGGAAACTTGTGAATAGTACAGTTTTTGGATAGGACTTTGAAGTGTTTGACTGTAACCGAATTTTCTTTCTCCCCTCTTTCCTTGCCTACGATTTTGTACTGTTGGAGTAATTTGCTTTCAAGAAGGGTTTCAAGAAAAGATTAAACCGACTAAACCTGTTCATTTTGAGAAGTGATCTGATTCACACGAGAGTACATTTTCAAGTGGAATTCAATCTGGAAGGCCTATGGGATCCTGAAAGTAGGTGAGAAGCATTTTGCTGGGGAAATCAAATAACATCCTTGTGGCAGGGAATACGGTAAGCGACTGATTTTGTTATATCCGACTTCTGCTGTATGTGGTACAATCAGATCGACTTCTGCTATATGTGGTACAATCAGATCGACTTCTACTGTATGTGGTACAGTCAGAGTGTGTCTAGAGAGTGGTCACTTCATGGATGGGTGACCGTTACGTGCTAGGCTTTGCTAGATTTCTCCGCGGTCACATTCTGTGCAGACTCTGCAAAATGTCTTTCGGGGTGAGACTATACGCCCCACCCCACCCCCTTGTTTATACGCATGAAGAAGAAGAAGAAGAAGAAAAAGAAGCAGAAGAAGAAGAAAATCACATACAGATGTTAAAGATCCTAGTAATCTATGTCAGAGTTTGGTGGATTATGGAAAACACCCAAATAACACAGCATGTACTGAAATAAGAACGTGTCAGCTAGAGCCTTCAAAACGTTGAAGCTGGGCGACATACGGAAGAAGAAATCTTATGAGCACTGTGCCCATCGCCCCCCTTCCCCCCGCCCCCCTCCCGCCCCCAAATATCGATCCTGCACACATGCCCATTCTGCTGAAAAGTCTGTCAAGGCAAAAAGCTGCGGCACAAATGAAAGCAGAGGACGGACGGGGAATGTACTGTACTGTAGTGCCCTGTTGCAGCGGTTCTTGTGCAAGGACTCGTCACGTCGATCGACAGGCTGACAATCAGCTCCTCCACACGGATCTCGTCACCTGCTTTGACCAGATTGCTGGTGTTAGAGCTGACGCTGATTTCATTCTGGCTGAGTTGAGACACTGATTCTTCTCGCACGCGGGTGTGTGTGTGTTGTTGGTGGGGTGGGGGGGGGGGGGGGGGGGGGGGGGGGGTGGCGTGGGTGGGGGGTGTGTGTTGTGTGTGTGTGTGTTGTGGGGGGGGAGGTGCGCGCGTGCGTGCGTGCGTGCGCGCGTGCGCGCGTGTGTGTGTGTGTGTTGTTGTTGGAGGTGGGTGGGTGGGTGCGTGATTGCGTGCGTGCGTGAGCGCGCGCGCGTGTGTGTGTGTGTGTGTGTGTGTGTGTGTGTGAGTCCCAGAATTTAAGCAGCTTGTCCCCTACCCCCCCCCCCCCCCCACGCCCCCCGCGCCTCCCCACCCACCTCTGTCCCCTACTGCAGCCAACCTCCCTCCAGGAATGTTGTGTTGTCAGGGAAGGTAAGGGGTTCCGTCTCTTCCAGAGTTCGTAGGGGTTATAACACAATGTGTCATCCACTTTTTCCTCCTCCTCCTCCTCGTCCTCGTCCATCATGGCGACTCAGGGACGTGGTACAAAAAAAAAAAAAAAAGCAACCCCACAACAGTTTGTGGTCAGTCTGGTACGGCAATGCCTGTGGGGGGAGAGGGGGGAGGGGGGTGGGGGGAGGGACCACAACAGCTTGTGATCATTCTGATACGGCAATGACGGCGAACACACACACACACACACACACACACACACACACACACACACACGCACGCACGCACACACACACACACACACACACACACACCACGCACGCACGCACGCACGCACGCACGCACGCACGCACACACAGACACACACACACACGCGCGCGCGCGCGCGCATACACACACACACACACACACACACACACACACACACACACCACACACACACACACACACACACACACCAGGTTGCGGTCATTCTGGTACGACAGTGACAGTTGATAACGACGTAGAAATTGACAAGATGAACGATAACAAATTGTGACTTTTCCGTTAGAATTTCGTTCATTTAGATAAGACATTTTTTGCTTATTTAGTACATCTGAAGTCCTGAGTACATCTGTAGTCCTGAACTATTACCGGCCTACCTACCCCTCTAACGTCTCTGCCACAGCTTGTAACGCCGTTGCCAGTCGCAGCTCCACTAAGCCCTGTCTTTGTAGCACGGAAAGAAAACAGACTCTTATCTGTCGGTTTTCGATGTTATGACGTAACTAGCTGAGGCAGAGAGGCGAGCAGATCTGCAGAAATACACTGATTGGAATGCTCGTTCCGAGACGGGGAGAGAAGCCTCCGGCCACGTCAAGACCCAAAACGACAGGCCCGTCGGGTGATTTAAATTTCTGAATCCCCAAACCTTTTGAACATCAAAGCAGTGTTGTCTGCAATGCAATTTCGTCCCCATTTTAACTTGGCTACAACTGCGAAAGTGATCCCGAGCGTGAAATGCAAATTGTGATTTTCACAATTTTTTACGTGGGGAAATGCAGTTCGGGCTAGAAAAAAATTCCTTCGGGGTATTCATATTCACTAGTCCGGTGGTCTAGTAAAATATATTTAATTTCTGCAGGCCTGGCTGAGGGGGTGATAACCGGTAGTCTGCCAGTCTGCAATTACTACCAAATTTTCTACCCTTCCAACATCCCAACTGTTCTTAAATTATTTCAATTGCTTGATGTTCTGTGTGTGTGTGTGTGTGTGTGTGTGTGTGTGTGTGTGTGTGTGTGTGTGTGTGTGTGCGTGCGTGCGTGCGTGCGTGTGTGCGTGTGTGTGTGTGTGTGTGTGTGTGCACACTGACGGGGAGCCCAGGACGGCCACATCCACTTTCACACAGCTCCTGAGCTCTGAATATGCACGCCACAGCATAGAAAACGGACAGACGTTGTCCGTCGATGCACTAAAGGAAGTAGTGTAACCAACGATGGCAAGGATGCGTAGGCAACGTGAGGACTCATGGGCAGACCCATGGACCTGTTTGTCGGTCCATGGGCAGACCGGTGGAAGCTCAGAGTCCAGGCGAAATCAAGAGGAGGGAGGTGAGCTGGACTCCCACGAAGAAGTTTTTTGAAGAAGATACTTTTGCGGGTCGAAAAAGGAGGGAGATCCAGGCGAGATCAAGAGGAGGGAGGTGGTGCTGGACCTTCAAGTTAGCCCAGAAAAGATCGAGAGTAGGGAGGTGGAGCTGGGCTTGAAGGTTGGACTTCTTTTGCATCAGTTGTGTCCCAACAGCGGAGCTACGGACATTGTCATTGTGACTCTGTTCAGCATAGCAGTTGGGACAGCAATTGCGTAGTACACTGGCTGCTGCGCAATGCCGAGCGGACACTGCCTTAACATTCTGTTGTTCTGGCGGCGGTCCACGTAATCCTTGGTCTTCCGGGTTGGCGCCTGACTCGAGTCTTCACTCTTCTTCTTCTTCCCCTTCCCACTGGCCCTTGTCCCCGTCCCTAATAGGCCACCGCGCCTCTGTGGACGTTAAGCAAACTTATTCCTTACCGATGGGAGAGTTCGGTCAGCGAGGCGGGTGGGATGAAGTGGACGTACGTACGTTAGTCCTGGAGCTTTAGCCCACGGATACAACCCTAGAGCCTCCATAATAGACAGAAACGAACCTCGTTGCGTGCCACGGAGATGAGTGGGAGTTCGGGTTCACCTGGGCGTGTGCTACAGTAACTGACCTCCGAGGACCGGTCTTAATTGGTCTTTGCTGACCGGGAGGGTGAGAGGCGAGCGAAAAGGCGGTTTCCATAAATCGCTTCTCTGACCGTCGGGACTGGCCATCCGGGAGCGCGACGTCCGCACTGCCAGGCTAACGGCCTGCACGCAGTTCCGACGGTCACGCACACCCATAAAGACGCACGCTTCATTTGGGCGACTGGACGTGGCTATACTTACAGGGCATCGTCCAGCGCGTCCATCATGTCAGTGGTGAGCAATGGCTACCGGCTAAACGCCGAACCGAACCTCGCGTTGGGGTAGCCGGGACGCAGAAATTAATTAAGTTAATTAAGAGTTCTCTCTCTCTCTCTCTCTCTCTCTCTCTCTCTCTCTCTCTCTCTCTCTCTCTCTCTCTCTCTCTCTCTCTCTCCCTCCCCCCCCCCCCCCCCCAGTCAGTCTGTCTCTCTATCCCCCCTCTATTTCTGAGGAGTACCCAGATCTTTTCTTGTTGGTTAATTGTTCTTCGGGGAAAGAAAAACAACAACCAAAAAACACACCAAAAAAAACGTTTCTCGATATTTCGATATTTCCTGGCGTAACACTAAGTACAATCATGTTCTCGATTGATTTATATCGGGACCGATACACACACACACACACACACACACACACACACACACACACACACACACCCCACACACACACACACACACACACACACACACACACAAAACCCCACACACACACATATATATGAATAATCGAGAACGATGTACTTACTATATATATATATATATATATATATATATATATATATATATATATATATATATATATATATATATATATATATATACTGACGTCTGTAAATACTAGACTGATTGAGTTTGATCTTCGCTTCTGTCCTAAATGCGACAAGTTAAAAGATTTACGTAGAACAGTCGCATAATTATACAGTCTACCTCCCACCCCACCCTCTCCCCGCCCTCCTCTCCTCCCCGCCAACCATTCTTCAATCATCGTTTACCTGCAGTTGCATCGGAAATCACCTATTAATTGTGCTAAGGCTTATCGAAGTAAGTGTTATGGAACACCCGGGTAAATCGGACTCAAGCTTCTAAGCGATGTTTATTATCGTTTCTCGTTAGGCGGCCCGTTTCTCCACGTCCCTTCTCATTGGTCAGTTCACCAATGACTGACATCGAGGCTTGTGTATTATTAAATCACTTCTCATTGGTCAGTTCACCAGTGACTCAGATCGAGGCTTATGTATATTAAATGGCCCAAGAACATATTAATGCATTACACTACAAGGCTGACTGCACTGTGCCATTTGATTTTTATCTTTGATCTGCTGTGAGTTTGGAAAAACACAGTAAATATTGCCTTACAACTCCGCGCAGCAGGAAAATAATAAACAACGGAGACCGCGTAATATCTAGAAACAGCCTTAACTATAGCAGCAACAGCAACAGCAACAACTGCTTTTGGTCACCCATTTCGTTGTCAGTTCGCTGTATTTTTGTCTCAGCAACAAGCCTCGACGTTGGTTTTTCTCTTTCAGTGTTGCTGTACGTCCACAGAGACCATACAGACTATTAGGGACGGGAGCCCAGGTTCACCTCCTCTTTCACACAGCTCCTGGTCTGTGACGGACAGTTCTTCTTTTTCAATGTTGCTTTACGTCCACGGATACCACAATGACTATTAGGGACGGGCTGCCCAGGACGGCCACCTCGACTTTCACACAGCTCCTGCGTGAGCTGTGCGTTATTACGCCGACTCGTTCAATGTTGCTTTACGTCCACAGAGACCGCAGGGACTATTAGCGACAGGGAGCCCAGGTCCGCTCCACTTTTACACAGCCCCTGAGCTCCGTGTCGGTGGTTTCGGATTCGTAGAATATAATACACACTAACCGCATTTCTGACAGATCAACTTCCACTTGATACGTCTCTTTGCAAGCAGCGGCAAGCTGTAACTAGGCCTATAGACAGGAGTCTAGCGAGCCATCAGTCGGGACCAGATTCGGACAAGTTATGAATCCGCGTCTATAAATACGGCACTGATTTTCTGTCTGGCCAATTAGACCATCGACTGCCGCGGGTCGTCAGGGCTTGAGGGGGCAAGTGTTAATTAATCAATCTTAACCTTCAGCGTGTCATCGCTGAGCTGAAGGAGGGGACGCTCGTAGGAGTCCATGAAGATGAGAGCGGGAAAGATGAACGTTTGACGTCAGATTGGGACTGACCAATCACTAGGGGCTACATCGCGTGTCAAAATGAGGACTCTTTGATGAAATGTTTTGGACTGTCCGAAATCAACTGTGATACCCCCCAACCCCTCTTCCTCTTCCACTCCCTCCACCACTACCACCACCACCACCACCACCACCACCACTACCACTCCCTCCACCACCACCACCACCCCTCTCTCTGTGCTCTGTCCGCCTGCCTGATTGTCCCTCGTGTGTTAACCATGGATGTAAATTCATGTCTACTGCTTTAACTGTCCCGTTGAAGTTTTGCTTTACTGGTTTTGGATATACAAACTAGCTAGTGTTTTAGCATAATGTCTGTGAGTTTAGTGCATTACCTTCTAGTGTGAGTGTATTATATGTTCATTTGACAGCGTTGGCCTGATTGAACTGCTGGGTGATTGAGTGAGTGTCTGAGTGTCGGGCCAAATGTGCTGTGTAATTATTTCTTGAGTAAGGATGATCGATTTGTAAGTGCATGTGCTGTGTGTGTAACTAGTAAGGTTGGGTGGTTTTGGTGTGTGTGTGTGTGTGTGTGTGTGTGTGTGTGTGTGTGTGTGTTGTGTGTGTGTGTGTGTGTGTGTGTGTGTGTGTCCCCCAGCGACACATATACCCTTCATTTCAGGCACAATCGGCGACCCAGGCGTGTACAGGTATAACAATAATAATGGACATTTTTATGTCGCATGATCCCTAGCCAAGTCTAGGGCACAAAGTGCATCTTTTTTGTAGATGGGGGAATCTTTTTTGGGGGTGGGTGGGTGGGTGGGTGGGAGGAATGTATCTGCGGTAGAGTTTATGCCCCTTGTATTTACTCGCATGCCAGATAAAAGTTACCGTAGGCGACTCTGGTCTTTGTTGTTGTGTTTGTGTGACGTCTTGCGAGCGCTCATTAACTCCTTCGTTTGTTGAAGAAGAAGTAAGGTATGACCTCGCTTTGAAGACTTGCACGAGAACGAGACGTGTTTCCGGGAGTATTCGACCGAATACTCGTCAGTATATATTTCTGGAGCTAATCCACGTTTACGTGATTTTGTCGTCTTCGTCGTCGACGTCGTCATCGATCCTGGCGACCAGACTCGCTGACTGAGCCTGAATAAGATCCGGGAGACTAGATAATTGAAACCTGCAACCACCTGGTCGCTGCTTTAACCCCTTCACTGCCCCAGCCTGTAAAATTTTCGGGATGAAAGATGCACGGACACGCTTGCAAACAGTATATATTTCGGTTCTATAACATCTACTTTCAATGCTATACGTTTTGATGAAAGTCCTTTCACATGCCAGTGCGAAAAAGAAAACAGAAAGGCTTAATAAGGGTTTCAAATTTCACATTTTCAAATCATCCATTTTCAAGCGACATCATGGCAGTGAAGGGGTTAACGGGTTAAATTGCTCCTCTTCTATTTTCAGTCATTGCTTAAATCCCTGCCGCCAATTTGTCCAAATTGAACGGGGGAATGTACTACTCTCCTGTTTTCAGTTACTGCTTGATAAGAACTTGCAGCCAGACGGGTCAATACCGAACGAGCCAAATCACTGCTATCTGCTGTTTTCTCTTATTGCTTGATTAGAACCTGCAGCCAGACGGGTCGATACCGAACGAGCCAAATCACTGCTATCTTCTGTTTTCTGTTACTGCTTAGTAATGAGAGCCTGCAGTGAACCGGTCACTAACTAACCGGTAATTTGCCACCCTCTGATATTTTCTGTTGGTACTTCGAGAATCCTCTGTGGCAACTGTTGGATTATTTTGACGAGAAGGTTGAGTTTTTTTCTTCTTCTCCTAGACTGTTCTCGTTTTCCTGAGATCAAGAACAGCCGCATCCTCCGACCCCGCTTTCCGCCCCCCCCCCCCCCCCCTTCAAAGGGTGCATTCCCACCTCTTAGGGCGCACCTGACCCCCCCCCCCTCCTCATCTCTTAGAGTGCCCCCCATCTCTTAGAGCGCCCCACCTCACCTCTTAGGGCGCACCTCCCCCCGCCCCCCTTAGGGTGCCCCCCCGTCCCACCTATTAGGGCGCATCTTCCCCCACCTTTTAGGGCGCACCTCCCCTTCCCCACATCTCTTAGAACGCCCCAACCCACCTCTAGGCGCACCTCCCCCCCCCCCCCCCCATCTCTTAGAGCGCCTCACCCCACCTCTTACGGCGCACCCCCCCCCCCCCCATCTCTTAGAGCGCCCCACCCCACCTCTTAGGGCGCACCTCCCCCCATCTCCTAGAGTGCCCACCCCACCCACCTCTTATGGCGCACTCTCCCCCCCCCCCCCCCCATTATGTGCACCCCCGACCCCCTCTTAGGGCGCACCCCGCCCCCCCCCCCCCCTTAGAGCGCCCCACCCCCCTCTTAGGGCGCACCTTACCTTTCCCTATCCTTTAGATGCCCCATCCCATCTCTTAGGCCATCTCCCCCCCCCTCCCTCCTTAGGGACCCCGCACATCCTTAGGCGTACCTCCCCCCCCCCCCCCCCCCTTATGGGGTCCCGACACAGTTAGGGCGTACCTCCCCCCCCCCCCCCCATCTCTTACAGCGCCCCCAACCTCTTAGGGCGCACCCCCCCCCCAGGGTGCACCCCACCCCACCTCTTAGGGCGCACCTCCCCCCATCTCTTAGAGCGTCCCAACCCAGCTCTTAGGGCGTACCCCTCAATACACACCTCTTAGGGTGCACCCCCACCTCTTAGGGTGCTCCCGTCCCTTCCCTTGATTTTGAAGTTTGAGTAAAATAATACATAGGTTTATAGAATTATTAGACGGTGCTTCCAGCTCTTTATAACGTATAGCGATAATATTTGCAGCGTGCCGCCCCACCCATTTTATATAACGTGTTAGGCAATTCTTTTTCTCTGTGAATAACGCTTAATCAACTCGTCATAATAATTTTATTGCGCTTTCTTGTTTTTTGTTTTGTTTTGTTTTGTTTGTTTGTTGCTGTCTTTTCCGTCTTTTCTTTGTCCTCTCCTCCTCCTCCTCCTCCTCTTCTTCTTCTTCTTCTTCTTCTTCTTCTTCTTCTTCTTCTTCTTCTTCTTCTCTTCTTCTTCTTCTTTCCGCCCTGATATTACCGTAATGGTTGACTGGGCGTAAAACACCAAGTTACTTTCTTCTTCTTCTTTCCGCCCATAATGGTTGACTGGGCGTAAAACACCAAGTTATTTTCTTCTTCTTCTTCTTCTTCTTCTTCTTCTTCTTCTTCTTCTTCTTCTTCTTCTTCTTCTTCTTCTTCTTCTTCTTCTTTCCGCCCTGATATTACCACAATGGTTGACTGGGCGTAAAACACCAAGTTACTTTCTTGTTCTTCTTGTTCTTCTTGTTCTTGTTCTTCTTCTTCTTCTTCTTTCCGCCCTGATGTTACCATAGTGGTTGACTGGGAGTAAAACACCAAGTTACTTTCTTCTTGTTCTTGTTCTTCTTGTTCTTCTTTTTCTTCTTCTTCTTCTTCTTTCCGCCCATAATGGTTGACTGGGCGTAAAACACCAAGTTATTTTCTTCTTCTTCTTCTTCTTTTTTTTTTTTCTTTCTCTCCAGCTTTTCGGCACCTTGAATTTTTGTTTTTGTTGTTTTGTTTTTGTGTTTATTTATGACGTCATTCACTCTTACCCCCCCCCCGCCCCCCCCCCACACCACCCCACCCCACCCCACCCCACCCCACCCCACCCCCACCGCCTGCGTCCCCTTCCGAAGCAGAGGAGAGAAAAGGGGACACGGGAAGTACAGGAAAAAAGATCAAGTCATGGAATTTGAAGGGCAAATGTTTGACTGGGCGTAAAACACCAAGTTACTTTCTTCTTCTTCTTCTTCTTCTTCTTCTTCTTCTTCTTCTTCTTCTTCTTTCCGCCCATAATGGTTGACTAGGCGTAAAACACCAAGTTATTTTCTTCTTCTTCTTCTTTTTCCTTTTTTTTTTCTCTCCAGCTTTTCGGCACCTTGAATTTTTGTTTTTGTTGTTTTGTTTTTGTTTTTATTTATTTCGTCATTCACTCTAAACCCCCCACCCCACCCCACCCCACCCCCACCGCCTGCCTCACCTTCCGAAGCAGAGGAGAGGAAAAGGGGACACGGGAAGTACAGGAAAAAAAGATCAAGTCATGAAATTTGAAGGACAAATGTTTCCTGGGTGATCCCTCGACAGAGGGAAAAAGATTTAGCACACAATTAGGATGATACGATCAGCCCAGGAGCCGGATCGAAATGCACAGGCCGTTTGAGGTTTGATTTCACATAACAATCCCAGATTTGGTGACGATTTATGGATTGGAGGGCAGGGCGAGAGAGCGCGCTTGCTTATTAGGGGATCACTTATCCATCGGCAGTTCACGCCGCGTCCGATCTAACCCACACCCCAGCGGGGGGGAAAAACGTGGCCTTCTGACATAGAAAAGAACTCCTAGATACCTCCCTCCCCCCCCCCCCCCCCCCCCCCTCTCCCCGCACCCACCCGCCCCGGCACATCCTCGTCTTCCTCTCCCCCTTACCCTCCCTCCCCCTTACGCACTCTCTCCCTACACCCACCCACACACAAAGCGTCGTGCGTGTTAAAGATGGTGTGTGTGTGTGTGTGTGTGTGTGTGTGTGTGTGTGTGTGTGTGTGTGTGTGTGTGTGTGTTGTATGTGTGTGTGTGTGTGTGTGAGCTGTATGTGTGTGTGTATGTGTGTGTGTGTGTGTGCGTGCGTGCGTGCGTGCGTGCGTGTGTGTGTGTGTGTGCGTTCGTGCGTGCGTGCGCGCGTGTGTGTGTGTGTATGTGCGTGTGTGCGTGCGTGCGTGCGTGCGTGCGAGCGCGCGTGTGTGTGTGCGTGCGTGCGTGCGTGCGTGTCTGCATGCGTGCAGTGTGTGTGTGTGTGTGTGCGTGCGTGCGTGCATGCGCGTGTGTGCGTGCGTGCGTGCATGCGCGTGTGTGCGTGCGTGCGTGCGTGCGCGCGTGTGTGTGTGTGTGTGTGTGTGTGTGTGTGTGTGTGTGTGTGTGTGTGTGTGTGTGTGTGTGCAGAGATGTGTGTATTAGTATTATTATTATCATGTATAATTGTATATTATCTTAAGGGCATAATTATATGAGTGTGTTTATGTGTTTGTTTTATATTGCATTATAGATTGCATTATATTTCAGTATTTCATTATGTGAGGCGCTTAAAACGCTTATGGATTTGCGCCATACAAATACCATTTTCACTGATTGATTGATTGATTGACTGACTGATTGATATTGGCCGGAGTTCACCGTTAACCCACTCGAAATCCCGCTGTGACGAACAATGGACGAAGAAATTAAGGCCCCCCCCCCCCCCCCCCCCCCCCCACCGTCCCCCCACCCCCTCCCCCCCACCCCCTCGTCTGTTCTGAACCCGGAGCTGATCAAATTAATGTTCTGACTTTTAAAGCCTCAAACAGGTCAGAATATGGCCGTGCATGTTTCGCGCACTGCCATGAAGTTTCTTCCTTGTTCTAATTTCGGCCTTCCCGGTGCATTCACCTTCGTTTTTTGTTTTTGTTTTCTTTTTTCTTTCTTTTTTTCTTGTGTTTTTTCAATACTCTCCCTCGATATTTTTTAACTGCGTTAGTTTTGGCGAACGTCTTGCCCCGCGGAATAAAACAAATCATCCCTCTCGTCATCACAACCCATTCATGCAGGTTCCCCTGCTGAATACAAATCGGTGTCCGCGGAATATAAATAGGCTCTAAAACACGCGAGACTGTATTCTACCACGCAGTGAATCGGAAATGTGTGTTTGATTTCAAAGATTCTCTCTCTCTCTCTCTCTCTCTCTCTCTCTCTCTCTCTCTCTCTCTCTCTCTCTCTCTCTCTCTCTCTCTCTCTCTCTGTCTGTGAATGTCTTGGTTATTAGTACTACTGTAGCAACGGCAGATATGTGAGTCGGCCTTTGTGCTAATATCTTCACCGTTGAGAAATCAAGTTCAATCAATCAATCATCAGTCTCTCTCTCTCTCTCTCTCTCTCTCTCTCTCTCTCTCTCTCTCTCTCTCTCTCTCTCTCTCTCTCTCTCTCTCTCTCTCTCTGTGAAAAAGGCCTTTGACCTTGTGGATCACAATATCATGATGTACAAGCTTGGATGCTACCTTCAGAATTCAAGTTCTCTACCGTTTTTCAAATCGTATCTTGAAGGCAGAACGCAAAGTGTTTTCCTCCATGGCTCATATTCTTCTGAAGGCTCTGTAAAGTTTGGGGTACCACAAGGATCTGTCCTAGGGCCTATTCTGTTTAGTATTTTTATCAATGACCTACCATTGCATGTAACGAATATTTCTGTTGCTTGCGACATGTTAGCAGACGACACAACACTCCACACATCCGGAAAAGATATTATGCAGGTAGAACACACCTTACAGGAAAGCTTAGACCAGGTCTCATGTTGGTGCGACAATAATTCTATGGTCATCAATCCAAAGAAAACCCACTCTATGACAATCGCTACAAGGCAGAAGCATCAGCTGTTACCTTTATCGCTTGATCTGTTACTACATGGAGTGAAAGTTGAACAAGTGGCAGAACACCGACTTTTAGGAATAATTATAGACAACAAACTTCGGTGGGATACACATACTGACACATTGTGCAAAACACTCTCTAGGCGTGTCTTCCTTCTATCTAAACTAAAGTACATTGTTGACACTGATACTTTAAAGCTTTTCTTCAATGCCCACGTTAAATCCCACATTGACTACGCATCCGTAGTGTGGGGCGGCTGTAGTGATGCTCTCAAAAAACGATTAAATTCTCTACTAAGAAGATCCGGAAAGCTAATCCTTCTAGATAAAAATCTAACCACTGACAGAAACTGAATAAGATAGGAATATTGAACCTTCACAAACAACTGGATTACAACAAGGGTGTTTTTATGTATAGGGCACTTACCAACAGTGCGCCAGTGTACATATCTAGCTTGTACAAAGCTCCCCACTCTAGCTCCAGAAATAACTACCTTCAGTTACCAAAGCCAAGAATAGATTTATTCAAAACAAGCATGGCCTTTTCTGGTGCCCTGTTTTGGAATAGTCTTCCAGTGCACCTCAGATCATGTCACTCACTCAGCTCCTTCAAGAGAAACCTCCGTGAGCACCTTAACACAACCGTATAAGACAGCTTATACCCCCCCCCCCCCCCCCCCCCCCCCCCAACCCCCTCATTTTACTCTGTAGACCAGTGCTTGCTATACAGATGCCGGTATCATCGTTTATCACATCACTGAAAAGTGATTTACTGTTGCTACCGCGCTGTGTGGGGTGTGTGTGTGTGTGTGTGTGTGTGTGTGTGTGTGTGTGTGTGTGTGTGTGTGTGTGTGTGGTGTGTGTGTGTGTGTGTGTGTGTATCTGTGTGTGAGTGAATGCAGCATTGCCTACTGTGATTTATGATCTGATCAACATTTTTTTCCTCTTTTTCTTCTTCTTCTCTCTCTCTCTCCCCCCCCCCCCACGTACCACTGAACCATGTTATGTTTTCGTGATTTACAAATAATTGCGAGATACGTCAACACCATTTTTTGCTATGTATACATCTTATTTATTCATTGTCATTTTAAAGTATTTTCAATGATTTTGCTGTTCCTGTATGTTTATTACCATTAATAGTGGTAGTATTATATTTTTATTTGTTTATATATTGTTTATCCTGTTTAAATATTAATCGAGTTTGTAAAACATTTTTATTTTTATTTTTATATAATTGTTTCTCCAGTTTTCACTTATTCGACAGCTTAGCAAGGACTAGTTGTTAGACAGGTCTAAATGAACCTAAACTACAATCCTTGGAAAATAAAGTTTTCGAGTTCGAGTTCGAGTTCTCTCGCTCTCTCAAAGTATTTTCACTGATTTTGCTGTTCCTGTATATTTATTACTATTAATAGGGGTAGTGTTATATTTTATTTGTTTGTATATTGTTTATCATGTTTAAATATTAATCGAGTTTGTAAAGTTTTGTTGTTGTTTGTTTTTGTTTTTTGTTTTCATATAATTGTTTCTCCATGTTTCACTTATTCAGTAGTTTAGCAAGGACAGATCTAAATGAACCTAAACTACAATCCTTGGAAAATTAAATTTTCGAGTTCGAGTTCTCTCTCTCTCTCTCTCTTCTCTCTCTCTCTCTCTCTCTCTCTCTCTCTCTCTCTCTCTCTCTCTCTCTCTCTCTCTCTCTCTTTGCCCGAAGGCTGGCTGTAAAAATGTATTGAACTTATTCCATTACCCTCGTTAATAAAAATATCGTTCGTTCGTTCTCTCTGTCTCTCTCTCTGTCTCTCTCTCTGTCTCTCTCTCTCTCTCTCTCTCTCTCTCTCTCTCTCTCTCTCTCTGTCTGTCTGTCTGTCTGTCTGTCTGTCCCTGTCTGTCTGTCTGTCTGTCTCTGTCTGTCTCTGTCTCTGTCTCTGTCTCTCTCTGTCTCTCTCTGTCTCTCTCTGTCTCTCTCTCTCTCTCTCTCTCTCTCTCTCTCTCTCTCTGTCGTCTGTGTCTCTGTCTCTGTCTCTGTCTCTCTCGTCTCTCTCTCTCTCTCTCTCTCTCTCTCTCTCTCTCTCTCTCTCTCTCTCTCTCTCTCTCTCTCTCTCTCTCTCTCTCTCTCTCTCTCTCCGCTGAAACCACACTATGCATATTGTTTTCTGGGATCTTTCGTGGAAACAGTGAGACTTCTGTCGTCTGTGGTTAGATGAAATGTGAATATTGAGATACTAGCTCTTATTGACTATCATTTCTGTCTATGTGTGGCTTGGGTGCCTTTGCTGTTGATTGTGTTATGTCCTAGACTGTGGTCCAGCTTTTAACATTTATCTATTGATCAATTTTATATAGCTCTATTCTCTGTTCTCGAGCAGACTCACTGCGGTCTAGTCGAATGAGTGACTGTATAAATTAAGGCATGCGATTCAGTTAGTGACTCGTGTTCCGAAGCGGTGTAAAAGAATTTTGAATGTATGGTTCGTCCTGAGATAATCTTATGCGGTTGAAGGAACTTTAACCCCATCACTGCCCCAGCCTGTAAACTTTCCGGGCTGAAAAATGCACACATTCACGCCTCCAAACAGTATAATTATGTGATGGTCCTATAGCAAATCTACTTTGAATATGGAAAGTTTTGATAGAAATCCTTTCGCTTGTTCGTGAGAAGGGGGCAGAAAAGCTTTTAACGGTTTCAAATTTAGCACCGAGTGACGTTGCGGAAGGCATGTCAGTAAAAGGGTTAAAATCCAAGAACTAACTAACTAACTAACTAACCCACTCGACATCGTAGCGTCAGTCTAGGAGGGTCGGAAGCTAGTGGATGGTTGGTTAACGCCGCTGGGCTGTAATGTAATGCAAACCCTTGGCCGTGGTTCAACTCCCAGGACGTGAGTGGATGAAGGGCCCTTTTTCAAGTCTTCCGAGTCAGCACTTGTGCGGCTGCAGCCTCGTCGGGTCAATGCTTGGAAACATGGTACTTAACGTCCACAGAAACCATACGGCTTATTAAGGACGGGGATGGGGTGGGAGGGGGTGGGGGGAGGGGGGGGGGGGGGGGGGGGGGGGGAGTCGGAAAGAGGTGAATAGCTCGTCCGCACGCGGCTCCGAAGATACCGTCAGCCACCGCTAGAACAGCAATGTTAAGGAGCTGGAGACTCCGCCAGTGCGAAACAACGTGTTTCAACAGCTGTGCGGAACAAAGTCACGAAAACGGTGTCCAAGAAGCAGCTGTTGTGAAACAGTACGTGCTTGTTGTTGTTGGTCGCTTTTATATAGCTATTTGTCGCCTATGATTCTACATGAGCAACTGTAGCTTTTTATAGCCGTTTTTTTCTTCTAATACCCACCGAATACAACCAGCGCTGTTTGGTTGTTACAGGGCTGGTGCCACGTGAAACTGCTGCCGTACTCGGAGCGTTCTGTGCACACCATACAACCACACACCATGTCACGTCACTTCATGCAAAGCCACATTCGTAGAGTGCAGGCGTGTTTAGTTGTAACCTGCCGCCTCCACTTTTGGCAGAATGACCGAAATCTTTATACGTGCTACGTGCACTAAGACAGTAGTCTCGCGTTCGATCGTGTGCACAGTACCCACGATGGTCGTTTCGCACGTTAACGGAAGATCCGATGTACTTATATCGATAAAAGAAAGCCTAATGCCGACCTGCGACTGAGAAACACACATGTGATGTACAATATGGTAGCCACATAACTATGATTAAAGTTTGGGATGAATTGCCTTTGTCTGTCGGACGCTGTAGACCTCTCTTCTTTGAAAAACAATCAGAAAACCAACTTCTAACATTTCTCGTAACTCAACTGTTGAAAGAGTGTGTATGTGTGTGTGTGTGTGTGTGTGTGTGTGTGGTGTGTGTGTGTGTGTGTGTGTGTGTGTGTGTGTGTGTGTGTGGCTTTTTTATAGTTTTTTTTTTTACCTGTATGCAAAACGAAGCAAAATGAAATCTAACATTTTGAGGATTTGTTTTAGTTTTTTGTTCAGTCTTCCACTTGGTATTTTACTGGGTGTAGAAGCGTATGTTTTGTAGGCTATAATAGTTATGATTTTGTGTGGGTTGTTCGCTTTGGCCAGCATGGAAAAGGAACGAAAATAAAAACTTTGATTTTAAGGATTTTTTTGTTCTGTCTTCCACATGATAGCTTTAAGCATTATGGAACGTAGAAGATGATCTCTTTCACGAGAAACTTAAGCTTCCTCTTCACGAAATTTGCACCCCTCCAAAATCAGTAAAAATGGAAGAGAAAAAGGAGAAAGAGAGTGAGAAAAAAAAAAAAAAGATGTGGGACGGGACTTGTTTTCCAAGCAGCTGATGCTTGAAGTTATATTCGTTGGCGCGTTTTCAATCCCAACAGCGCGTATTTTTGGTTTTCGGTGTTAACACTAGAAATTGGTGTCCGTTAGCATGCATACAATTCGAACAGGCTTTTCGCCTGAAACCCTTTCCAGGAAGAGAGTTAGTTGTCTCTTATTACATTTTGCAAGCGCACTCTTGTTGTGAACGTGAATATTTTGCCGGATGAACAAGGACAGAAACCTAGCTACGACAAGGGTACTTGATGATTAGAAGAAAAACAAAAAACAAAAAAGATATAGCCCCCGACAGTTTTTCATTAACGAAACTCATTCCATGTATTGCCATCTGAAAAGACAAAAACAAACCAAAAACAAAAACACACACAAAACGCTCACGCAATAAAAGCAAAATAATGGAGACACTTGTGAAACCCGGTAACATTGACCGAATCTGGGAATAGCATATGCTCGACAACAATAGACAGCAGTGACCAGCAGGACAATAGATTTGACAAGGACACAAAAACAACGTCCTCCACCTAGCGTGCAGACAGTCAGAGACACACATCAGTAAGCAACAGCCTGAGAACATTATGCTCACCGAGCAACAGGCCACAGTTATATTGCTGGATTTGTCTGATTGTCGGACGAGGTGCTGTTTTTTCATCAATCTGGAGGATCATTTAGCCGACCACAGACATGTGCGCCAAATTGTGGCGTCAATCAACGTCAAATAACAGACTTCGAGGAAAGTCATCAGCGCGTAGGATTTTATGATAATGATAATATAACAATAATATTAATAATTCTATCAAGCGCTATTCTGTAATCAGAGTTAAACCCACTGCGCTGTACAAACAACTTATGACAAAAACCACATTAACATGCTTGTCAAGAAACAGAACTTTAAATATTGCAGGTCTACCATACACGTATCATTTAGCAAAGAATAAATACATAAATAAATAAATACACACACACACACACAACACACACACACACACACACACACACACACACACACACACACACACACACACACACACACACACACACACACACACACACACACACACACACACACACACACACACACACACACACACACACACCTACCCCCTCATCACTCACTCCCCCTCACACACACACACACACACACACACACACAACATAAACCACACTACACTCACACACACACATACACACACACACTCACACACACACACACACACACACACACACACACACACACACACACACACACACACACACACACACACACACACACACACACACACACACACACACACACACACACCACACACACACCACACAAACCACACCACCACACACACACACACACCACACACACACACACACACACACACACACACACACACACACACACACACACACACACACACACACACACACACACACACACACACACACACACACACACACCAGTCAGTCCCCGGTCGCCCACTCAAATACGCATTGCAGTTAGTAGGTTACCAATACTCTCAGTAACAACAACAAATTGAGTCTCTTCTCCCCCCCCCCCCCCCCCCCAACCTTCTCTTGCCTGGATCTCTCATGCTCTCCCCCCTCCCCCCTAGAAACTCCATTTGAGACAAGGAAATGATCGGGGTGGGGGAAGGGGGGGGGGGGGTAGTGAAGGGGGGGGGGGGGGGGGGGGGAGGGGGTGTTAGATCTCGGAATGATGGAAATGTGAGCATTGTAGCTAAATATGTAAAATGCGTCAACAGGTAGCGAGTACGATGCAGCCACAGAGACGATGGCAAAAAATAAATAAAATAAAAATGAGAAGAAGATAAGATAATTTAAAAACAAAACATCCAGCATGCACTGGGGGACGCCATGTTGGCATTAATAGTTTTGGTAAGCCAAGGTAGACTAAGCCAGTCCTAGGGTCGGGGATAGCTCAGTGGGTCGGACTGAAAAGCCAAGGCGCAATACTGACTGGGGTCCGATACCCCCCCCCCCCCCCCCCCCCCCCCCCCCCCCTCCCCTCCCCCCTCCAAGTCGACTTTCAGTGAAGATTCAAATACCTTTAGGCGTTCGTAGGGTACAGAAAAATAATGTACACACTGACAGAATTATTGGTAGAGCTGTTTTTTCGGCTCCTCTCTCTCTCTGTGTCTCTCTGTCTCTCTCTCT
>JABMCL010002109.1:402500-410000 GCA_018857735.1 Alviniconcha marisindica | reverse complement strand
CCTCCTTAGCTCTCTCTCCCTCTCTCTTCTCCCCTATCTCTCTCCACTTTCTCCCCCCCCCCCTCTCTCTCACCTCTCTCGCCCTCTCTCTCCTCCCGCCTCTCTCCCGCTTTCCCTCTCTCTCCTCTCTTTCTCTGTCTTCCTTTCTCTCCTCTCTCTCCTATCTCTCTCACATTCTCTCCCCCCCCCCATTCTCTCTCCTCTCTCCTCCCCCCCCTCTCCTATCCACACACTCTCTCCCCCCTCTCTCTCTCCCTCCCCTCCCTCCCCCCTCCCCTCTCTCTCCATCTCTCCCCTCCCCCTTCCTCTCTCTCTCTCTCTCTCTCTCTCTCTCTCTCTCTCTCTCTCTCTTCCTCCTCCTCCTCTCCTCTCTCTCCCTGCCCTCTCCTCCTTTCTGCTGCTTCCCTCTTGTCGGTCAGCCAGGGGGGAAAAAAGAAAAGAAAAAGAAAAGACTGTCACAGGGGAAATCCCATACAAAAACAACACGGTATTTGTTGTGACAGAAAATAAAACCGCCGCGTCCCGTTATTGACGTTAGACATTGCCAAAATATCAATCATGTCATTGAGTTCCGTTGTCAAGTCCCAAGGGGAACGGGAAATTGTAGTCGGCGATCCTCTCCTCGAGCAAGCCCCAGATGCCAACGAGACTGACACGCGCCAGGTCATTCCCAGCCAGACTTAGACTTAAAGTTGCCGGCGGCAAGAGCGTTTTTTTTTTGTTTTTTTTTTTTGGGGGGGGGGGGGGGGGGGGGAGGATTTTTTGTTTTCCCCCCTTCTTTTTTCTTTTAAGCGAATATTCTGTTCTATGTCAAACAGTCAGCTGAGAAAATACCAGTGGCGTCACGTGGAGTTCCGTTGGGTTGCCAGGTGCGCGCACAAACGGGAAACTGTAGCCTGTGATCATTTGAAGAGATCCCTGTACTCGTGTGAAAGTGACTTGTGTGAATCATTCTTATGTTGTAATTATTGGGGCGGGGATAGCTCAGTGGTTGTTTTAGCGCGGGGCACGTGATCGACAGGTCCCGGGTTCGAGTCCCGGCAGGAGCGGCGGGAGAAGTTTCTTCTGCAGGGTCAACTTTTCTGTGCTAACTCTTAGTTTGGTATCCGTTCCACCCCCCCCCACCCACCCACCCATCCGTAAGTGTTACCGCAATAGCACGTAAAAGATACCGGTCATTCTGCCAAAAGTGCAGGTGGCAGGTTACAGCTAATCACGCATGCACCCTACGTATGTGGCTTTGCATGAAGTGACGTGACATGGTGCATGGTTGTCAGGTGTACACAAAACACGTCGAAACGGCAGCAGTTTTACGTGACACCAGCCATACAACAACCAAACAGCGCTATAAGTACACACTTCGGTGGATATTCAAAACACGCCATAAAAAGTTACACTGCACATTCAATCATTTAGAATCACCTGCGACAAAAGCGCAGTGAACCCTCTCGAGAGCGGAGTACAACGCTATGTAAAAAGCGATCATCGTCATCATATTTATAGCCTAATCTAGACTTACATTTAGCCAAAAAGACTGGTGCGAAATAATAATAATAATAATAATAATAATAATAATAATAATAATAATAGATTATTTATGGCGCTTCGTCTTGTAAGAGCCCAGAGTGCTTACAAAGATATAAGGATACACTCATTTCATCACACACACACACACACACACACACACACACACACACACACACACACACACACACACACACACACACACACACACACACACACACACACACCACGCACGCACGCACTGCACGCATGCACGCACGCACACACACCACACAACACACAACACACACACACACACACACCACAGCACGCACGCACGCACGCACGCACGCACGCTCGCACGACACCACCGCCCCGCCACACAACACACACACACACACACACACACACACACACACACACACACACACACACACACACACACACACACACACACACTATAAATACGTGCATTACTGGTGATGGATTGGTAAAACGACAGATTTGTACGCAGAAGAGAAGAGATGAAGTCTTTCCCAAGCTGACATAGACTGTAACGGTAGCTGGCAGTAGAAACAGGTGCACATGTAGTTCCCAGGCAGACCTAGACTTGAAGCGTTGCCTTAAGATCATCTCTTATCAAACCCCATCTACCTTCCAGACCTTCTTCACCTTCTTAAACTCCTTTCCGACAGTTCCGCTCTTCTGCAGACACCCGAGTGTTCAGTCTGCCATCATTCCGCGCTAGGTCCATTGGTCAACGGTCTTTCTCTTACAAGGCTAAAGCTACCTGGGACCAACTCCTTGTTTCTGTTTCCCGTGCTATCTCAGTCAGTTTTTTTTCTTCTGCTTTCAAATCTTCCTTGAAAACCTTTCTCTTTTCAGAAAGCTTTACTTCAGTCCCATTGCCTGGAGATACGTGTGTGTGCGTGCGTGCGTGCGTGCGTGTATGTGTGTGTGTGTGTGTGTGTGTGTGTGTGTGCGTGCGTTGTTGTGTGTGTGTGTGTGTGTGTGTGTGTGTGTGTGTGTGTGTGTGTGTGTGTGTGTGTGTGTGTGTGTGTGTGTGTGTGTGTGTGTTCTAGTATCTCATCAACCAATCACAAGGCCAGAGAGTCAGACTTTGATTTGTGATCGGATGACTCGTGCTTGGCTCTGATTGGGCTTTGATGTTTATTGGCTGGACGTTAAATAAATATCAAGCCACAATCAAGCAGCCAGTCACGCTCTTTCGTGTTTGACACCCATTCCTTTTGGAACACTCGCCAGCTCCAATTTCTGACTTGAAAGAACCATTTTCTGACAGTAGTAGCAGCCTTTAGTGAAGAAGCACTTTCAAGACCCCACTCACGCCGAGTGAACCTCAGTCAGTTTCTCTGTGCCCATTTTCAGAGACAGGCTTCGTAGTGGACGAGAGTCACACTTGAAAAACCCTTCTGCAAGAACTACCAATAGCTAGGAGGGCCAGGTTCCTATGGAAGACAGCCGGGCCCCCCGAAAAGACCCACAGGCAAGTACCAGCCCGTTGACGAGACCATGTCTATGTCCCAGGGGCAACAACTGTCATTACGTTTTTTTCCCCCTTCTCTCCCCTTTCTGCAGACACATATAAGAGAAGGGAATTAGGGTCGTGGCCTGGTCGAAACTAGAAGTGCAGTTCACTTCATTTTGTTATCGGTGAGGTACGACGTTTTCTAGGTCGAAATAAATTCCGCTCGACTGATTCAGCTTTTCTGCATTATTTTGTTCTTCTACAACTGGCACACATTCTAACGACTGAACTGGGAATTTATAAGGCGTCGGTTTGTTTGTATCAGTTTTCTCGTGGAGTTCATTTTGTTATCGGTGAGGTACGACGTTTTTCAGGCAACCTTTCTGCATTTTTGTTTTCCCACTGGCACACATTCTAACGACTGAACTGAGAATTTATGAGGCAACGGTTTGTTTGTATCAGTTTTCTCGCGGAGCTCACTTCATTTTGTTCCCGGTGAGATACGACGTTTTCTAGGTCGAAATAAATCCGTTTGATTCAGGTCAGCCTTTCTGCATTTTTCGTTCTCCCACTGACACACATCTAACGACTGAACTGATAATTTATAAGGCGACGGTTTGTTTGTATCAGTTTTTTCGTGCATCGGCACCAATAAAATCAGGAACCTTCCCATTTGTCTTCACACTCGGGGGCAGTCCAGTCGGACATTCCGTCCTTAGGTCATGTATACGGCGGCTGTTTTCTCGGAGAGAGTGGGGGAAGGAAGGAAGGGCGCGGGGGGGGGGGGGGGGGGGGGGGGGGGGGGGGGGGGAGGGAGAGGTCAGGGGGTTTGTAATCATCGATGTTCCATCAGTGCCAGCTAGTGGCTTTTCGCGTGAGGAAATCGAAAAAAATCCTATTCCGGCTGTTGGTTTGGCTCACTTTCAACCATAACCCAGATCAGTCCGCCAGAGCGACCTAAACCTTGGACTACTCTACTGTTGCAGCTAGTCGAGCGATTGGGATGCTGGCTTTTCAAGGTGTAGGGGGGTGGGTGGTGGGGAGGAGTGGTTGGAGGGGGGGGGCCGGGGGTTGGGGTGGGGCGGGGAGCAGGCGGGGATCGTCGCCGATTACATTTGGGTTGTACTGCGGAATCCATCCTATGACTTGTTAATAACCAGGCGAACGGTAAAGATAAAAGGGAGGGACGCGGAGTCCTCAGTCCCAAGAAACATTACGTTGCTGCCGTACCTGATTGCAAGGGAATGCAATACACTGACCAACCCAGCCCAGCCAAGCCTCAGAACCTACACAAATTTCAAACGTTTGGAAACGACGGGCGATGCTACTGCCCAAAGACTAAGCACTGGCATACGACATCCTTTTACCAACAACTGCCATCATTGATTACGCCATAGGTCTCGAAAAGGTCGGAGTGTGGCCATTGCCTTGACAAAGACGAGCGATGCCATTGGCTTGGAAACAACAGGCGATGCAACTGACATGGAAAAGACGGGCGATGCGACTGTCATGGAAAATACAGGCGATGCTACTGTCATGACAAGACAGGCGATGCAACTGACATGGAAAAGACAGGCGATGCAACAGCCATGGAAAAGACAGGCGATGCAACTGTCATGGAAACGATGAGCGATGCAACAGACATGGAAAAGACAGGTGATGCAACTGTTATAGAAAAGACAGGCGATGCAACTGTCATGGAAAAGACAGGCGATGGAACTGTCATGGAAATGACGAGCGATGCCACTGCCTTGGAAAATACGAGCGATGCAACTGTCATGGAAAATACAGGCGATGTAACTGTCATGGAAAAGACAGGCGATGCAACTGTCATGGAAAAGACAGGTGACTCAACTGTCACGAAAAAGACAGGCGATGTAACTGTCATGGAAAAGACAGGTGATGCAACTGTTGCCCAAACTCCAAGCACTGGTTTACGACAGCCTTCCTCCAACCTCTGCCATAATTGATTACGCCATAGGTCTCGAAAAACTGTCAGCTATCGGACAGTTTTGTGTTGGCGCTCAAATGGCAGTAAGTATGTAACAGACAACTGAAGTTATATCAGGTATTTCTTATATAACCGCCCACTTTGGTTACAAATAAGACTCAAATCGTTTGACTCGAGACGGAACTCCTTAAAAACATTTATTTTTATTTTTAAATGCATTGTTGTTTACCTGTGGCGGACACGCCTCCTGTTTACGTGCGTTCTTGGACGCTGTGTTGCTTCCACAGTCTTATTAGTACCCAATCCTTTCGGAGGGCGCTGACAGCGTCGGTGGACAGCTGCGTGGAGATAGAGAGTGCCCCTTCAGTGGTGTAACCAATTCTGGCAGATTCTGGAGGAACTTGAGGTGCCGGAAAGCGATGCTCGGAGTGTGGCCACTGCCTTGAAAAAGACTGGCGAAGTCATTGCCTTGAAAAAGACGGGTGATATCATTGCCTTGGAAAAGACGGGCGATGCCACTGCCTTGGAAAAACAGGCGACCCCACTGGATTGGAAAGGACAGACGACCCCACTGGATTGGAAAAGACGGGCGATGCCACTGCCAAGGAAAAGACGGGCGACCCCACTGCGTTGGAAGAGACAGGCGACCCACTGCCTTGGAAAAGACAGGCGACCCCATTGGATTGGAAAAGACAGGCGACCCCATTGCCTTGGAAAAGACAGGCGACCCAATTGGATTGGAAAAGACAGGCGACCCCACTGGATTGGAAAAGACAGGCGACCCACTGCCTTGGAAAAGATTGGCGACCCCATTGGATTGGAAAAGACAGGCGACCTCACTGCCTTGGAAAAGACAGGCGACCTCACTGCCTTGGAAAAGACAGGCGACCTCACTGCCTTGGAAAAGACAGGCGACCTCACTGCCTTGGAAAAGACGGGCGATGCCCTGCCTTGGAAGTGGACGGGAGCCACTGAGCTGGGGCTGAAGACAGTGCGCGAACAGCTGAGTGTGGGAGCAAGCAGGAAGGTCAGAGGCACCAGACCTGGCTTCCTGCTGCCGTCACTCAATGCACGGCGTCCCCAGCAGGAACAGAATTCCCCCCCCCCCCCCCACCCCACACACACCCCCATACCCGGCCCTTTCCCTATGCATGCTCCGCGGCTCAAAGCACGACCTCGTCTCACCAGCCCCTAGCTCCTGAATATACAGATTGTACGGCCAGTCTCGTTGAGGTTTAATCTGTCTTTCACCGAGGTGAACGAAGTTACGGAGGGCAGCCGAGTCGTGACGGGCAAAATGTTTATATAACGTTTGGACTTCGCCGCGGTGGTTAGTAAGCGTGTGCCATTCAGTCTGGCGGCCAAAAGGACAGTCCAGTCCAGTTCAGTTCAGTTCAAGATGACATCTATGCGCTCGGAAAAGCCCATAATATGCGCTCCACTCTGTCTCTCAGACGTTTCCCCAAGGTGGCTTTGAAGAGGACAACCCACTACTTCCCGATTAAAGGGGGAAAGCCTTTAATATAATCAAACTAAATTAATTGCAACCCTGAAATGAGAGAGAGAGAGAGAGAGAGAGAGAGAGAGAGAGAGAGAGAGAGAGAGAGAGAGAGAGAGAGAGAGAGAGAGAGAGAGAGAGAGAGAGATACTCCCTCAGTCATTTTTTTTTTTTTTTAAGCAAACAAACAACCTCTCTCAGTCGTTTCCCCAAATGGCGGTCTGCACACTTGAGTACGTGACGTAGTTCACCAAGATGAAATGCGTCTTAAAACGCCGATAATGAAGAGGCATCGGCAAATATTTTTGCTGCATATCAGTTTCAAAGTGACTGCTACATGGCTACACTCCGTCTCTTACACTACGCTCTTCTTCTGACGCCCGCGTGCTGAAAATCCAGCAATACAAACGCAAGACTCGTGGCTTTCGCACTTTCTCTTGCTTTGGACCCCACATTTGGAATTCACTCCCACAAGACCTTAGACACTGCTCAACCCTGTCATCTTTTAAAGCCAAACTGAAAACCTTCCTCATCTCACAGTATTTCCATCCCAAACTAATATCAATACCCAGTTTCTGCTACAGTGTGTGTGTGTGTGTGTGTGTGTGTGTGTGTGTGTGTGTGTGTGTGTGTGTGTGTGTGTGTGTGTGTGTGTGTGTGTGTGTGTGTGTGTGTGTGTGTGTGTGTCCCCATATAATACCTTATGTAAACTGTTTTGGTAGGACTGTATTCTACGTGTGTATAGAATACTGTATTTAGGTTAATATGTATCATGTGAGCGCTCAGGGTGTTGATGAGCGCATTATAAATTATTATTATTAAAGAAGTTGCTATGCGCAAAAACAATAACATCAACAAAATAATCTCAAACAAGGAATACTGCTAGCGTTCTAAATCAATATCCAAGCACATAAAGGGTTAAAAAGAACGCTATATAGTATGACAAATTCGTTTGTTGTGTTTTTTTGTCATAGCGTTAAAGAACGCTATTTAGTACGACAAATTCGCATGTTGTGTTCATTGTCATAATAAACAGCGTTGTTTCTAACCTTTTACGCG
>JABMCL010002109.1:387500-395000 GCA_018857735.1 Alviniconcha marisindica | reverse complement strand
TCGTCCCCTTGTGGTCACCAGATACGCATCGTCCTGCGTTGGTTTTTGAGCGCAGAGGTTTGTTTGTTTTTGAATGAAATACACGAGACAGCTTTATGGATTTCTCCTACGACGCCCTCCCCCCTGCGAATCGTTTGCTAAAATATCTAAAAACAAAAACAAAACACTTGAGAATACAACAGGGCCTACTGTTCTTATAGATCTATTAAGACGCAGACAGCTCCTTCTACATTTTAAAAATTGCTGTTGTTTTCCCCCAGTGAGATGAAAAACAGTGTTTATTTATTTATGATTCACTTTCGTCTTTTAGCAAAAACAGGCGTTCGCGATTATTTCTATACCCTGGAATAAATGTTGTTATTTTTAAGCTGTGAAAATGTTGCTCTTGACTTGGTCAAGTGTTTGTTGTTGAGCCAATTAAGCTCTTAAATGAAAAAAGTTTGTGGTTTGAGTTACGATTTTTGTTCTTCGTTTTCAGTTGTTGGCGTTGAGTTGCAGCCGTCGATGTTGCCATGTTTTGCTATCCAGTTGATGTTGTTGGATCATCTTATCGTTTTTTATTTTGTTGTTGACGTCATTAAGTTGTTGTTATTGTTGTTGTCGGCGTTGTCAAGTTTTATTTCCATTTCTTTTTTGTTATTCTTTTTGTTGTTGTTGTTGTTGTTTTTGCTTTTGCTGGTCTGTTTTTTTTGTCTTTGTTGTTGTTGTTGCTGCTGCTGCTGTGTTTTGTTGTCTGTGTTTATGTTTTTGTCTTTGAGTTGTTTCTCCGGAATGCGAGTTGCTTGGCTGCATATTGCATTCTTTTTTTCTTTTTCTCCATTAATAGCCATTTTCAAGTTTCTCTCTGAAGACCTTAATTTCTTCTACTTCCGTTTTGTGCGTGTATGCGTGCGTGCGTGCGCACGTGCGTGCGATGTGTGTGTGTGTGTGTGTGTGTGTGTGTGTGTGTGTGTGTGTGTGTGTGTGTGAACCTATTGTTCATGTCAGTTTGGTTTATTTATTCCTCTCTCTCTCTCTGTCTCTCTCTGTGCGTGCGTGCGCGCGCGCGCGCGTGTGTGTGAACCTATTGTTCATGTCAGTTTATTTTATTTATTCCTCTGTGTGTGTGTGTGTGAGTGAGTGTGTGTGTGTGTGTGTGTGTGTGTTTATGCTTTGTTCCTTATTGTCACAACCGGTTTCTCAACTTTGTTGGGACTGGGCGATAAGGGGGGGGGGGTAGAAGGGTAAGATGGAAACGTCAACGGCACAGGTTACTCTGCATGGTGACAAGGAAGTGGCACGTGCCACCAGTGGCTCGATTCCCATCAGCTCCACTCCTTGGCTCTCCGTGTAAACCTGTTTCGTCACAAACGCAAAGGCGCGTAGAAGTGATTTTCCCGCTGACTTGTAGACTGTCACGCTGATTTGTCATATAAATTCAACCCCCCCCCCCGCCGTCTCACACACGCGAAGCCAGTCAAATTAGGACAAGAAGATAATTATACAAAACACAATAAGAAAATACATACGTATGACGCTCGTACCAGGCAGCTTGTTAGATGGGATTTGTGTGTTTTTATTTTAGTTTTTATTGCGTCAGTACTTTTTATTTTTGCGTATCCGTCTGTCTGTCTGACCCCCTCCGTCCCTTTCTTCCCCCTCCCTCTCTGTTCTGTTGGTATCCTTTTTGTTTGTTGTGTTTTTTCTTTGTTTTTCTCTATTCATCCCCCCCCCTTCTCTCCCCCCCCCCCCCCCCCTCCACCACCGAATAATATATTCCCACCTCGCTTTTCACATCTAGTCCACCCCATCTCTTCTTTCGCATTCTTCTTCAGCTCACCTTCCCCGTCCCCACCCCTACCCCCTCCCCTTCATCTCCCTTTCTACTCCTCCTACCCACTCCCACCCCCACCCATCCCCGCCCACCAGTCTAATTTCTCGCAAACTCGCCGTCTGACCATCGCACAGTCAGTGACGAGCGCACGAGCGCTGCACGAGCTTTCCCCGAGTGTCGCGGGCAGCACGCGCTCCGAGCGACGCCGAACGGAAGGCGAGTTGGGAGAGCGAAGCTAAACAGCGCCGTGTCTCCACCCGGGATAGGGAGGAGGACTCGATCAGCAAAGCACAGTTGGCGGTGAAGAAATTGACAGCGTCTGACACGTTGAAGCTTCGTGCTGTAGTTTGAGGAGATAGAGAGAGAGAGAGGACAACTAACTGCACACAGGCAAAAAGTTGCAGTATCCAGTACGAGAGAGTTTGCAGTATACTATTTCAGTGCAGTGATTTTGAGTCGTGTGGACAGGTAAGATTGTGTCGTGTGTGTGTGTGTGTGTGTGTGTGTGTGTGTGTGTGTGTGTGTGTGTGTCTCAAGTTGTATTGCTTTTATCGTGTGCTTATTAATTTTGTTGTGTCTGTCACTAAGACAATGTGTAGATAACTGCGCTAGTATTTCAGCTTACGGCAACCAGTTCCCCTGTATGCAATATTTGGCAAAGTGAGAAGAAAAAAAAAAACCAAAAAAACCCATACGCACTCATTCACACATACGCACGCGGCACACACACACACACACACACACACACACACACACACACACACACACACACTCACTCACTGCATGAAAATCGGTGTTTACGGTAAGGGAACAGTAAGATCATGTGCTCTCACATCAACTGCATATCAACTGCACAACTCTCTCATCAACTGCCCAACTCCCATTGAGTATTCTGCAGTTGTTTTTAATCAAACGTACAGTTGTTTGTTTGTTTCTTTGTTTATTGTTGGTTGAAATTGATATATATATATTCTTACCTTGGCGCACTAAAAGCAGACGACACTCTCAACCATTTGTCATCATCGTCGCGTTACTGTGCCTGTCTCTTTCTCTGCTTTAGCTCTTTGTGTGTGTGTGTGTGTGTGTGTGTGTGTGTGTGTGTGTGTGTGTGTGTGCGTGCGTGCGTGCGTGCGTGCGTGCGTGCGTGCGTGCGTGTGTGTGTGCGTGTGTGTTAGCCTACTTTTGTTAATTTATGACACCGAAATAATTATGTTGGTTTTCTTTTCTTCCGGTAATGCGGTATATATTGTATTATGCTAAGGCGGATTGAAGCATAGGTAATAAGGTAATAATTACTGATAATAACAGCTTTTGGAGAGTGGACTTGCAGTGGCTAGGACGACGGTGCTCTATGCACTTTACACAAAGGGCGTGGGGAGGGGATGGGGACGTTGGGGGGCGGGTGGGGGGGTGGGTGGGGGGGGGATCGAGTGGAGGGGGGGGGGAGAGTTTACAGCGAGCCTCGTGTCATTGTAGCCCCGAAACAGTAATAACAAAAGACGTAAAATGATAATAATGGTAATAGCATATAGTGTACGCTTATAATATAAACACATGCACTGCAAACATAACAACTGACAGGTGCAGACAAGTTTTCCAAACTTATGAACATTACTATTCTGATTTGTTTTCAAGGCAGGAAAGCGTGTGAGGAATTCTTGCCTGCTTGGAGAAAGCTTTTCTAAAAAAAAAAAAAAATACATATTTTTTCGATGTGTGTCTGTGTGTATGTGTGCGTGTGTGTGCGCGCGCGCGCGCCTGTGTGTGTGTGTGTGTGTGTGTGTGTGTGTACGCGCGCGAGCTATTGTCAGTTATTGTTATTAATGATCACTTTTTACATCGCGATATTCTCCGCTCACGAGCAGATGCACTGCGCACCATTTTTTTTTATTTTTTATTTTTACTGCATGCTCGGTTATTTCAGTGTTTATATAATCCGTCGAACTCTTCTGTGTGTGTGTGTGTGTGTGTGTGTGCGTGCGGCGTGTGTGTTTGTGCCGGCGGCGCGCGCTGTGTGTGTGTGTGTGTGTGTGTGTGTGTGTGTGTGTGTGTGTGCGTGCGTGCGTGCGTGCGTGCGCGTGCGTGTGTGTGTGTGTGTGTTTGTGTGCGTGCGTGATTATGTGTGTGTATGTGTGCGTTCGTGCGTGCGTGTGTATGTGTGTGTGATCGTGCGCGAGTATGTGTGTGTGTGTGTGTGTGTGTGTGTGTGTGTGTGTGTGTGTGTGTGTGTGTGCGCGTGTGTTGCTGTTGTTCTTATTACTGTTTATAGAGAATGGGGTGCAGTTTGTTGTTTATCTCCGTCTGAACAATTACAGTTCTCACCAGCGAAACTGCTGAGCCAACAAAACAAACAACACATTTAACAACAGCAACAAAATCAACCAATGTAGGTAAACAGGACCTTGTCTGACAGTAGCTGTTTCGACCAAAACAAAGGAGGGCAACCGCGAGCACAAACAGAAGATGATGATGATGATGATAACAAGGTGGGAAGTTCAGACCTGTCTGATTTATTCATTACTTCCCTTCGCGGTGAGAAACGTGGCCAGACTGCAGGAAGACGGTGTCTTCGTCGGTACAGTGCCACCACAATGCAAATATTTGTGTGTGGCTTCTACACTCTTCATCCCATCCACGTTGTCTTCTCTGCCGGTCGTTCGCCCCGATATAACCGTACTGGTTGACTGGGCGTAAAGTTCGCCCCGATATAGCCGTACTGGTTGATTGGGCGTGATGTTCGCCCCGATATAGCCGTACTGGTTGATTGGGCGTGACGTTTGCCCCGATATAACCGTTGGTTGACTGGGCGTGACTTTCGCCCTGGTATAGCCGTACTGGTTGATTGGGCGTGACGTTCGCCCTGATATAGCCGTACTGGTTGATTGGGCGTAACGTTCGTCCCGATATAGCCGTACTGGTTGACTGGGCGTAACGTTTGCCCCGATATAACCGTACTGGTTGACTGGGCGTAAACCACCAAGTTACTTACTTTATACTCTGCCGATCGTTCGCCCCGATAGCCATATTGGTTGACTGGGCGTAACGTTCGTCCCGATATAGCAGTACTGGTTGACTGGGCGTAATGTTTGCCCCGATATAACCGTACTGGTTGACTGGGCGTAAACCACCAAGTTACTTACTTTATACTCTCTGCCGATCGTTCGCCCCGATATAACCGTACTGGTTGACTGGGCGTAACGTTCGCCCCGAAATAACCGTACTGGTTGACTGGGCGTAAACCACCAAGTAGTTTGCCGTATACTCTTTACCGATCGTTCGCCCCGATATAACCGTACTGGTTGACTGGACGTAAAACACCAAGTTATTTACTTACTCGGAACGGAACGCTCAGCCAAGGACCGTGAAGCGAGCATGATGTGTGGGATTATTAGTCCTGTTGGCGCCAGTCTTTTTACCTCGAAAGGTCATCAAAGCAAACAATGTACAAAACGTGCACATTTTCAGTGCAAGCACCTTTTTTTAAAAGGCTGCTTACAGACATAACAATGCACGCATGAACGATGATTTGAGTGAAATCTGTGCACTTTAAAACTGTCGGTTGCTGCGATTTTTGTTGTTGTTGTTGTGTGTGTGGAAAGCAAACCACAAGAAATAAAACAACAACAAAACAAACAAACGAAAAACTTGATTTTCACGCGCGAGAGCGAGCGAGCGAGCGAGAGAGAGAGAGAGAGAGAGAGAGAGAGAGAGAGAGAGAGAGAGAGAGAGGAGCGCGCGCTGTGATCAGTTATGATTATTATTATTAACGATCGCTTTTGTATTGCGATCTTCTTCGCTCTCGAGCAGGCACGCTTCGCTTCACATAATTGTTTTAGTGCATGCTCGGTTATTTTAGTGTTTCTATAATCCATCGAACTCGTGTGTGTGTGTGTGTGTTGTGTGTGTGTGTGTGTGTGTGTGTGTGTGTGTGTGTGTGTGTTGCTATTCTTATGACTGTTGATAGGGAACTGGGAGCAATTTCGTAGAGCAGTTGGGAAGCAGTTGTAGCGGATGTCGGTGGCCCCTACCCATTCGAGATTTTCTTGTTTCCTCTTCGCCGTTTGTGTTGATTAGGATGTGTCTTGAAGCGTGAATCCAAATCTTCTTGAATAATTTGTGGTCTTCAATGGTACATGGGACGGCGTTGGTCCGTACAAGTGTTCGTTTTCTCTTCAGTAGTAGCCTTTGTTTGTTGAAGTGTTCGATAGTTACCAGTTCATCACATCCGATACACATTGGCGGTTCTTCACCCTTCAATAGAAAGGAATGACTAATAAAAGAATGGCCAATGTGCAGTCGGGAAATCACAGTTTCTTCTTTTCTGTTTGTCCTAGGACAAACAAACACAGTGTTTTTTAAAACTGGGAATATTTTGTGTAATATATTTCCCGGGACCTTATCCCACTCAGACTGCCACACTTCTAATATATATTCGTTGGCACGTGATTTTAATTCTGAGAATGGGATGAGCTCATCGAGGTGTCGCCAGCAAGGGCATCTTTAGCTGCAGCGTCTGCAGCTGAATTGCCTCTAATGCCCACATGGCCAGGGACCCAGACAAAGACAATCTCCTTCGCATCTTTGGTCAAATCCACATATAGTTCTAGAATTTGGACCAAGACAGGGTGTTCATACTTTAGGTTAAATATAGCTTTTAGTGTGAAAGTGAGTCAGACAGTATTAAAAATTATTTTCTTTTAGAACAATGAACATGTTTTAGAGCCAAAAGAATAGCTCGTAATTCTGCAGTGTATATGACAAAATGTGTACCGCCCTAATATAACCGCACTGGTTGACTGGGCGTAAATCACCAATTTACTTACTTAATAATAATAATAATGTCTTTATCATGCGCTCATCAACCCTGAGCGTCACATGATTTTAACCTAAATAATTATACACATGTAGAGCATAGTCCAAAAGTTATATAAATATATAAAAACACAAAACAACAACAAAAACGCATTTACTGGCGAAACACACACACACACACACAACACACACACAACATACAACACACACACACACCACACACACACACAACACATACTAACTAAACTATGATATTATTAGATGGAAATACTGTGAGAAGAGGAAGGTTTGAGTGCAGTGTCTAACTAGTGAATCCAATTGGGCCAAAAAGATTAAAAAAGAACAAATTTTCTGTGTTTAGTCACGAACCTATGGTTTATCAGGACGGGAAGAATGGATAGGAAAAGCCAGGCCACCCTGTCACACAGCTCCTAGCTGTTCACACACACCACACAGCACAAACGGAAAACGAGGCGTATCTTTCTCAATATATGTAGCTGTTGGGCTTGTCCAAACCGAACGGACCTCAATGGCATACTGCATTCCGTTCAGTATTAAAGTTTTCTTTTTTCCTTTCCCATCTACGTCCCCCCTTTTGTCTCACCCGAAAACAAACAAAACAACAACAACAACAAAACAAAAATGCCAGTAAATTTAAAGTCAGCTGACTTAAATTTAAAGCTCTGGAGCTTTCTCCATCGCCAGCCGGCTAGATTTCAATCCATTAAGTAAGCTTTATTTAAAAATAAAAATAAATAAAAATAAACCTTGATTCATCCCTTGTGGGAAATTCTGGTCATCTTACGAGCAGCGCTACCCATTCCTACCACCAGTGTGTGGAGTATTTTTGTGTGACCAGACAATGGTGTGGCTGC